>JANAVB010014604.1:0-239169 GCA_029216955.1 Iris pallida
GTTTTTCATGATTTTCAACTCGATTTATCTTTCTGTTTGATCGACTAGAAATAAAACTAAAAATTAGGTTTCCATCTCGGTTAGGTTGGCTAGAAATCTGTTCAAGCGGTTTTCTAAAACTCGCGATGTTCTGGTCACAAATCGACCGCAAACATCGGACATTAGGGGCAGTTTCTATATCCTGGAAATCGAGATTTTTCCCAGTTTTGGGAATCGATTTACGACGCGCACGAAGCGAATTACTCCAAACTATTTAAAGGGTATTGAAGGGCTATAGGTTAACTTCGTACCTGCGCAATTGGATCGGACAACGATCAAGCATGGGCGAAGATATCTCTTCGCGAAGTGGTCTTCCCTGATGCAACTGCTGCTGTTCCCGTCTCACGTGTGCGCCTGAGCGCGTGCGGCGCGGCCTGGCCTGCCGCCGGCGACTGCCTCACGGCGACGCGAGGCCGGGGTGGTCGCCCAGTGGTTGGGGTCGCGCTGGGGGTGGCAGCGTGGATTTGCGTCGAGGGTTAGGGTTTATATCAAAATCCCTCTCAACCGAGTTATATACTATACTCGCTGCTTGATCGGAAGACTAGGCTTCCTGTGCTCGGTTTGTGACCAATCAGTTGGGCCCTGGAAGAGAAACTTGGGGTCGGGTTTGAGCCTATGCTGGCTCGAAGCTGCTATTGCTTCCTCTGTGTACATAATGGTTCCATATACTACACACGAATTTGGGATTAGGGCTCGGATGGAATTGCTCTTCTTGAGCTCGGGTTGGTTCATAGGCTGTTACAGCAGCCTGGGTCGGGATTGCTATTGCTGCTGTTTGTTTATCTCTTTCCTTTTTCTATTATTAAAACATTCTAAATATATACACATTCATATATATAAATTAATGATTAACATAAAATCTAAATAAAACTCATTATTAACCTCTTCTAGCGCAGGGCCTATTTACACAAATAGGAATATATGTATATATAATATTTACTTGACAAATAATATAACCAATAATATCAATATTATATAATAATACCTCTATAATATCGATAATAAAATAATAATGATAATAACAATAATAATAATAATAATAAATAATAATAAACGAATTTTCCAAAAATTAATAAGGATGTATATACCATTTTGCACAGTCAAAAATCTCGAAATACACGAGGACCCCTTTATACGAATATCATTGATTATCAACCAATGAGGATATTATAATATTTAAATTGCGAATACTTAGAAAGTATTCATTAACTCATTAAAATGGAAAACCACTCACTCATCACAATACATCAACACGCATGTCATCGGACATCCTGCGTGACTATATGGCTTGGTCTTGTCTTGGGTCCTATCTGGACTAATTCAGTACAACCGTGTTCCCTAAAGCTCAATAATATAATTAATAAATAAATAATCTTCGGTAATGGTTAATGTCGCGACTTGGCCTGGTTTTCCTAATTAGGACATCACCATGGCTCGGCCTTCCCTACCGGGGCTAATACACTAGCCAAAGCACACCATGACATTATCCGTGCCATGATTCCTAATCACCGCGTACTCCAACTCCATCATGGCTAAAATCATCTACCGTAAAATTAACTAAAATAATTATCTATAAAATCTAAAATCACCATTTTAATAAAATAATTAATAATAGAAAATATTCCAAATTTCTGGGAAGGGCAGCTACAACACTTAACACTCCTGTCCATTTCGATCCTATTGTCAACTTAGACCTCTATCTTCCTAGTCATTTCAGTCGAAATCTCTACCAGATTGGTCTTAAGGTCACCAATATGCATAGGCATTAGCACACTATCCCCATCTCCAGTTTCAACTGCAGTCTCTATTGCAACATCCACCTTACTCTTGCAAACTTTGGATGGATGTCCAAAGCACTTAAAAAATTGGCACACGGGTGGAACACAATCATATTCCACCTTCACCTGAAAGGGAGTTCCTTACCTGCCTCTATCTCCATAAAAATTCTGGCATAACCATGCCTCGATCTCATCGTGGTCGCATCATCCTCTTTGATGGGTCGTCCCTCCAAACTAGTCTATGTTATCATTAACGGAATACTCTAGTACAAATAGGGAGTTTCGGGAACCAGATCCATATTGGTACTGAATAATTAGAATATTCAGATTTTGATGGTTGGTTCAAAAGGTTTGGAAAATTATGGAAGACGAAACATCGACGATGCGAACGATGACTTAGGAGGATAGTGAAATTGGTTAGCAAAAATTGAGTATCGATACATATGATTATGATTAAGGCATTGCTGCAGTCAGGTTTGGAAAGATCATTTGGGATTTGAAATTGAAGACATGAGAATAAAATATCAGAATTTGGTTAAAGGGTAACACTAGGTTAGACTATGAGATAGCGAATGATCGATTTGGTTATGTTTAGATTTTGGAATGAATAAGGAATAATGTTCGCATGGGTTTGCCATAGAATTAAGTGCCCATATGTGCGACGAGTTTAAGTTATCCCGTATTTTGAGATGTAGCAGCGCGAAGCGTATTATGGGTAAAAGACGTGATCACACTTGAGGAAATGTGTTGAGAAATAGTTTGGTTGTCTAAGAATGTTGTTCAATGGATGACTAAGGCACGGGATGCGACTCTGATGGATGAAACATAAAGGAAGTGTGTTTGAAAGAATCTTAGATGTATCCCAGATGAATGCCAGTCGAGTATAAGTGATAAGTTGATGAGTGTATACTCATTATGTTTCGAGGATAAAACTTTTTCTAAGTGGTATATTATGTAGTACCCTGTCCCGCTGAGTTCAACCGGAGGAATTGAAATGCAACGGCGTTTGGACTTGTCTATGTAATACCTTGCTCGAAGTCCCGCTCGGTCAAGCAACTCCTCGCTGGGTTGCTTCGGTGAACTTGCCTCAACTTGACTTTCACACTAATAAATAAATGTTTTTAATTGCAATGAGTAGGTATGTTAATAAAAGAAACGAATACACATAGCGAGTGGGAATAATCCCGCTTTTGAGTTAAATGTGTATAGAACAAGTAATAGTTAAATTGATGTCTAGATATCACTCCACGATGGCTTTAAATGTAGGCACTCGATCCATCGATCCCATGGCTTGGGTAAATAAGAGACGGCTCAGGCAAAGTAGGTCACATTTATACTGGCACATAGACTATCGACTTACAGTCATATTCTAGATGTTTCCACTTTTGCATTGCTTATTATAGAATGCGTGCCTCTACGATTTCAATGTCGGCCATATGATTTATGGCATAAGTTAAGGCACTAAATTAACATGGTTGTTCAAGTTGAGCAAGTGTACGTTCCCACGGTCGCAAGGCTTGGTATAGCTCTTATTCGTCCTACGAATTGAGTTGTATCACATGGTTTATGGCACGGTCATATCACTGAAATAAAACACAGTTGGTTCATGTTATTCTAGAAGGCTGTCAATTAGTCATTCTCGAGTTTGAGTCAATAAGGTATAGAAATACTGGAAGTTCTCAGGACCGATAGTCTCCGAGGCAGTCGATTTTGGAAGTTGTATAGAGTTGAGAAATAGAAAAGGATGAGATGAGAATTGGTCTTATAAGTACGTCAGATTGAGTAGAGACTTGCATGGTCATGGACAACTTGTGCATAAGGTTTTAGTTCTCTAACGAATACCAGGGCACCAGAATTGATTCGTACCAAAGGGGAACAAGTTTGCCATGTCCGACGTACAGGTACGGGGGATTGCGGAGTGGTTCAAGTAGTTTGACTAAAGGATGACACTGAAATGCTTGGTGATTCGGGATGTTCAGTGGGGCTAGCAACCTTGCTACTGAATGATCGTCGTCTAACCCATCAATGTCTAAGATGGCTTGATTTGCTAGTGACCCTTTATATAGATGGGTCGGTTCACTGAGTGGCAATCCGCATGTACGGTGTCGGTTGAGTCACATGAAGTGTAAGCACGACACAAATGAGTCAAAGAAATGTGTGCATGATTTGCAACACAAATATGAAGCCTAAGATTTTGCTATAGCAGTGACACGTGCTTCGGCACGAGGAATGATATCGGTTGTTTAAGTCAATAACACAAGTTTACGAATTTGGTTTGAGTCGATTGTATGTTAGAATGGAAAAGACCATAAGACAAGTATGAATGGATTATATTGTGTTGCGAGGCACGGCCTCGATGTTGTCACACAAATGGATCTTATGGCACGGCCATGTTGTTTGCACAACTGGGTTTTGTAGCACGGTCTCAAGAATTTGGAGCACGATTGTGATGTTGCAACACAAAGTAGTATTATAGTTCTGGAATAAAATTGATCCTAAGGCAAGATTAGAAAGATTACAAAAGAACAAGTTTGACTCACTAAAATAACGTGTTGGTTTTATATGGGTGGGCGAGGGGCTCACTCGCCAGCACGATTGTGTACTGACACCACACTAATTTTTATGTGCAGGTTCAGGTATCAGCACACTCGAGGCGGAGCTCGCTTGGACCCACTGAGGCATGGAGTTCCTTAGCATTTTGAGGCGTGCGGCCGCATTGAAGTCTTCACCTGTACGGGACATAATGTATGGACATCGCCTTTTGAAGCATCTGCAAGTAGGAAGCCTTGAACTTTTGTATTGAGAGATAAGAGATAGCTGAGTGATTATATTCAGAGAATGTGAGCTTGAGTGACTTGTAAAATTGGCCTGATGCCCTTGTAATCGTATTTTCAATATTAATAAAGAGTATCATTTATGTTCAACTTTTCTGCTTGGGACTTCTGTGTGATGACCCCGTCCCTTAGCCTGTAATCGACCGTTATGGACCTCACCTTGCGGAGCACATCCTAGGCTCACGCGATATCATGCCCTACTAAGGATGAATGGCTCTGTGGAACCGGGAGATGACATAGTGGTATAAGAGCACAACCTTACGTCTTTAGACTTTGATTGAATTCTTTTGAACTCTTATTTTGTTACTTCCGTAAATAATGTTGTTGGTGCGCTCTCTTTCAATTTTTGTGGGATGCTCCATACAATAAGTCTAACTAATTTGTAAAATCTCATGAAGAAAATTTGGTAGAACAATGACGGTTTCACGAAAGGCACGATTGACTGAGTTTAGCTGGACAATATACACCTAGACTTACGTCAAAATTAGCAATTTTGTGCGGGATTAGAATGTTTTCGGTGAATGAGTCGGACTCGATTAATGAGATGTTGGGTAAATAACGATAAAGTTGCAATTAAAAGTTGATATCGTCAATACGATGTAAATGGAACGTGCTTGATTTTGAGGAATGGTTCGAACGGAGATTCAAAGTGATCGGTTGTGATTCGAAAAATCATTTCGAGGATTTATCTAGTAACTTCATCCCAGACTGGTGTATGGGATAGCCTTGGGAATGTTTGATTGACTGAGGATTAGGGTACCAATGAGTCTATCAGAAAGAGACAAAATTGTACAAGACCTTAAAAAGAGTGTTTGAAAGTTAGTCGTGACCTGATTGTTAGTATGACTTTGGTTCGAACGAATGAGAAAGTGACGCACATCAGATTGGGATTGCGCTGAGTATGAAATGCAAAAGTGATTGAGTAGGTAGATTAAATTAGGGAAAGTTAATATGAAACAGATGGATGACTCAATCGAAGAAATCGATATGGACAATATACGAAAATGTTGATACATAACTGAACAAAATAAAATTTCAGAATTAACTAAGATAGCAGGATAGAAAGATAACATGCATAGAAATATTTGATTTGAAGATATGAGTCGTCTAAAGATCTAAGAAGAAATTGCTCGATGATTTGAGTTAGTATCGAACGATGCGATTTGAGGAAATATGTTGCTCGATGACTTAAGATAGACAGATAAACATACATGATTTTGAGTTTGAATGAATTGATCTTGTAACTTGTTCGTATGATAGTTATAATAAAATTTATTTGAATTTATAAGAGTCGATTTTATATCCAGTTCGGAAGATAGCATTTGTTGTACGACTTGGAATTAGTTATAAAAGAAAGATCATCAGGTTATGTATATCATCGATGGTATTGAGGCGTATCAAAGATCAATGTACGATAACTCAAGGGTAATCTTATTCGAGGAATGATGATCGTGTAAAATGATCCCCACTATTTGATGGAATGAATTATATCTACTGGTAAACACGAATGAGTTTCTTTCTAAAGTCTCTAGGCTTTGTTCTTTGGTCGATTGTGATAGACGGTTAAAAGTAACCACCATGAACAATGGTTGATGGTGTAGTAGTAGCCAAGCCACATGAGAAATACATAAAGAATAAAAAGACACATGCAAGTCTAGATGCACGAGCCATCAATGCACTATTATGTGCAATTGACACAACCGAGTTCAATTGCGTATCAACCTGCACTATGTTTAATGAAATTTGGAGACTTCTTGAGATAATTTTTGAGAGAATCTTAGATGTATGCCAGACGAATGCAAGTCAAGTATAAGTGATAAGCTGATGAGTGTATACTCAGTAATTTTCGAGGACGAAACTTTTTCTGAGTGGTTTATTATGTAGTGCCCTGCCCCGCTCAGTTCAACCAAAGGAATCGAAATGCAACAATGTTTGGACTTGGCTTGTTGGCCCATTAGTTAAATGATCACACCTAATTTTGATAATCAACGTCAACTTTGGTCGATACGCAAAATATACAGACTGCTACAAGATTACTGGTTTCAAATAAGAAGAACGTCTACATCGTCTTACTGCTACGTCCTACTACTTCAAAGTACCAACATCGCATAGTCATCAAGAACCAAAAGGCACTGGAATTAGATCAAGATTTTTATATTTTACTCTGTATTTTTACTTTTATTGTGTATAGGAATAAATATGTATAGTTGATCAGGATTGGTACTAGCTTAGGTTTTTATCAGTCCACTAGCTAAAAAGCCTACATATCCATACTTCCAAGTCCACTATCCAAAAAGCCCCTCCAACACAAAATTGGCCCAAACAAAGTGTTCTGACCCAGACGAAACTCAGGCAGAACTCGACCCGAGTTCGGTCAAGGGTATTTCAAAAATTTGTTTGGTCCTCCACCAGATCTGTCTACAACGGTCAAATACGAGATTTTTGCATCCGAACGCTGCCCGAATTCGGTCTACAAAAATAATATAAATAGAGATAAGATGTCCTATTTTAAATCAGTCATTCACTATCTTCTCTATCTCTTTGAAAGTGTTTTTCTATGAGCAAAGCTTTCAAATCTAGCCTATACCACTCTTAGCCAAAGCCAGTACAGTTCTGTTCAATCTAGAGTTTTGGTACTCAAGAGTTGTATTAGTGGCTGCATTCAGAAAATGTTCTAGTTTTTAAAATTATCTCGTAGAGTCGGTCGTGCGCTCGTTACCAAGCATGGTATTTGTAGGAGACTACAAGCTCTCAATTAGCTTGTGCTATAGTGTATTAGCATCGAGCAAGAGTACTCGAGACTGGACAAGTCCTCTCAGGAGGAAACCAGTATACATCGTTGTATTACTGAGTTTAATTTCATGACTATTACTTTAACGCAATTTATTTAGTATCTTTTATCTACCATAATATATAGCTACTTAATTTTTAATTAGTGATAATTTTCGCTACACACACACACACTCTCTATTCATCCCCCTTTATAAGTGCTCAACTGTCCTATAATTGGTATCAGAGCAAGTTATACATATATTTATAACCATCTATAGAGTATATATCTATGGCAGTCGTTAAATCGATATTCAATGGTAAAGGGTAGTCCACAAATAGACCCCCACTATTTGATGGAATGAATTATATCTACTGGTAAACATGAATGAGTTTCTTTCTAAAGTCTCTAGGCTTTGTTCTTTGGTCGATTGTGAATTATATCTACTGGTAAACACGAATGAGTCACAATCAGAGAAAGGTGAGCCTAATAAGGTTTCATTGATTTCTAACACTATTGCTATGATCGGACAGGTCACAACTGTGGGGGTCTATTCCTCGAATAAGATTACCCTTGAGTTATCGTACATTTCGATTCCTTTGGTTGAACTGAGCGGGGCAGGGCACTATATAATAAACCACTCAGAAAAAGTTTCGTCCTCGAAAATTACTGAGTATACACTCATCAGCTTATCACTTATACTTGACTTGCATTCGTCTGGCATACATCTAAGATTCTCTCAAAAATTACCTCAAGAAGTCTCCAAATTTCATTAAACATAGTACAGGTTGATACGCAATTGAACTCGGTTGTGTCAATTGCACATAATAGTGCATTGATGGCTCGTGCATCTAGACTTGCATGTGTCTTTTTATTCTTTATGTATTTCTCATGTGGCTTGGCTACTACTACACCATCAACCATTGTTCAAGGTGGTTACTTTTAACCGTCTATCACAATCGACCAAAGAACAAAGCCTAGAGACTTTAGAAAGAAACTCATTCGTGTTTACCAGTAGATATAATTCATTCCATCAAATAGTGGGGGTCTATTTGTGGACTACCCTTTACCATGAATATCGATTTAACGACTGCCATAGATATATACTCTATTGATGGTTATATATATGTATAACTTGCTCTGATACCAATTATAGGACAGTTGTGCACCTGTAAAGAGGGATGAATAGAGAGTGTGTGTGTGTGTAGCAAAAACTATCACTAATTAAAAATTAAGCAGCTATATATTATGGTAGATAAAAGATACTAAATAAATTGCGTTAAAGTAATAGTCATGAAATTAAACTCAGTAATACAACGATGTATACTGGTTTCCCCCTGAGAGGACTAGTCCAGTCTCGAGTACTCTTGCTCGATGCTAATACACTATGGCACAAGCAAATTGAGAGCTTGTAGTCTACTACAAATACCATGCTTGGTAACGAGCGCACGACCGACTCCACGAGATGATTTTAAAAACTAGAACGTTTTCTGAATGCAGCCTCTAAAACAACTCTTGAGTACCAAAACTCTAGATTGAACAGAACTGTACTGGCTTTGGCTAAGAGTGGTATAGGCTAGATTTGAAAGCTTTGCTCATAGAAAAACACTTTCAAATAGATAGAGAAGATAGTGAATGACTGATTTAAAATAGGACATCTTATCTCTATTTATATTATTTTTGTAGACCGAATTCGGGCAGCGTTCGGATGCAAAAGTCTCGTATTTGACCGTTGTAGGCAGATCTGGTGGAGGACCAAACAAATTTTTGAAATACCCTTGACCGAACTCGGGTCGAGTTCTGCCTGAGTTTCGTCTGGGTCAGAACACTTTGTTTGGGACAATTTTGTGTTGGAGGGGCTTTTTGGATAGTGGACTTGGAAGTATGGATATGTAGGCTTTTTAGCTAGTGGACTGATAAAAACCTAAGCCAGTACAAATCCTGATCAACTATACATATTTATTCCTATACACAATAAAAGTAAAAATACAGAGTAAAATATGAAAAATCTTGATCTAATTCCAGTGCCTTTTGGTTCTTGATGACTATGCGATGTTGGTACTTTGAAGTAGTAGGACGTAGCAGTAAGACGATATAGACGTTCTTCTTATTTGAAACCTGTAATCCTGTAGCAGTCTGAATATTTTGCGTATCGACCAAAGTTGACGTTGATTATCAAAATTAGGTGTGATCATTTAACGAATGGGCCAACAAGCCAAGTCCAAACATTACTGCATTTCGATTCCTTTGGTTGAACTGAGCGGGGCAGGGCACTACATAATAAACCACTCAGAAAAAGTTTCGTCCTCGAAAATTACTGAGTATACACTCATCAGCTTATCACGTATACTTGACTTGCATTCGTCTGGCATACATCTAAGATTCTCTCGAACACACTTCCTATACGTTTTATCCATCAGAGTCACACCCTACGCCTTAGTCGAGGCTTTGTTTCATCCATCTGAACAATAATATTTTACACGATTATTGATCTGAACAAATAGACCCCCACTATTTGATGGAATGAATTATATCTACTGGTGAACACGAATGAGTTTCTTTCTAAAGTCTCTAGGCTTTGTTCGAATAAGATTCTCTTTGGTTGAACTGAGCGTCCAAGGTGATGTCCAAGAAAGAAACATACTTCGGGAAGGCTTATCAAACCGAAGAAATATTTAAAATTCAGCTTGAGGATGGACATCAATGCTGGTCAGATGGTGATGTCCAAGAAAGGAACATACTTCGGGAAGGCTTATCAAACCGAAGGAATATTTAAAATTCAGCTTGTCAACTAGTTTGATGACATTAATGCAGTTGCATTTTCTGATTATTCTCTTGAGTTGTGGCATAATAGACTAGGACATGTTCATTGTAAAAGAATTAACAAAATGTCTAGTCTAGGACTTATCTCCAAATGTGGGGGTAAGGTGGAGAAGTGTGAAGTGTGTGCTCAGACGAAGATCACAAGGAAACCCTTTCATCGGGTCAATCGAAGCACAGATCTTCTGGAGTTGGTGCACTCCGATATCTGTGACTTCAAACATTTCTCTATGAAGGCCGGGATGAAGTATTTCATAACCTTCATCGATGACTTCTCAAAATACGCGTTCGTCTACTTGCTCAAGTCCAAAGACGAAGCCTTCGAGAAGTTCAGGGCCGAAGCTGAACGGCAGACTGGACAACAACTCAAGAGGTTAAGAAGTGATCGAGGTGGAGAGTACAGGTCTCATGAATTTGCATCGTTCTGCAAAGAACATGGAATCATATGCGAGACTACTGCTCCATATTCTCCTCAATCCAACGGAGTAGCGGAGAGGAAGAACAGAACGTTGACAGAAATGATGAACTCAATGCTGCTAACCGCGGGTCTTCCTAAATGCTATTGGGGAGAAGCTGCATTGACGGCCACTTTTATTCTAAATAGAGTGCCATATGCAACTTCGGACGTAACTCCTCATGAACTCTGGTTCAAAGTCAGACCAAACTTGAATGTCATTCGAGTGTGGGGGTGTCTGGCGTATGTGAAGCTCCCAGATCTGAAGATTCAGAAGCTAGGGACAAGGACTACGAAGTCGATCTTCTTGGGGTATGCCGAGAAGAGTGATGCTAGGAGATTTCTTGATATTGAGTCAAATCATATCATCGAATCTTGCGATGCTGAATACTTTGAAGACAAGTTTGTAAAAGACAAAAACATTATTTTTTCGGACATTTCAGAAAATGATGTAGGTGCAAATGAGACTGAAATCTCATATGAGCCAGTAGTCCAAGAAGAAGCTGTTGTTGATGAAACAACTCTTGTACCAGAACTCTCAGAGCCGTCAGTTAAGCGAGCGAGGAGACCGAAAGACTTCAGAGATGACTTTGTCACCTATCATGTGGAAGCAAATCCGCTTACCTATGATGAGGCGATGAAGACCAGAGATGCTATCTTCTGGAAGGAGGCAGTGAATGACGAGTTTGACTCTATCACCTCCAATAACACATAGGTATTGGTAGATCTACCTGAAGGAGAAAAACCCATCGGATGTAAATGGATCTTCAAGAAGAAGATGAAGGCAGATGGAACTATTGACAAGTTCAAGGCCAGGCTGGTAGCCAAGGGATTTTTTCAGAAACAGGAGATAGACTACTTTGACACGTACGCTCCAGTAGCTCGGATGACCACCATCAGGATGTTAATCGCTCTAGCAGTTATACATAAGTTGATGATACATCAGATGGATGTAAAGACAGCATTCCTGAATGTGGAGCTGACCGAAAAGATTTATATGCAACAGCCAGATGGATTTGTCGTCAAAGGTCTTGAAGGCAAAGTCTGCAAGTTGGTGAAATCATTGTATGGTTTAAAGCAAGCTCCCAAGATGTGGCATGAGAAGTTTGACAAAGTTATTAGGTCAAACGGCTACAGAGTCAGCGAGACGGACAAATGTGTTTACACAAAGTTCGCTGATGGAAGAGGAGTCAGAGTGTTCCCAGAAGTGAGTTTCAGTTCCACGGTCCCGATCCCCAGAACTTCAGCTTGGGCCTGGTTCGCCATGACAACCTTCTCAGATATCGGCTGGTACGTGACGAACCATTCCTTGCCAGAACAGACATGGTAAGTCGCACCAGTGTTTATCCACCAGTCAGGGTCAACCCCCACAGTTGTGACCTGTCCGATCATAGCAACAGTGTTAGAAACCAATGAAACCTTATTAGGCTCATCTTTCGCCATGATAACCTTCTCAGATATCGGATGGTATTGAGGCGTATCAAAGATCAATGTACGATAACTCAAGGGTAATCTTATTCGAGGAATGATGATCGTATAAAATATTATTGTTTAGATGGATTCTATACCTTGGGATTTTTGATAGAAATGCATATTGGATGACTTGATAAAATGAACTTGAAGTTTGTGTGAATGGATATTACTCAGATTATGCAAAACAAAAATATTGACGAATTTGATGATTATTGATGTGAGGATTATATGACTTGAGGAATTATAGTAGGCGCTCTTACGATTGTGCGATGAAATGGATGCACGACTTGAGAACTAGTAGGATTGAAACATAAGATAAATTATGATTGATGCTATACAACTTAAAAAGTTGAGATCAATGAGTATGACTTGTGATTTTTGTAGTCAAGGAATACAAGTTTGGATAGATAGGTCTAACGAACGAATTTGGGATTTTTGATTTAGAGAGTTGTGCGATTGTATCGTGGAACCATAGCGTGACCGAGGATAATCATGGAAGATTTACCCTAGGAATAGCTTTGTTGAAAGACTCAGACCCCTTGAACCAAATGCTGCAAATAGGAGAAATCTATGCTCAAAGTTTAGAAATCAGAGTGATGCGAGCTTGGGTAGGAAGACCCTGTACTATCGACTATGTTTTGACCTTAGAATTGGGGGACAAAGTATTTTGATATCGTTGTTTGGCATGGTGATCCCAATACTGACTTTGACTTTAGCCTAGCAATGATAGCCTAGCGATTAGACATACGTCCCTATATGGAGAGATAGAATTATGTGATCTACCTTAGCGAGAGTCTCCTAGGTAGATAATAGAGATTGGATAGCTAGTTAGAAATGTTCTTGAAAGTTTGGTGAATGATAGGTTTGGATTGGGCTACGATATTTGGCTATCGGTTGTTCGATGGAAAAATGAACTTGTGTTTCAAAAAAGTCGATGGAAATTGCACCTGTCAGTTTTGTTTGGATTCTCTATCACGAGGCTTGTTGAAATGCATATATTTTGGGAATGCCTTAAATATGTGCACGATCCAACAAGAGTGGTATGTCGAATTCAAATAAAGCTGAAGGCTAGATCAAAAGAATAATAGTTGATAAAGCAAAATTATGTTTATATAAAATCAAACGGGTTCTCGATGATTGAATGAAAACGAAGGTTTAGTTGATTGGATTGAAACAATATTATTGGGATTCGTAGATTGTATTTGAGAGAGCATATTCGAGATGTGCATAATTAGAAGATTCGAATTTTGATGGATTGTTCAAAGGGTTCAAAAAATTTGGAAGACAGAACGTAGATGATGCAAAAAATAACTTTGGAGGATAGTGAAATTGGTAAGCAAAAATTGAGTATCGATACATGTGATTATGATTAATGCATTGATGCAGTCAGGTTTGGAAAGAGCGTTTGGAATTTGAAATTGAAGACATGAGAATTATCGAGACTTGGTTAAAGGGTAACACTAGGATCGACTAGTAGGGAGAATGATCGATTTGGTTATGTTTGGATTTTATAATAAATAAGGAACAACGTTTATGTGGGTTTGCCATAGTGCCCGTGTGTGCGGCGAGATTAAGTAATACCGTATTTTGAGATGTAGCAGTGCGAAGCACATTATGGATAAAAGACGTGACTTGAGAAAATATGTTGAGAAATAGTTTGATTGTCTATGAATGACTCAGTTGTTCATTGAAATTGACTAAGGCGTGGGGTGTGACTCTGATGGATGAAACGTATAGGAAGTGTGTTCAAGAGAATCTTAGATGTATGTAGGTGCAAATGAGACTGAAATCTCATATGAGCCAGTAGTCCAAGAAGAAGCTGTTGTTGATGAAACAACTCTTGTACCAGAACTCTCAGAGCCGTCAGCTAAGCGAGCGAGGAGACCAAAAGACTTCGGAGATGACTTTGTCACCTATCATGTGGAAGCAAATCCGCTTACCTATGATGAGGCAATGAAGACCAGAGATGCTATCTTCTGGAAGGAGGCAGTGAATGACGAGTTTGACTCTATCAACTCCAATAACACATGGGTGTTGGTAGATCTACCTGAAGGAGAAAAATCCATCGGATGTAAATGGATCTTCAAGAAGAAGATGAAGGCAGATGGAACTATTGACAAGTTCAAGGCCAGGCTGGTAGCCAAGGGATTTTCTCAGAAACAGAGGATATACTACTTTGACACGTACGCTCCAGTAGCTCGAATGACCACCATCAGGATGTTAATCGCTCTAGCAGCTATACATAAGTTGGTGATACATCAGATGGATGTAAAGACAGTATTCCTGAATGGGGAGCTGACCGAAGAGATTTACATGCAACAGCCAGATGGATTTGTCGTCAAAGGTCTTGAAGACAAAGTCTGCAAGTTGGTGAAATTATTGTATGGTTTAAAGCAAGCTCCCAAGATGTGGCATGAGAAGTTTGACAAAGTTATTAGGTCAAACGGCTACAGAGTCAGCGAGACAGACAAATGTGTTTACACAAAGTTTGCTGATGGAAGAGGCGTCAGAGTGTTCCCAGAAGTGAGTTTCAGTTCCACGGTCCCGATCCCCAGAACTTCAGCTTGGGCCTGGTTCGCCATGACAACCTTCTCAGATATCGGCTGGTACGTGACGAACTATTCCTTGCCAGAACAGACATGGCAAGTCGCACCAGTGTCTATCCACCAGTCAGGGTCAACCCCCACAGTTGTGACCTGTCCGATCATAGCAACAGTATTAGAAACCAATGAAACCTTATTAGTCTCACCTTTCTCTGATTGTTTAGGCTTAGATCTGCATTCACTCTTGTAGTGGCCTTTCTTGCCACAATTGTAACAAGTCATGTGGGACTTAGTCTTCTGTTGCTTGAAAGAAGGACCCTTCACTTTTAGATTAGTGAAGTCCTTCTTCTTGGGATGAGAAGCCGCCTGCTTCCCCTTGGGATCTCTTGTCTGCACAAGATTGGCTTTAGCCAACTGTTTGGACAGAGTGTCCACCTTCTATTGGGAACGCATCTCGTCCTCAACATGGATCTCTTGAAGTAGATCTCCCAAGCTAATGTCTAGCTTCTTCCTGTGCATCCTTGCATAGAAGGTACTCCATCCAGCAGGAAGTTTTGAGACGATCCCTCCGATGACAAACTTGTCGGAAAGGGGCATCTCTTCGTCTTCCAGTTTCTGACGCAGCTTCAGAAATTTTTTCACCTGTGGCAGCATGGACTTTTCGTCCTCAAAGAGCAATTTGTGATATTTTTCAACCACAAATATTTTGCTCCTGTTCTTGTCTTCTTCATACAGATTTTTCACAGACTCTCATATGTCTCTGGCAAGTTTCTTCTTCGAGTAGGATTATGCCAGGGAGTCCTCCATAGCATTCAGGATGAGAAGCTTGCAGATGCTATTTTCCCTTCTCCACTTGGCCTGGAGTTTGGTAGCCGCGTTGATTGCGGCAGTAGATCCAGTGTCCAGAACAGAGGGTTCTTTCTCCAACAAAACATGATCAACGTCTTTCAGTTGAAGAGTTAGGTAAACCTTTCTCTTCCAGACTTGATAATGCTCTCCATCGAACTTTTCCCACTTGCAGAAGTCCGATTGGAGAAGCGAAGCATTAATGTTTTCCATCTACACGGATCTTGCTTTGAGATTGTTAGTCCCGGGGCTTGATCAAAGATGGTAAAACAGATGCAACAAAGATCTATGAAGATACAAATACCAAATAACCCGATTACAATATGGAGGAGGAAAATAGAGAAAAGAAGATCTCTCGTTCTTCCTTGCAAACGTATTGCAATTGGGACAGAACGAGTTACAATAATCTAGAGAGAGATGAGAAGAAGAACAATATTGGGGTGTCAAAACACCGTTGCACAAAGCAAGATTTGCCCCACACGATCTGCTTCCAGGAACCAGCAAGTTTGAAGAACTTGTGGAACGCTCGAAGTCATCTCTGTTCTGACTCCTCGGATGGACTTACAATGGCGGCAGTAGCTCTCTCTCTCTCTCTTTCTCCTTTTCTGACTTGTATTTTTCGTAGTCCCACAAAGGAGGCCAGAAGAGAGTATTTATAGAGAGAGGGTGGAAACCCTAGCCGCCTCTTCAGTTATAGAAAGATTGAATCAAATCTCAAAAGATAGCAACGAGATTTAATTCAAATCCCACAAAGATAGCAACAAAATTAATTCAAATCCCACAAAGATAGGATCTGAATTAATCGCATTGATTCAGCCTTTCCATAACTGATTTTTAATCTGCACAGTCAGCGGAGCCCTCCATGCGGCAGCAGCAGCAGCAGCAGCCTGGCCGCATGAGCCTCATGGCCGTATGGACCGCATGGGCCGCATGGACCGCATGGGCCGCATGGACCGCATGGGCCGCATGGGCCGCATGGACCGCATGGGCCGCATGGACCACATGAGCCGCATGGACTACATGAGCCGCATGAGCCGCATGGACCGCATGAGCCGCATGGACCGCATGAGCCCGCATATGAGCCGCATGCCGCATAAGACCGCATGGCCGCATATGAGCCGCATAAAGACCGCATGACTGCTGACGTGCTAAGTGCAAAGTGCGTCAACAAAACGCCACATTATGCCTCATGAGCCCATGAGCCCGAGTCCGAGTCCGAGTCGCTAAGCCTCTTCGGGGCTTAGCTCTAATTGGAATTAATCCAAGAGAATGACAAAAGCATTAATGCTTAATCCTTGGAGCCTTATTCTTACCTCCTAGTAAAATCACCCATATGGTTCCCTCCTTAGGGTCACCACCCTATGTGCATCTCTCAACAACACACCCAAGTATATATGTTGAGATAACTCATGGTGCATTTCCAATGTGGGACTAAAATTTACAAGGCATGTTGAGAGCAAGCTCTCTCCATGTAAAGAAAGCACCAACACAGCTTACCTGCTGCACACTTCCCTTTGTGCAGGTGGTTGCTGCCTGCAACAATGTACAGTAGTTCCGACCACCTGCAGGAGGCCTATAGTGCCACTCCACCTAGCTGATTACTGCAGTTGGCAAGACAACTGCATGCATATGCTACACAGGTAGCAGTAAGTTACTTTATATACTGCTAATACAAACTTAACTAGCCTATAGGAACTCAAAGCACTAACTCATACCCTGCCTATTGACACCCAACCACACTACTGTTTTCCCCTTGCACCTCACTGAAACCTGTGTATTAGTGCCTACGTATATAGCAAGTATAGTGTCTCAGTTATTGCATATAGTATAGGAACTGAGACCTGTGTATTAGTGCCTATACTTTGCTACGTTCTTGTGTCATATTATTATGAGTGTGTGGTTAGTGAGCAATGTGTGTAGATGTCTATAGGAATGTATCAGAATAGAGGGGGAATGAGAGTTAATGCAGTTAGGCAGTGCACGTGTCCATGTATGTGTATGCAGGAAATCAGTATATATGTGTGTGTGTACTGGTGACCATAAATAGAGGATATGAAGCCAATTTGTGAATATTTGGCTTTTTTTATGGCCATCTCAGGTTATAACAATGATACAATATTACTAGCATGCTCCATACAAATTAACATTGGATAGATTAATGTTTTTACTAAAAGAATACTAATACTAGGGTATAAGAAGTCGAACAAGAAAATGTTAGCAGATACCAACTTCCATTGGAAACCATAGGAGAATGCACACTTTATTCAAGATATCAGTAAGAAAAACCATATATTATCCTCCAGCATAAGAAAGTCAATGTAACAAAAGAAATATTATCCTCCCGCACAAGAAAACCAGCACCAACTTCGCTTTTCAAGTAGGAATTGCTCCAGTATTATATTGCTAATTAATCAAACAATCAATTTTGTCCAACGATGCCAAGTATTTGGCTAAGCCAACTATAGGCTAGAGTGCTTCCTGCCATAACCAACGTGGTAGGTAGGAAACTTACCTATTGTCCAAGAACTTTAGCCTTAACATTGACTCTTAAAATAAAAAATGAACATCCTGAAAAATATATCAGTGTGGAAGTTTAATTAAGAACAAAAGTTATTAGTATAAATTCACAAAAGTTCTACATAAGCTGCAAAAAGTAAAAACTTGATCAACAACAACATAAAATCAATTTGTATCATATTACATAGGCTTGAACCCAATAAATTTGTATTTTGTAAAATCCACAGCTTTGAGAAGTAAACCAAATTTGAGAAACATGGAGGAAAAACTTAAAACCATCATTTTTCTGCCATCAATAGGGTGATATGTACGTTATTTGTATCTATGTAGAAGTGCACTAAATTGTTTCCAGTGTGCATAGGTTGCTATTTATATGTATGCGTACCAATGTGTGTTAATAAGTGATACTATATACGAGTTTGCTAGATATGTGTCAGTGCCCACGTATGTGAGCTGTGTGCATCTAGGATGTGTACTTGCAGATTTTTAATATGTGTAAAAGAGTGTGTGCAAATTTGGTGTTGTGCAACAACATATTATATATAGATGCAGTAGCACAATTTAACTTTGTTTCACTTATGTACAGTGGAGCACAATAGGTTATAATAAAGGGAGAGATGACTAAACCTATATGTTTCGTGCAGCAACTAGTATGCTGTAGAGTGCATCACAAAATATGGAGGTGTGTGTGTGTGTGTGTGTGTGTGTGTGTGTGTGTGTGTGTGTGTGTGTGTGTGTGTGTGTGTGTGTGTGTGTTTATGTGTTTATGTTGACTGATTACAACAATTGTAGAGAAAATAAGGATTCTTATATTAGACTTCTAATCATTATTTCAAGAAAGGACTTACCAGTATTCCAGAAAGAGCTAGTATAGGAAATCTAGAGATTGTTAACAACATTACAAAGTAATTAAAGATTGTTGAATCAATACCCACTCAAGGCAACTGAGCAAGTAGGTTCTTTAAACTATACTGGATAGTATCTGTAATTTTGAACCTTGTAATTCAAACAAAAATATAAGTTTGAATGATCTACACTATGGTAAAAAATTAGCATGAGCATAATAAATCAAAATATTGCATACATGAGCATAATAAATCAAGATATTGCATAGGCACATATTCAATTTATAAAGTATTCCAAAAGGTACGTGTTTACAAAATACTCCTTGGTCAGAAATTCTAGTATCATGCAGCTTTTTGGAGCCAACATAATACTCCTCAGAAACAAACAAATGTTGCACATGATGATTGAGCATTAACTACTATGCCTATATCAATTGCAGTTATTTCAACTGAAAGAAATGCCTTAGGGCTTAAAATGAAAAGTAACAGACCATTTTTGGTGGTAACTTTAGTCCTGGCATCTGTTGATCCAATCAAAGCACGCTAATGAGAGATGGCATCAGACTTCTCAAAAGTCATGGTATAGACAATTCCACTAACAATATTAGAGATGTCACTTTACCTACAAATGAACAAAAATTACATACATTAAAAAGTGAAGGGTACTATGTTCCAACGACACAAATGTTTGGAAAACAGAAATAATATGTGATCAAATAAGCCAAGTAATTAACAGTTCAATCCAATTAAAATATACAAACAAAAACTTTAAGTTGCTACATAATTAGAAAGAAACAAATAAGCAACCTGACTAAATAATAACCAAATATGAACATCATCTCTTGATATGAGCTCATTTGAGAACATCAAGCCAAGCAAAAGGACCCTCTTCTTTGGCCAAATTATGGCACAAAACCTGAGATCAATGATAATTATTACAAAAGGTAACCGAGATTACAAAATAATATGACCTCACTGTAAACAAAAAAAAATGAATATTGGTTAAGAAAGGTACCTTCCAAAAAAAAATCCCTCAATGACTTTCGGAAGTGGAGCTACTAGCCTCTCTGCAAATAAAGTGGAGCTACATGTTAAAAACAAAAGTTATAAGAATAAGCTTTCGGAAGCTAAAAAATCAGCAATGACTTTGTTGATGCAGTTTACATATAACATCAAAGATACTTCTTACTTCTATAAAAGGACATGTATCTAACATAGTATGATTTTGAATGACCTACGAATTTAATTGAGTAAGAAAGCCGACTACTTTGAGTCACAATCATCAATAACCAAGTCCTTTCCTACCTGGTTTTCAACCACCCATCTTGAAAAAATACGCAGAGTACAGACCGCATAAACAATCTTTTCCACAAATGTTCAAATAAAGGAAAAATATCTAAAGAAAATATAAAAAAGTTTAGACATTCTTACTTGCAACCAATTTGAAGTTCAAACTGGATCCTGTTAAAGAGAAAAAATAGTATCTAGAAACAATACTAATTTAGATGGAAAAAAATATGGATATTGCAAGTTTAAGCAGTTATGTTGGAGAAGCACCCTGTGCATTAATTTGAATAAGGTCCAGTCTCATTAAACAGTTAAACCAACAAAATGAACTATTTGCACGACACAAAATCACTAACATGTAAAAAATCCAAAGAAGCACTAGTGTCATAAAATACAATTTTCTTCTGGTTCCATTGTAGCTATCTTACATCAACACTTTTAACATGTTTGTTTACAAGTCAAATTTTGGCCAGTGGTTCCAGGTAATTATATATTCCTAGTTTGACTAACTTATGAAACTTTCACTTGCTATATACCATATTTTCTTGATGCTGTTAGTCTTACTGCATTAACTTAGATTAACAAAATCAAATATTTCAATAGCTGGAAGTTATTCTTCCTATAGAATTGTAATTTCCTTCTTAATATGTTATCCCTTTACGGATGTGTGCTTGTTCCTATTCAACTATCATACTAGTAATTTTGGTGGCAAGTGGTTAACATGACATAATTGCGAAGCTTATAAAGATATATAAAATTTTGGCCAAGTAATCCTAGATGATAATAATGGTACTTGAGTTAATGAGACTGGAAGAAAATTATGCTAAACATAAAAGATGAATTCCATCACACAGACATAAATTTGTATACTAACAAGAGCTGTGTAAGGGCTGACCATACTTGCACGTATGTTTCTTCCATATAGAACCTATACAGCTAAGAGTCATACTCAACAAGATAGTCATGCATTTTCGATACTACCAGATGATACTCGCCAAACATAATTAAGGTCCTCTGGAGGAGTGTTCATGCAACAGAGCCATTATCATTACTTTGAGATATGTGCAAAAAAGAAAGGTACCTGGTGTGAAATAGAAGTCATGTTAGCAAAAGTTCTCTCTAGTTGCCTTTACACCCAAGAATTTTCAATTTTCAATTCCAAGTTAAAGCAATTATTAGGAATTTAAGGAGCTGTGATATTCAAACTACAATAGACGAGACAAACAAGAATTATTCGAAGTTGGCCTCTTACTCGAATGAATAATAGAAATTTAGAGATCCATAGTGGAACATGATACCGTGATATTGATGGATCGATCCTTCTCGTACATAGCTGTTGCTGCCGCTCGATGATGACAAATAAGATAGAAAAATAATTGAAAATTAGTTTAGAATTTTTTTTACAAGAAACTGATAAGGGTGGAGATTTACCATGCATATAGAAGTTTTTGATAAGAGAGTATGTGTTCTTGCTACGAAGGAGGAGGATGCGAGCCTCCTAAGAGCAATCGCCATTGATAATTCCCCACCTCTCTCTCTCTCTCTATCTCTCTCTCTCTCTCTCTCTCTCTCTCTCTCTCTTTTACTGTGGTGGGAGTGAGTGGTCTGAAGCTGTTTGTTGTTATTCCTAAACAAATGCCACGAACGGGGGAGGAGGGCGGCCTTGGGGACCTCCAGGGCTTGTTCAGGTCCTTAATAGGCAGCTTTCTTCACCGACTTCTTGCTCGCCGCCTTCTCTGTTGCCTTTCTCTTCACTGAGGACCACCGAATATTAGAACCAAAATAAATAAAAAACTCCACATCTAACAAACTTTCAACGAAAGTGAAGACCACCGAATATTTGAACCAAAATAAAAATAAACTCCAGATCTAACAAAATTTCAATGAAAATAAAGCGAATAACAAGATCTTTACTTGGTATCAGCCTTCTTCGACACATCGTACTTCGATTTCCTTTCTTTAACGAAAAAATTTGTGAGAGAGAAAAATTAAAAAGTCATATCTTTGAGAAATCTTAAATTTTTTGAAGGATAATTAATGGAAATGTAAAGAAATTAGGTTTTTGCCTAGGTTAGGATTGTGGGAGGGAAAGAGTTAGAGGGAGTAAGAAGGATCAGGAAGGGAGTTCTGTGAAAGAGGGAGAAAGAGGAATCAATCTAGGGCTTATAATCTCTTTCCTCTCTTTCTCTCTTCACATATATGATTAAAGAGGAATCAGTAGCATCCCTTAGATCTTTTTTTATCCCACGGTTAGGAGTGGTAATTGATAGAAAAAAATAATACAAATACTTTGGGGATGATAAACTTTAGGCCACCAAATAACTTTCATTCTCGCGTGATTATTTGGGACGGTGCGAGGACTTACTTGGGACCAAAAATATTAATAGTCCCAGTTAAGAGATCTATTTATTCATTCTGTCCTAAATAAAACTATTTTTTGTTACAAAGATATAATCGTCCTAAATATTAAATTTTTAAGACGTTTTAAGTTAGCGTTTCTTGTATTATCGTCCCAAAAGCCCACTTTTTTTGTTGTGATACCACTGCTCCAGCTCCTATCCTCCGTCATCTTAGCTTCAACGAAACGAGACTCGAGGATCATTTGTTCTTCGATCCGACGACAGCCTACATTGATCCACAGTCTCCTGTTGATGTCCCGGGTGATGATGCTGATGCTTGAGTCAGTTTTCGGCTTAGTATTTTGTGTACATGTTCTGTAACACCCAGTTTCTAAAATAAGGGTAATTTTGAAATTTTATATTTTTATTTATTTAATTAAGATATTTAAATGATAATATGATTTTTGATAATTTTTAATTATTTTAAAACTATTTTTAGATCATGACTTATGATTTTGGTGTTTGACTAGTGTAACCTTAGAGCCTAGCCATGTGATTAGGATGTCTGACTAGTACATTATAGCCTAGAAGGTATTTTGGGCATTTTAGGATTTATTTGAATTTAATATATTTTATTAGGAATTTTTGAATAATTTAATTGAATGGTGTGATTTAAATACTAATATAATTATTGCCTTGTGTTTATGGTTAGCCTAACCTAGATTGGACCTAACCTAGATGAGTCATGACTAACTTAGTGAGCCACTTTGAGAATTAGATGAGTTGGTTAAGGGGTTAATCAAGTTTAGTCATGGTTAAGTGATTTGCTAAGGGCTAAGATAGAACCCTTGTTCTAGGCCATCTATTTCCCTTGATACAATCCTAGCCATAGGATGAAACCCAAAAACCCTAACCCTAACTTTATGACCAGCCAAGAGACCCCCCCTTGCCTATATAATGCCTCTTTGGGGATTTGAGCCTCTTTCTTTAATAGTTCATCATTCTCTTAAGGAAGTAGGTAAGCCTCCTTTATTTCTTTCCTAGTTTAATCAATAGGACTCCTTTTTGAATGAAATTTCTTCCATTAGGACCTAATCATTGCTCTCTTACTGTTGGTGGAGTCCAATCACAGATTTTGAATCGATTTGATTGATTGGTGGCTTGTGGAGATTCCCTCTTTGAAGAGCTTTTCGAGAGTTTTGATACTTTGAGGTAACTTCTTGTTCTTACCATAGAATCCTGAAATTATTGCATGTATAGGGAGCCCTAGACCTAACCTAACTATAGGAATAGGAATCCCTAAGTTTCTATGTCGATTCGTGTCCTAACAGGACACGTATCAGTGTGCTATGCAATGTGTTTGTGTAAATGCCACAGAGAACTTTTTGTGTTTATTTTCGAATTTGATTTGAATGGAAAATCGTGTTTTGATGTCGCTTATCCATTTCTATAGCTCTGAGTTATTTTTGTGATTGTGTCGTGTCGATAGGACACTCGTGCACACGCCCTCGTGCACACGCGCGCACGGGCTACAGTAATCCCCTGCACCACGGGCTCTATTCTGGACACAACACGATTTTGTTTGACACGAGATTTTGTCGACAGCTTGGGGCACCCTCTGACATCACTGTCCCCAAGTTTCACGTGATTGTATGGTCAGGATTGGGAGAAATCGACCACGCACTGGGATTCCATGTTCTGTGCACTGTATATTTTTTTAGCCACTGATACGCTTTTATAACTCTGGACACGAGACACGTTGACACGATACAGACACATGAACACGAGCACCTATACCTAGACTAAGTAGGGACACGAGCACGAGGCTTGGGAAGGCTTGTGTCGGGTGCACGACACGCGTGCACACCCGCACGAGGCTGTCCCAGTGTGTGTCCAGTTTGATGATTTAGGTTTTAATTGGATTGGACACGTTTGTGTCCACTTTTGTAGACACAAACACATCACATATCATGTACACAATGTGTTTTCACTTTACCAACCAATGAATTGGCAATTTAGTTGATTTATGAATCAATTTCCATTTTTTTCTAAATTCCTGATACATGTTATTCTCAGTTTTCTTTCTCAGTTTTTGATTTGATTTTTAGTATTCATTTTGATTAGTTTAAGTACTGTTAATTGTTGTTTTATATCCTAATTATGTTCTCCTGTTAGTAATCTACCTGTGTGCAAATTTGGGAGGATTTTGGTTATGTTTTGATTTCAAAATTAGGATTTAAGTGTTAGACTGTTTTTTTCAAAAGTCTGAAATTAAAATCCTGAGATTGGATGAGTACAAACCTAGGATTGAGTATATTCCTGCATTCCTATTTTTCCTGCATACATTTTCCTGCATACATATTCCCATATCCTGTCACTTGAGTTGAACCTGGGTTCAATTCTGAAATCCTGGGGTTCTTAGTATTCACTGATTGATACTGCCACATTGGCTCACCCTCACATGCCTTTGGCTGTGCACACATGCCCTGCACATTTAAAACCTGAGTTGGTAGAGGGTTCCCCAATGTGAAATTGTGTTTTTGGTTGGGGGGTCTTGAGTTGGTTCCTCTCCTTAACTGTTTTAACCTGAAATTTGAATGTCACAATCACACACACACACATGAGTTTAACACATATGTATGCACAGCCTTTAGCTCATGTCCTGCCACTTTAGACACACACAAAGCACCTAACACATCACCCTCCTCTCTACACACAGGCATTCACACACTCACTCTCACTCTTCATCACATAATTCTGTCACTTGATCCCAAAACTGAAAACTGCATTGTTTGATACATGTAAACTGAGATGGGTAGGAAACTGTTGTATTCAAATGAAAATCTGAGTTGCTTTGGTCTGTTTTGAGAACCTGAGATTAAGTTTAGAAACCTGAGAACTGAAACTGCATTGGATATTATGTTTGATATATGTACACTGATAGAACCCTGAGATTTCCCTTGTGTTTGAACCTGAAGTTCAAGGTGTTACTATTGAATATTAACTCAGTTGACTTATGATGGTGTAGAGATAATGCTAACTGATTTTCATGTATATTGCTATGTTAAATCACACACATTCCCTCTATGCATTGCCTACCATATCCTATACACACACATACACACAAACCTGTCACACACACATGATTAACACATGTACACACACCATCTTACTTTCCTGTACACATGACACATACACACACACACACACTATGACACTCACATTCACATCATTCATACACATATGCCCTTGGGTGCCTTTCTATGTTTGTATACTTTTAGATATATTTATATATGGTAATGTAGTGTATACTCTTTAGCCTATGGTTGTCTTCTAAGTTAATCCCCTAGTTTTCATATGTGTGTATCACATATATGTATATATATATATATATATATATATATATATATATATATATATATATATATATAATTCTTCTCTTGAAAATGTGTGATTGCATATAAATATCATATATATAGGCATATGGATACTAGCCTATATGTATATAGGGATATTCATATTCTCTCATATGTGGTATGGGTATATATGTGATATTGGCCTATGGTATGTCTATTAGACTAGTAGGCCTAGAATGGACTTGTGTAGTCTAGCTGGACTTAGAAATGACTTGTTAGACCTAGTTAGACTAGTTGACTTAGGTTTGACTTGGTTGACCTAGTTTGACTTCTAGGGTTGACCAGAGTTGACCAGAGTTGACCAAGAGTTGACTTTGGTCTAGATTGATCTAGATTCATGTAGAACGCATTGATTTGCATCTTATTATCATTGTAGACTCATAGTGACTTGCACTGTTCTATAGGAGACAGACACCACTCCTCGGACAGTCTATATTCTCTCAGATTCACCAGTTACAGGCGAGTACATTCTCTGATCATTTCATATCCTGCTTAGAATTATTTTCCTGCTTTAAATTACTTTACTTGATACTGTCACGTTGGTCACACGGATTGGTACTATATGGATCTTTTTATGAGATGTTATCCCCCTCGGGAGCATCGGATACTACATGTTTTGTGCGTTTCACGAATCATCACGTATCTCTATGCTTCCTCTGATTCACGAATCGCTTGTGACACATGTACTCTCATGTTCACAGAGCCATCATGAATCACCTTCACGTATCACTCATTTTATGAGCCATGTGAAGTTTCACGAATCTTAACATAACTTGAACAGATCCTTGTGTATTGATTGGGGATGGGGGAGTAGAAATAGACATGTGAATATTATCCAAGTAGCTGTAGTCATGAATCACTCTCTTAGCTGTAGTCATGAATCTCCTATGCCATTCACATGTTTATATTTTACTCTGACTCACTAGTCACTATTAGCTCTCTATGTATAGTAGATATTTCTATTACAGTTTCTCTCTCTGTTTACATACTGTTTTTCTTCAGTTCATGTATCTTACTTTACTGCATGATTATATTTTTCTAACCTGCTATGATCTGTTGAGATGTACTGTACTCGCTCCTGTCCTGACTGGACCTATTAAAAATATTACAGAGGATGAGGAGGAGGCCCTATGTACCACCTATTACGGAGCAGGCTTAGACGACACCTGCGACCTGGCTCCTCTGGAGGACCCAGCTGCAGTTCAGGATGCTACTCCCAGAGTCTAGACTAGATAGCTAGGCTTTAGTTTTCTTTCAGCTTGTTATTTGATTTTCAGTTGTTCTTCTGAGATGTTGTTATATTTAGAGACTTGTTTTGAGCTGGATGTTCTTGAGTTGTTATCTTATACACTTAGATTTTCCTCTCTCTTTTAGCATTACATTGTGTTTCTGATCTCTCTATCTACCTTTACTATTCTGTATCTGCCTTAGATGTGATTGAGACTGTTCTGTTATGTCACCTCCATTCGGAGTGTATATACTGTACAGGTACCTTTATATTGTTAGATGATTGACCTAGGACAGCGTTCTACCGCCGACACTGCGGCGTAGGCTGGACGTTATTACGCTCTCGTGCCCCTACACAGGGTGCGGGTCGTGACACGTTTTTATTGGTGGCCCATGCATGTCGAGTTTATGTAGTGGTATTCGAACTAGAGTATCACTACAGCCTGCAGTAGGATTAGGATATTTTGAAGGTACTCAATCACAAATAGGAAAAACTCTTATTCAGATTCCGTATATCTACATTTTGCCGCTTATTGTCTTCCTTGAAATTAAACTATCCTCCCTTGGTATTTCGACTCATTCTCAGCAATTGTTTCCTTTTGATCTGTGTCTCCAGGATGGTTGAGACGCGATCGCATCGCCAGGGCCAGGGGGACGTCGATGAGAGGTCTGCCACCTCTCATGCTCAGCAGTCAGCCCCTGGTGCTGTAGCCCCAGTCAGGCCAGCTGGGGTAGGCATTTTAGCAGCTTTTGGAGGAGCCCCACCAGCAGTGAGGCATGAGCCGAGTCTGGTGATTCCGGATGTACTTCTTCAGTAGCAGCAGCCACCTGCAGGGACGATTGATGCCGTTCAGCTGTTAGCCTTCTTCCGGCAGTACATGGAAGGTCAGCAGACCCAGCAGCATGGACAAACAGCAGAGCTCGCACGAGGCATCGAGCTGGCGATGACTGCAGTAGAGAGAGTCATAGCTCAGCCAGCAGCAGTCCAGCAGCCGCACCAGCCACGGGAGAAAGGCATCCAAGACTTCCAGAAGATGCACCCGAGGGACTTTCGCGGGACAGAGGGGATCCTGTATGCCGATGAGTAGATCGAGCATATGGAGGAGATCTTCAGGTTGGCTGAGATCCCGACGAGGCTCCAGATAGAGGCAGCGGCCAGCATGATGCAGGATCTGGCCCGTACATGGTACCAGACCGACCCGAGGGTCGGCACAGCAGGACAGACTTGAGCAGCATTCAAGAAGCTGTTCAAGGAGAAGTTCTTTCCAGACGCAGCGCTGGGAGCCCTCGAGACCCAGTTCGAGGCCCTAGTCCAAGGGAACCAGTCTGTGGAGGAGTACGCAGGAGAGTTCTGCCGCCTGAGCAGATTTATGGATGACTTGTCAGAGACGACGAAGGCCCGGAGGTTCCGGAAGGGCTTGGTAAAGGAGGTCAAGTCCTACACCAAGAATGCCCGCAGCACTACATTTGAGGAGATCCTGGTGGACGCTTTAGCTGCAGAGGATGATCTTGAGCTTAGGCTCAAGAGGGGACGAGACTCCCAGGGAGGCAGCAGTAGCGGAGGACCGGCCAAGAGTCCGCACGTTTAGCATCAGTTTCAGCAGCAGTTCCAGGGTCACGGCCATCAGCAGGGACAGCAGCAGCCCAGACAGTATCAGGCATCGAGACAGCAGGTAGTCAGTTGCCCCTACTGCAAGAAGCCGGGGCATGGATGGGGTGAGTGCAGGAAGAGGCTGGGCAGGTGCCTACTTTGTTGAGCAGCGGACCACCAGCTGAGGGAGTGTTCCCAGTACATAGGCACAGCACCAGGAGGAGGAGCCAAGGCTCCGGTAGGTCAACAGCGGGGACCGTTACCGACGCAGCAGCAGAGATTTGTGCAGCATCAGGCTGGAGGAGGCCAGCAGGGGCGAGCTTACGCCATGACAGTCGAGGATGCTCAGGCAGTGGGAGAGGTGCTTGCAGGTTCTATTTTTTTCGATTCCATTCCCACCTTGCCTCAATATATCTATCTTGAAATTCAATTACATCTGTTCTTATCTGCTTCCTTATCTGTTGATAAGCTTTGATCTGGCACTTTTTTCGATTTGGTTTTCTTTCGAGATAAGTCGTATGGGCTAGGTCGCCTAAGTTATGGAATCTAGAGTCTTCTATAGTCATGATAGCTGGCATTGTGAGGACATATAGTTAGATTTTGGATGTATTTCTCGGGTGTGGGAATTTAAGGTTTTCGCTGCCAAGCATACGGCAATACGAAAATTTTAAATACCATAATTCTAGAGGTATGTACCTTAGTCGAGGACTCTGTGATTATCGTAGCCTTGCTCACTAGCATGACGAAGATTCTGAGTATCATGATTTTGGACAGACGCATATGATTATCTGACGGTATGTTTGAGACTTTTGATTGTGGGGTGTTTGACCTAGAAGACTACTACCATTTTAATTTCGAGGACGAAATTTTTCTAAGGAGGGTAGACTTGTAACACCCAGTTTCTAAAATAAGGGTAATTTTGAAATTTTATATTTTTATTTATTTAATTAAGATATTTAAATGATAATATGATTTTTGGTAATTTTTAATTATTTTAAAACTATTTTTAGATCATGACTTATGATTTTGGTGTTTGACTAGTGTAACCTTAGAGCCTAGTCATGTGATTAGGATGTCTGACTAGTACATTATAGCCTAGAAGGTATTTTGGGCATTTTAGGATTTATTTGAATTTAATATATTTTATTAGAAATTTTTGAATAATTTAATTGAATGGTGTGATTTAAATACTAATATAATTATTGCCTTGTGTTTATGGTTAGCCTAACCTAGATTGGACCTAACCTAGATGAGTCATGACTAACTTAGTGAGCCACTTTAAGAATTAGATGAGTTGGTTAAGGGGTTAATCAAGTTTAGTCATGGTTAAGTGATTTGCTAAGGGCTAAGATAGAACCCTTGTTCTAGGCCATCTATTTCCCTTGATACAATCCTAGCCATAGGATGAAACCAAAAACCCTAACCCTAACTTTATGACCAGCCAAGAGACCCCCCCCCCCCCTTGCCTATATAATGCCTCTTTGGGGATTTGAGCCTCTTTCTTTAATAGTTCATCATTCTCTTAAGGAAGTAGGTAAGCCTCCTTTATTTCTTTCCTAGTTTAATCAATAGGACTCCTTTTTGAATGAAATTTCTTCCATTAGGACCTAATCATTGCTCTCTTACTGTTGGTGGAGTCCAATCACAGATTTTGAATCGATTTGATTGATTGGTGGCTTGTGGAGATTCCCTCTTTGAAGAGCTTTTTGAGAGTTTTGATACTTTGAGGTAACTTCTTGTTCTCACCATAGAATCCTGAAATTATTGCATGTATAGGGAGCCCTAAACCTAACCTAACTATAGGAATAGGAATTCCTAAGTTTTTGTGTCGATTCGTGTCCTAACAGGACACGTATCAGTGTGCTATGCAATGTGTTTGTGTAAATGCCACAGAGAACTTTTTGTGTTTATTTTCGAATTTGATTTGAATGGAAAATCGTGTTTTGATGTCGCTTATCCATTTCTATAGCTCTGAGTTGTTTTTGTGATTGTGTCGTGTCGATAGGACACTCGTGCACACGCCCTCGTGCACACGCGCGCACGGGCTACAGTAATCCCCTGCACCACGGGCTCTATTCTGGACACGACACGATTTTGTTTGACACGAGATTTTGTGGACAGCTTGGGGCACCCTCTGACATCACTGTCCCCAAGTTTCACGTGATTGTATGGTCAGGATTGGGAGAAATCGACCACGCACTGGGATTCCATGTTCTGTGCACTGTATATTTTTTTAGCCACTGATACGCTTTTATAACTCTGGACACGAGACACGTTGACACGATGCAGACACATGAACACGAGCACCTATACATAGACTAAGTAGGGACACGAGCACGAGGCTTGGGAAGGCTTGTGTCGGGTGCACGACACGCGTGCACACCCGCACGAGGCTGTCCCAGTGTGTGTGTCCAGTTTGATGATTTAGGTTTTAATTGGATTGGACACGTTTGTGTCCACTTTTGTGGACACAAACACATCACATATCATGTACACACTGTGTTTTCACTTTACCAACCAATGAATTGGCAATTTAGTTGATTTATGAATCAATTTCCATTTTTTCCTAAATTTCTGATACATGTTATTCTCAGTTTTCTTTCTCAGTTTTTGATTTGATTTTTAGTATTCATTTTGATTAGTTTAAGTACTGTTAATTGTTGTTTTATATCCTAATTATGTTCTCCTGTTAGTAATCTACCTGTGTGCAAATTTGGGAGGATTTTGGTTATGTTTTGATTTCAAAATTAGGATTTAAGTGTTAGACTGTTTTTTTCAAAAGTCTGAAATTAAAATCCTGAGATTGGATGAGTACAAACCTAGGATTGAGTATATTCCTGCATTCCTATTTGTCCTGCATACATTTTCCTGCATACATATTCCCATATCCTGTCACTTGAGTTGAACCTGGGTTCAATTCTGAAATCCTGGGGTTCTTAGTATTCACTGATTGATACTGCCACATTGGCTCACCCTCACATGCCTTTGGCTGTGCACACATGCCCTGCACATTTAAAACCTGAGTTGGTAGAGGGTTCCCCAATGTGAAATTGTGTTTTTGGTTGGGGAGTCTTGAGTTGGTTCCTCTCCTTAACTGTTTTAACCTGAAATTTGAATGTCACAATCACACACACACACATGAGTTTAACACATATGTATGCACAGCCTTTAGCTCATGTCCTGCCACTTTAGACACACACAAAGCACCTAACACATCACCCTCCTCTCTACACACAGGCATTCACACACTCACTCTCACTCTTCATCACATAATTCTGTCACTTGATCCCAAAACTGAAAACTGCATTGTTTGATACATGTAAACTGAGATGGGTAGGAAACTGTTGTATTCAAATGAAAATCTGAGTTGCTTTGGTCTGTTTTGAGAACCTGAGATTAAGTTTAGAAACCTGAGAACTGAAACTGCATTGGATATTATGTTTGATACATGTACACTGATAGAACCCTGAGATTTCCCTTGTGTTTGAACCTGAAGTTCAAGGTGTTACTATTGAATATTAACTCAGTTGACTTATGATGGTGTAGAGATAATGCTAACTGATTTTCATGTATATTGCTATGTTAAATCACACACATTCCCTCTATGCATTGCCTACCATATCCTATACACACACATACACACAAACCTGTCACACACACATGATTAACACATGTACACACACCATCTTACTTTCCTGTACACATGACACATACACACACACACTCTATGACACTCACATTCACATCATTCATACACATATGCCCTTGGGTGCCTTTCTATGTTTGTATACTTTTAGATATATTTATATATGGTAATGTAGTGTATACTCTTTAGCCTATGGTTGTCTTCTAAGTTAATCCCCTAGTTTTCATATGTGTGTATCACATATATGTACATATATATATATATACATATATATATATATATATATTTTTTTTTTAATATATATATATATATATATATATATATATATATATTATTCTTCTCTTGAAAATGTGTGATTGCATATAAATATCATATATGTAGGCATATGGATACTAGCCTATATGTATATAGGGATATTCATATTCTCTCATATGTGGTATGGGTATATATATGATATTGGCCTATGGTATGTCTATTAGACTAGTGGGCCTAGAATGGACTTGTGTAGTCTAGCTGGACTTAGAAATGACTTGTTAGACCTAGTTAGACTAGTTGACTTAGGTTTGACTTGGTTGACCTAGTTTGACTTCTAGGGTTGACTAGAGTTGACCAAGAGTTGACTTTGGTCTAGATTGACCTAGATTCATGTAGAATGCATTGATTTGCATCTTATTATCATTGTAGACTCATAGTGACTTGCACTGTTCTATAGGAGACAGACACCACTCCTCGGACAGTCTATATTCTCTCAGATTCACCAGTTACAGGCGAGTACATTCTCTGATCATTTCATATCCTGCTTAGAATTATTTTTCTGCTTTACATTACTTTACTTGATACTGTCACGTTGGTCACACGGATTGGTACTATATGGATCTTTTCATGAGATGTTATCCCCCTCGGGAGCATCGGATACTACATGTTTTGTGCGTTTCACGAATCATCACGTATCTCTATGCTTCCTCTGATTCACGAATCGCTTGTGACACATGTACTCTCATGTTCACAGAGCCATCATGAATCACCTTCACGTATCACTCATTTTATGAGCCATGTGAAGTTTCACGAATCTTAACATAACTTGAACAGATCCTTGTGTATTGATTGGGGATGGGGGAGTAGAAATAGACATGTGAATATTATCCAAGTAGCTGTAGTCATGAATCACTCTCTTAGCTGTAGTCATGAATCTCCTATGCCATTCACATGTTTATATTTTACTCTGACTCACTAGTCACTATTAGCTCTCTATGTATAGTAGATATTTCTATTACAGTTTCTCTCTCTGTTTACATACTGTTTTTCTTCAGTTCATGTATCTTACTTTACTGCATGATTATATTTTTCTAACCTGCTATGATCTGTTGAGATGTACTGTACTCGCTCCTATCCTGACTGGACCTGTTGAAAATATTACAGAGGATGAGGAGGAGGCCCTATGTACCACCTATTACGGAGCAGGCCTAGATGACACCTGCGACCTGGCTCCTCTGGAGGACCCAGCTGCAGTTCAGGATGCTACTCCCAGAGTCTAGACTCGATAGCTAGGCTTTAGTTTTCTTTCAGCTTGTTATTTGATTTTCAGTTGTTCTTCTGAGATGTTGTTATATTTAGAGACTTGTTTTGAGCTGGATGTTCTTGAGTTGTTATCTTATACACTTAGATTTTCCTCTCTTTTAGCATTACATTGTGTTTCTGATCTCTCTATCTACCTTTACTATTCTGTATCTGCCTTAGATGTGATTGAGACTGTTCTGTTATGTCACCTCCATTCGGAGTGTATATACTGTACAGGTACCTTTATATTGTTAGATGATTGACCTAGGACAGCGTTCTACCGCCGACACTGCGGCGTAGGCTGGGCGTTGTTACGCTCTCGTGCCCCTACACAGGGTGCGGGTCGTGACACGTTCTGGTGATGATGATCTTTTATAGTAATACTTTTTATTCACAGTTTGGACTATCTGCAACAATGTTTTCCATATATTCACTGTTTCAGTTGTGGTAGTTTGCCTTTTTGGACTTCACTTATAGTTGATTTTATTTGCTATAATAGTTGGTCTTCATCTATTACTTATGTTTTGTTACTACTATTGCTGATGTCATTTTTCTTGAGATGTTGACTTGGTTCATTTATATATTTTGTGGATATTACTCTGCCTTTTCTTTGTAATTGTTGGCTTCATATATTGCGAGGGAGCCACATTTTGAGTAAATGACAAAAGGGGAGAAAGAGTATACCAAAATTTTCTCGAATCAGACAAGTCAGTCAGGTATATATTTCAAAGTTACGAATATTTTTGTTATATTTTGGTATAGACTCAAAGTTTGTCAATTATCAAAATTGGAGAGATTGTTGGCCCATTGGTTAATGATCACACATGATTTTGATAATCAGTGTCAACTTTGGTCGATACACAAAATATACAGACTGCTATAGGATTATAGGCTTAAAATAAGAAGAATGTATGCATTGTCTTACTACTATGTCCTACTACTTCAAAATACCAACATCGTATCGTCATCAAGAACCAAAAGGCACTTGAATCAGATCAAGTTTTTTTATATTTTATTTTGTATTTGTACTTTTATTGAGTCTAGGAATAAATATGTAAGGTTGATCAATATTGCTACTATGTTAGGTTTTATCAGTACACTATCTAAAAATCCTACCTATCCATAAGGTCCACTATCCAAAAAGCCCAAAAACTCAATACAAAATTGGCCTAAACAAAGTGTTATGACCCTGACAGAACTCAGGCAGAACTCGGCCAAAACTCGGCCCGAGTTCGGTCAAGGGTATTTAAAAAATTTGTTTGGTCCTCCACCATATCTGCTTACAACGTTCGAATGCGAGATTTCTGCATCCGAACTCAGGCCGAACTCTGCCCGAATTCTGTCAGCAAAAATACTATAAATAAAAAAGAACTTTCTCATTTCAAATCACTCATTCACTATCTTCTCTATCTATTCTAAAGTGTTTTTCTACGAGCAAAGCTTTCAAATCAAGCCTATACCACTCTTAGCCAAAGCTAGTACAGTTTTGTTTAATCTAGAGTTTTGGTACTGAAGAGTTGTATCAGAGGCTGCATTCAAAAAATGTTCCAATTTTCGAAATCATCTTCTGAAATCGGTCGTGCTCTTGTCACCAAGTACGGTGTTTGTAAGAGACTACAAGCTCTCAATTAGCTTATGCAATAGTAGATTAACATCAAGCAAGAGTACTCGAGACTAGACTAGTCTTCTCAGAGGGAAACCAGTATACATCGTTGTATTACTGAGTTTGATTTCTTGACCCTTACTTTACCGTAATTTATTTACTCTCTTTTATCTGCCATAATATATAGATGCTTAATATTTAATTGGTTGTAATTTCGGCTACACACGTACATACTCTATTCACTCCCCTCTAGAGGTGCTCAACGGTCCTATATGGCTATGCAACAGCTTTCTCAAAGTCCCGCTCGATCGAGGCAACTCCTCGCTCAGGTGGGTTGCTTCGGTAAACTTGCCTCAACTTGGCCTTCACAGTAATAAATGAATGTTTTTTATAGCACTAAGTAGGTATGCTAATAAAAGAGATGAACCAACATAGCTAAAGAGAATAAACCCGATTTGAGTCAAATGTGTGTTGAACATGGAATGGTTAACTTGCTGTCTAGATATCACTCCACGATGGTTTTAAAAGTTGGCACTTGGTCCTTCGATGCAACGGCTTGGGTAATAAAGAGACGACTCGGACATAGTAGATCATATTTATAATGGCACACAGACTATTGACTTGTAGTCATAGTCTAGATGTTCCCATGGTTGTATTGCTTATTATAGCATGCGCACCTCCACGATTTCAATGCCGGCCATACAATTTATGGTACGGATTAAGGCACTAAAAGAACACGGTTGTTCAAGTTGAGCAAGTGCACGTTCCCATGGTCGCAAGGGTTGGCATAGCTCCTATTCATCCTACAAATTAAGTTATATCACATGGTTTATGGCACGATCATAGCACTGAAATGTAACACAGTTGGTTCAAGTTATGCTGGAAGGCTATCAATTAGTCATTCTCTAGTTTGAGTCAAAAAGGTATAGAAATAGGACAAGAAAAGATGAGAATTGGTATTATAAGTGTAAGGCCATTTCCCATTTTGTTTATTATTACTATTTATTTTATTTCAATTTTTACCTTATTTCCGTATTCAAGTATTAAATCGTCCTTGAAACATATAAACATTATTTTCACGAATATTTTGTTTTACTTGTTTTTACAAAATTTGTTTACAATCATGATTTGAGAGTATTATTTGTTTTAATAAAAACATTTCTTCTCTTCTTCCGCATTACAAAATGTTTGATTATCTTAGACTTTCAAAAGGTTCTGATAAATTCTTAGACTTATGAATGTTGTAAACAAAAGAATTTGTTAATTTATTTTCAAGTGGGTTTTGAACATCTTAGATTGTCAAAATATTACTTATGATATTTTATGCTAATTTTCTACTTTGAAATTACCATGATAATCGATTATTAGAATCAAGTTTATGGATGATACATATTATCTTATAAAATATTAGATGTCACTCTAAATTTATTAGGTTGACCCTCTTGAAAGGGATTTGAATTATATGAATTAGATATTTGATAATATTAAATGAGATTTAAATAATTCTTGTAAGTCATTACTGATGATTAACTTAAGGGTTATTTTTGAATCATTGGATTAAGATTTAAACTATTGGATAATATCGAATAGTGCTTTAAATTATTTTTGACGGTATCGAATATTAGTTTAAATACTTATAATGACAACATATTGACTTAGGATTTGACTAATCTAGTTTTAAAGATTTATTGGATTAGGTTCGAATAATTTTTTTCATATCCATAACGAGAATTTGGAATCCATCAAATCCCTTCTCCTCATCTCAATAGGATTTATAGAGAGTTTATATATATATAAATATATATATGAATGGCAGTAACGCTCTTAACCCCCCATCTACCATATCAAAAGTCCTGTGCCCCTCTCCTTCCTTCCGGCCAGGACCACTCCCCTGCCTTCGCCACCATAGCATATTATGCAACACCAAACACTGCCACCATAAAAACCATCGCCACCGTCACCATTGCCAGTACCATCACCACCATCGTCCGCCTTTGCCCATCCCTGTCGCGACAACCACCCAATACACAGAACAGCAACACCCAGAAAATATGTCCGTGTCTACCATGCCGTGTCTACCATGCCAGTCGGGTCCGACCCCGAGTGTCCGTATCCGTGTCCACAACCATCCATAACAAAACAGCAAAAAACCCAAAAACAATATTACATACAAGGAAAAACCTCTTCTCCGGCTATCACCTCCTCCACGACACCGGTGGCGCTATCCCGCCGCCGCCAAGCCCGGCCGTCCCTGGGACGCGCGCACACGGTCACTTCCCATCCGCCTTCCGCGTTCCGCCAGGTGCGCCAGTTTCACGGTGAGACCCGAGCTCCGCCGAGCTCAGTGGGCCGTCCCCGACCGCCTTCGCACAGTAGCCGCCGCCGGGTGGGCGCCTCCGGGCCAGCACCGGTCTCGACCGCTCCTCCGCGAGCAGCCGCGTGGAGAGGCGGCTCCGAGTCGCCAGATCTAGGTCCCTTACGGCCGCAGCACCGGTCATTCCCAAGCCATGTCGCACGCCGCGCCACCACCAGCGACCGGCGACCAACCGCCCGTGGTTTCTCTCCTCCGCGACCGCTCGGCGAGGAGCAACCCGCTCTTCCCCGCCGACGATTCTTCCCGAGCCGATCCCACCGGGCGCCTGGGGCCGTCGACCCCCGAGGGTCACCGTGACCGCGCTGGCGGATCTGCAGCCGGGTCAGCCGCCACCGTGCCGAGCCCTCCTCGCTGGCGAGTCATCGGTCTCCGCGGGCCGCCGATGAGTCTCGATCCCCCTCCCTCTCTCCTGGTGAGTACCGATCCTTCATCTTCTTTCACTCCTTCTCTTCCTTCATTCCCTTTTCTAGAGTGTTCTGGGAACACTCTCTTTCTTCATCCTTTAAAAACCTTCTCCCCCTGTATATTAACAAGCACATTAACAGGCAAAGGCTCTGTTGAACAAATTAATGGCCCAGCCATTGGGAATACTTTATGAGATTTATTGCTTCCCTCTCTCTTAATGGGGTCAACAGCACATTAATGCTGTTCGATTGTGTTTGACACAGTGTATGAGAAAGAGAGAGGAGTGGATATTTTATGTTATATGTATTATAGTATAAATATCTTAGGTATTTTGGATTGATTGATACAATATTTTCTGTATACTAGTTACAATATTTTATATATAGTAGATTAACATAGTTGGTCATTGTTAATATTATTAAATATTATTTTTTATTATTATTATTATTATTATTGTTATTGTTACCATTATTATTAATTATCGAAGATGTTATTTTGTATTTTTCATATTATGGTTATTAATGTTATCATTGGTTATTTTGAGAAATAGATGAATAGTATTTTCTAAAATAGATTTATAAGTTTTTCCTAAATTATAGTTTTGGCAATTAAGAATATTGCCTAAAATGATTTACCAGATTTTTCAAACTAGTTATAAATATTTTCTAGATATTTTAAACATGAAATTTGTTTAGGCTAAGATTGTAGTAGTTATTCAATATATTTTGGGCTCTATAAATATAAATGATATTTTGAAACAAATTATTAATTTTGGCTTAAGTTATGAGCTTAAACAAAGGTTTGCTTTGGGTATTTATTAGTTATTAGTTGATATTGGGCTATTAGCTTTAAAATGATTTGAATCGTACGTCATTTTACGGGCCCCACGGTCTGACTCAACGGACGATTTTGTGCACGGTCCGCCGGAATCCAATGTTGGACATACGGTTGGGTTCGTATCGAAAAACCGGATCCGTAGACATGTAGTTTGACGACTTTAGAGACCGTTGACTCTGACACGCTTTTCGGTGCAAAGCGGGTCCAACGGCGGACACCATTTTTGCACAAAATTATCGTTTTGCCCCTGTGTCCAGAATTGGACTTAAGGACAGGCAATTCAAGCTAATTTGACTATTCTGAGAATGTTAGTACTGTTTATTTCAGCATCCGGAGACTTCTACATGTGTTGACTGATTGTGGCTCATTGAGTGGTATAGTATTATTGGTTTCTCCAGCTAAGGACCTCAGGCAAGTGCACTTTCTGATTGCTTTTCGATTCATAGTAGTCTTTTCATTTCATGTCTATATATATATATCTTGCTGCTTGTTGACACGCTCGTCACACGGAGTAGTCGGGAGGGAAAATATCTTAGTATACATGTGAACTACCCAGAAATATCTCCAAAATGTCTATTCTTGAACGATAGCCGCTGCACACGACACGTGCAGTGTGCCGGATTTTACCCCCTAGTCGTTCACATGTCGAAAGGATATTTCATACCACCTAGATAGATGTATTTTATTAGTTTTTCCTTGTTTACTTCTCTATCGTGCTATGTCATCAGTTTTCTTACAGCTTTCATATCTCATATGCTATTTTCATGTCTTGTTAATTCTGTTATGTTTTGCATTATCGTCGGTTTGTGTACTTGTTCCATTCCTGACTGGAAACCAACATTTTTCAGGTTTAGCCGCGATCACTCTTAGCACTGGGGAAGGCTTGGGTATGCTGAGGTCGACCTAGAAATAGATAGCAGTTTCATTAATTGTAAAATCTTGTATTTTCTTTAATTAGAAATATTGTAAATATTGTAATAAATTTAGAAATGTGAATGAGCAATAATATTTATTTTGATCTTTTATTTCTTATAGGCTTGACAGCGTTCTACCGCCGACTCTGCGGCGTAGGCTGGCTTGGACACGTCTCGTATCCGAAAAGCGGGTGCGGGTCGTGACAAATTTTTGTGGTGGCCCATGCAGGTCATGTCACCCTCGCTTTTTCCAGTTAGGGGTAAAATGATAATTTTCCATTTTATATTATTTTTGAGAATTTTATTTCATGAATATTATTATTTAATTATTATAGGAGTCGGGTTCGAATTTCATCGCATTCCGAGTTAATTCGGGACCCCGGTGAATTTCGACTTGAGCTGTAATTAGCCTGTTAGCTAACCATGGCCCACCACACTAAAAATTAGGGTTTAAGAGTTTGGACTAGTTCTCCATGAGTAATTTAGTTTAATTATGATTTTTATTTATTTTTAGCAACTTTCTAAACCTAATTTGGAAATTGTTTAATATTAGGCTTAGGGAGGGGCAAACTTGTAATTTACAAGTGCCCCTCACCCAACCACCATGGCCGGCCACCTATAGGCAGCCCCCCCCCATCTTTCTTCTCCACTAAGTTAAACCCTCTCTCTCTCTTCCACTTTCATTTTCTTCTCAAGCTTCTTCTTCTTCCTCCAACCTACACTTAGGTATGATTTTATTTTCTCCATTAATTCTCTTTTGCATATAGTTCTTCCACACTAAATGGAGAGGGGAAGATCCTCTTCCATTTGCCCACAAATTTGTGGGTTTCCATAGAAAAATAGGTTAAGGATTTATTAGGATTAATCATTTTGTGAATATATATATATATATATGGATATAGATATATATATATAGATATGAGTGTATTTATATATATACATGGATGTGTGTACATGGTTGTGTGTTTACGGATGTGTGTGTGTGTGTTATATATATAATTAGAGGGAGGGATAGATATCTAGATAGATTATAGATAGATATATATATAGATATATATATATATATATATATATAGGTATATATATATATATATGAAGTGTATATATATAGGAGTAGAAGGAGATGAAGAGAAGAAGAATAAGAATCAGTAGCAGCTGCAGCAATTGCTGCGGGACTGCCACGGCAGCAGCAGTCCTAGTTCCTGGCTACTGCCAGGAACACAGCCCCCCCCCCCCCCCCACCTTGGCTTTTAGCCTATTGTGCACCCCCCTTTTTTACCTAGTATATATATATATATATATATATATATATATATATATATATATATAGATATATATATATAAGTATTATATATGGTTGGAATCGTAGAGAAGAGTAGAAAATGATTATGGAATGAGAAGTTAGAAAAGAATTAGAGGTTAGAAGGAAAGATTGAAAGAAGTTGGAAGAATAGGTAAAAGGCTAGAATAGAAAAGGGAAAAAACCGAGTTAGAGGGCGAATCGGAGTTCGGAGTATCCGATTGAGTTGAAACTTGGCGTGGAGCATGAATACGTGATTTAGATTTTGCGGGTAGGCTTCCGGGTGGAATTCGGGGTCGTAGGGTGCCCGTATCGCACCGTATCGGTGCGTATCTTGAAATATTCAAGATTTTGACAACGGGCCGTATCGTGGACCGAATGTCCACGTTACCTAGGTATTTTGGTAGATATTATATGTATAGGCTAGTATCATACTACCTTAGGGAGATCGGGTCAAAATATCAAGCGTAGGTAGGCTAACTGGATAGTTGCCGAAGCTAGAATTTTACCCTTTTTAAGGGTAAAATAGGATATTGGCCTACGGCCAAGATATGAGTTTCGAAGTCCAAGATGGACTTGGATATGGGTTGTAGAGGTTGGTAATAGTTAGAAATAGTCGCCTAGACCTAGTCTTGGCTCCGGTTGACCACGGTTGACTTTTTGGACCAAAAGTCAACTTTGGGTCAACGCTTTACCCAAATTAGTCCCAATTTCCATTAGACTTTTGTAGTTGACCAAAAGTCAACTATTAGTCACCATTGACCTAGGGTTGACCATGGTTGACCTAGAGTTGACCAGGGTTGACCAGAGTTGACCAGTTGACCAAAAGTCAACTGTAGGCCAACTCTTGATCCTGTTTGACTTTCTTCGACTTGTTTTGACCCGTGATGCCTGGTATGACCTAGGATTGACTTGGTTAGGCTTAGATTGACTTGACAGGACTTAGTGTGACTCAGTGAGACCTAGTTTGACCTAGATTGCATATCATTCATTGTAAATCATTCCTAAACTTGTTTAAACCTAAATTAACTTACAGTATCTCATATTTAGGTCTTCTGATACCGCTCTGTGCATTGATATACCATACAGCTCAGGACAGCAGGCGAGTACATTCACTGATAGTTTTCATTGTCTTGATATCTGCTATATCCGATTCAGTCGTAGTGTCTTACTTGATTCTTGGTCACGATAGCTCACGGACTAGTACACATTGGATCATGACATGAGATATTGTTCCTGGATTTCTGGGTATATGGGTACACTCCCTGTCTTGTTCCCTGTACTTGTATAGACACCGATTTCTAAGAGGATTTGCTACCCTCTTACGAAATCACGTGCCATGACGTGTCATGTCCAGATTCATTGTACTACTCGGGGATGGGGAATTATTAGGGGCTATGTGATCCAAGCCACCCTGTCACTATTCATGTGCTCGCGCCACTCTTCCCTCACGAAGGGTGTAGCGAGATCCTTTGCCTTGTGCTCGTTATCCAGGTTGGCCGGCATGTCTCTCCGTTGAGGTCACCGCGGATTGCCGAGCCAAATGGATAGCCTGTCCTGTCACTTATCCCAAGCCGATCACATATCGCTCTAATAATTCAAATCACATTTTATGTTTACTTTATCTTATCGTATATCCTATTCTGTTCTACATTCAGTATTTTCTCACCATGCCATGATATACAGTTACTCACATGCTCTACTTTTCTTTACATTGTACCTTGATTGGAGACTAAGTTCTGCTCGGGAGAAGAGTTACAACCCCGGTCCTTGTTTGGTTTAAGGGTTGTAACTCGACTTCCGAACGGTTCCCAAGTCTTCATATATCTTTGTCTTGTAGTTCATTATGCTGTCTCTTATAGAATTTGTCAATTCACATGGAACTGCTGTTAGTGTTTGTACTTGCTCATTTTCCTGACAGGATACCGTTATGATATATTACAGATGATTCTGATGCGGACTGCTCGACCTATTATGGGCTCGAGTCAGATGGAGTAGCCTTAGATCGTGGCCTTATAGTGGAGCCACTAGATTTTGTACTTCCAGAGTAGTGTAGGTTAGCTAGGTTTGACTGGACTGCGATCCAGCTAGCTTATCAGAATGTAGTTTCTATATTCTATTCTGATACTCTGGGATGTTGTATATATCTGGACTTGTATTAGACTGTGGACTTATTTTACTCTTCATCTATCATAAGTCTTTCCTCTGAGCTATCTACCTTAGTTTTATTCTGTGATTGAGACTGTATTGCTATGTCACCTCCATTCGGAGAGTATATACTGTACAGGTACATTTTAACTGTTAGTCGTAGGTATTTACAGACGTTATATATAGCGTTCTACCGCCGATTCTGCGGCGTAGGCTGGACGTACCCACGTGCTCGTGTCCCTCATAAGGGTGCGGGTCGTGACACGTTTTTGTGGTGGCCCATGCAGGTCCAGTGTCGCAATTAGTGCGATCTCGTAATGGTGCTCGACTTAGAGTACTAATTACGAGCCTGCAATTAGGACGTAGGACCTAGGACATGATAGGAGTTTCTCAATCACACTTAGAAAATTCCTGATCTTTTGATTATCATGATTATTCACCTTGTATTAAATTAACTGTCCTTCTTTGATAATCTACTCATGTGTCTTATTGATCTCTTGTTTTAATTCGTCTCCAGGATGACGAAGACACATCCGCAGGCCTCTGGATCGAGTAGCTTGCCTGAGAGATCTGATCAGGCCGAGGAGGAGGTTCATGAGACTGCCTCCAGTGATTCTACTATTCCAGAGACCCAGGCAGTTGCGCAGGGAGGTCTACCACCTCCACCCCAGAGGGTTACGGCCTTTCTTCCAGAGATACTGCCACCACTACCACCGATACCGACGGATACACATCACTTGTTCCTTCTCCTTCAGCAGATGATGGAGACACAGCGGGCCCAGGCAGAGGCGTCGCAGCGTCAGTCGGAGGCGTAACACCGACAGATGGAGATGCTGAGGCAGAGTATGGAGAACTCGCATCAGCTTGCCCTGGCAGCAGTAGAGAGAGTGGCACCGGGTACAGTACAGGGCCCTACCGGCCAGCAGCCGAGCCAGCAGCAGTCCAGGCGGGGGACAGTGTTAGACTTCAGGAAGATGAGCTCCAGGGACTTCACAGGCACGGAGGGCATCCTTTACGCAGACGACTGGCTGGAGGATGTAGAGCGGAGCATGGAGCTGGCAGAGCTTCCTAGAGCGCTTTGGGTTTCGACAGCAGCCAGCCGATTCTTCGACATTGCGCTGACATGGTACCGCACGGATCCTCGTGCGTCGGTGAGAGGGCTGACTTGGGAGAACTTCCGGAGGCTCTTCAAGGAGAAGTTCTTCCCGGACGTGGCTCTTACAGCATTGGAGGGCCAGTTCGTGGGTCTAGTTCAGGGGAACTCGTCGGTGGACGAGTATGCAGCCGAGTTCTTCCGCCTTAGCAGGTTTGCTCCCGGTATGATCCAGGATGAGGGGCAGAAGGCTCGTAAGTTCCGCAGGGGACTTACTCATGCAGTGCGCACCCGCACCTCGGGTCGCCGTGATGCGACGTTCGATCAGATACTGATGGACGCACAGATCGCAGAGGAGGACTTCGGCCTCAAGCCGAAGAGGAGCGGAGATACTATGGGGGCGAGTTCTAGTGCGGGACCGGCCAAGCGCCCCCACTTTCAGCAGCAGCAGCAGCAGAGGCCGTTTCAGCAGCAGCCTCTGTTGCAGATCCAGCAGGCACCGGCGCGTGCCCAGCAGCACCAGGGACAGGGCCAGAGACCGACTATACCGTGCGGCTTCTGCAGGAAGCCGGGGCACACCAGGGAGGCTTGCAGGAAGAGGTTGGGCGTCTGTCTCTACTGTGGGGCGCCCGATCACCAGTTGAAGGATTGTCGCCTTCGCGGAGTCAGAGGAGGCCAGGACAGAGCACAGCCGGCTAGAGGACCAGCGGTTCAGCAAAGGGGTCCTCCACTCCAGACCCAGCAGCAGCATTTTGTCCAGCACCAGAGGGGAGCACCCACGGGCAGGGTGTTCGCTTTGGCAGCAGAGGAGGAGACAGAGCCCGTGGGAGATGTTGTTGCAGGTCATGTTCTCCTAGATTCTTTCCCTGCTTTCGCCTTATTTGATTCTGGAGCGACCCATAGTTTTGTGTCTGTTTCTTTTGCTCTGAGACACAATATCATTGCTGAATATATGGGTAGGACTTACAAGATTATGACCAGGGGAGGTATTATCCTGGTTAATAATATTTGCAAGGGGCGGAGAGTCACTCTGAGAGGCCGGGACTTGAGTGCGTGTCTGCTCGTAATGCCCCTACCGAGGTACGATATGGTACTCGGTATGGATTGGTTGAGCATGCACCATGCTAGCATTGATTGTAGAGGAGGCAGAGTTATTTTTAGGACGCCGGGTGAGCCAGAGATCGAGTTTGCTCGAGGAGCAGCGGAGCCGGAGGCTGGATTCTGCGGAGCTATGTTGGCGGGGCAGGATTTGCCACATCCGTTGATTGCTGAGTTCTCGGATGTCTTTCCCGAGGAGTTGCCGGGGATGCCGCCAGACAGGGACATTGAGTTCTCCATAGACTTGGTGCCGGGCGCCGAGCCCATCTCGCAGCATGTCTATAGGGTGAACAACAGCGAGTTGATAGAGCTGAAGAAGCAAGTCGACGAGCTGCAGGACAAGGGGTTCATCAGATCCAGTTCTTCGTCCTGGGGAGCGCCAGTCCTGTTCGTGCCGAAGAAGGACGGTACGTTCCGCATGTGCATTGATTACCGGGCGCTCAACAACCTCACTATCAAGAATAGGTACCCTTTGCCGAGGATCGACGACTTGTTCGATCAGCTGAGTGGGGCAAAGGTCTTTTCGAAGATAGATTTGAGGTCCGGGTATCACCAGCTGAAGGTGAGGCGGGATGACATTCCCAAGACGGCATTTCGGACTCGGTACGGCCAGTACGAGTTTACAGTGATGCCATTTGGGTTGACCAATGCTCCCGCGGTGTTCATGAACTTGATGAACAAGGTATTCCATCAGTACCTTGACAAGTTTGTGGTGGTCTTCATAGACGATATCTTGATCTATTCGAAGACGCAGGAGGAGCATGAGGAGCACTTGAGAGTTGTGTTAGAGACTCTGAGGAGGGAGCAACTCTACGGGAAGCTTTCGAAGTGTGAGTTCTTCTTAGACCAGGTGGAGTTCCTAGGTCATGTTGTGACCGAGCACGGGATTTCAGTAGACCAGAGGAAGATTTCGGCAGTGGAGTCTTGGTCTACGCCCAGTTCAGTTGCCGAGGTTCGGAGCTTTCTGGGTTTGGCTGGTTATTACCGAAAGTTCGTCCAGGACTTCTCGAGGATTGCAGAGCCGATGACTAGACTCACCAGGAAGGACGTGGAGTTCGTCTGGACTGATGAGTGTCAGGCTGCATTCGATGAGCTGAAGAGGAGGTTGACTTCAGCTCCGATCCTGACTTTGCCATCTGGGTCAGGAGGGTTCTCGATCTTCAGCGATGCTTCCGGGAAGGGTTTAGGGTGTGTTCTTCAGCCGCACGGGAAGGTGATTGCCTATGCATCCAGGCAGTTGCGTCCTCATGAGAAGAACTATCCTACTCATGATCTGGAGTTGGCCGCGGTGATATTTGCTTTGAAGTTGTGGAAGCATTACCTGTACGGAGAGCGAGTTGAGATCTTCACAGATCACAAGAGCTTGAAGTACGTGTTCACTCAGAAGGAGTTGAACATGCGGCAGAGGCGGTGGTTAGAGCTGATGAAGGACTTCGATATATCCTTGCAGTACCATCCGGGGAAGGCCAACGTAGTTGCAGATGCCTTGAGCAGGTATCCTGTTGCTATGTTCTTGACGACATATCGTTATTTGTTGGCCGACCTGGATAGTTTGGGTATCGAGGTCATCATTCCGGGCATGGAGATCCAGATGTGGGGTTTGCAGATTCAGTCTGAGCTGATGGATAGAGTCAGGTCAGTGCAGTATGATGATGTTGCCCTGAGGAGCATCAGGGAGCAGGTGAGGATGAGCTTGCTTGACGATTTCTCTTTAGCCGAAGACGGGTCGTTGCGACACGGTACTAGGCTGTGCGTTCCGCGTGGAGAGCTTCGGGAGGAGGTTCTTCAGGAGGCGCATCGCTCTCAGTATTCTATGCATCCTGGAGCCAACAAGATGTATAGGGACCTGAGAGAGCACGTATGGTGGTATGGCATGAAGCGCGAGGTAGCTCAGTTTGTATCTCGTTGCCTTGTGTGTCAGCAGGTGAAGGCCGAGAGACAGAGACTAGGTAGATTGCTACAGCCGCTACCCATTCCCGAGTGGAAGTGGGAGCACATCACCATGGACTTTGTATCTGGACTTCCACGGTCGCCAGGAGGGAAGGACACGGTTTGGGTCATAGTTGATAGATTGACCAAATCGGCCCACTTTTTGCCTTTCAAAGTGGGTTTGTCTACGGAGAGGCTGGCTGAGCTGTATGTTCGTCAGATTGTGAGATTGCACGGAGTTCCGGTGAGCATAGTTTCAGATCGGGATAGCCGATTCACTTCCCACTTCTGGAGGAGTTTGCAAGCTAGCTTGGGCACCTCGCTCAAGTTTAGTACTGCTTATCATCCTCAGACAGACGGGCAGTCGGAGAGGACCATCCAGACTCTGGAGGATATGCTTCGCACATGTGTGCTAGATCTCAGGGGTTCTTGGGAGGACCATCTTCACCTGGTAGAGTTTGCTTACAACAACAGCTACCAGGCCAGTATAGAGATGTCACCATTTGAGGCTCTATATGGACGGAGATGCCGTACTCCTTTGTCTTGGGACGATGTTGGCGAACGGGCACTTCTTGGGCCGGAGATGGTTGTGGATGCGGCCGAGAAGGTCAGATTGATTAGAGACAGACTCCGGGTGGCTCAGGATAGGCAGCGGCATTTGGCCGATAGTCACCGGAGACCGTTAGAGTTCGAGGTTAGTTTCAGTTCTTGTCATGATTGTTGTGATTGTTTGTTAGTTGTGTGTTGAGTTTTTGTCTTGTGTCTAGGTTGGTGACATGGTATTTCTGAGGATATCCCCGACACGTGGCACTATTCGCTTTGGCGGCGGTGGGAAGCTCAGTCCGCGCTACATCGGACCTTTCACCATCTTAGAGAGGATCGGTGCAGTAGCCTACCGACTGGACTTGCCTACCAGGCTCGAGGGAGTGCACAACGTGTTTCATGTATCTCAGCTGAGGCGGTACGTGGCAGATCCTAGCCATGTATTGGACCATTCAGCGATACAGGTGGGACCTACTCTCAGCTATCCAGAACAGCCAGTGGAGATTCTGGATCGCAGGGAGAAGGTGCTCCGGAACCAGGTCATACCCTTGGTTCGGGTTGCGTGGAGGCATCACTCTCCAGGTGAGTCTACCTGGGAGAGGGAGGACGACATGCGGGAGCGTTTCCCTTATCTTTTCGCGCCCTGAGGTATAAATTTATTTTCTTTAATTCTGTTTGTGATTTTCTGTGCTTGTTGTCTTCAATTTCGAGGACGAAATTTTTTTAAGGTGGATAGACTTGTCACCCTCGCTTTTTCCAGTTAGGGGTAAAATGGTAATTTTCCATTTTATATTATTTTTGGGAATTTTATTTCATGAATATTATTATTTAATTATTATAGGAGTCGGGTTCGAATTTCATCGCATTCCGAGTTAATTCGGGACCCCGGTGAATTTCGACTTGAGCTGTAATTAGCCTGTTAGCTAACCATGGCCCACCACACTAAAAATTAGGATTTAAGAGTTTGAACTAGTTTCCCATGAGTAATTTAGTTTAATTATGATTTTTATTTATTTTTAGCAACTTCCTAAACCTAATTTGGAAATTGTTTAATATTAGGCTTAGGGAGGGGCAAACTTGTAATTTACAAGTGCCCCTCACCCAACCACCATGGCCGGCCACCTATAGGCAGCCCCCCCACCCCCCATCTTTCTTCTCCACTAAGTTAAACCCTCTCTCTCTCTTCCACTTTCATTTTCTTCTCAAGCTTCTTCTTCTTCCTCCAACCTACACTTAGGTATGATTTTATTTTCTCCATTAATTCTCTTTTGCATATAGTTCTTCCACACTAAATGGAGAGGGGAAGATCCTCTTCCATTCGCCCACAAATTTGTGGGTTTTCCATAGAAAAATAGGTTAAGGATTTATTAGGATTAATCATTTTGTGAATATATATATATATATATATGGATATAGATATATATATATAGATATGAGTGTATTTATATATATACATGGATGTGTGTACATGGTTGTGTGTTTACGGAAGTGTGTTTGTGTGTTATATATATAATTAGAGGGAGGGATAGATATCTAGATAGATTATAGATAGATATATATATATAGATATATATATATATATATATATATATATATATATATATATATATATATATATATAAAAAATAGGTATATATATATATATATATATATATATATATATATATATATATATATATATATATATATATGAAGTGTATATATATAGGAGTAGAAGGAGATGAAGAGAAGAAGAATAAGAATCAGTAGCAGCTGCAGCAATTGCTGCGGGACTGCCACGGCAGCAGCAGTCCTAGTTCCTGGCTGCTGCCAGGAACACAGCCCCCCCCCCCCCCCACCTTGGCTTTTAGCCTATTGTGCACCCCCCTTTTTTACCTAGTATATATATATATATATATAGATATATATATATAAGTATTATATATGGTTGGAATCGTAGAGAAGAGTAGAAAATGATTATGGAATGAGAAGTTAGAAAAGAATTAGAGGTTAGAAGGAAAGATTGAAAGAAGTTGGAAGAATAGGTAAAAGGCTAGAATAGAAAAGGGGAAAAACCGAGTTAGAGGGCGAATCGGAGTTCGGAGTATCCGATTGAGTTGAAACTTGGCGTGGAGCATGAATACGTGATTTAGATTTCGCGGGTAGGCTTCCGGGTGGAATTCGGGGTCGTAGGGTGCCCGTATCGCACCGTATCGGTGCGTATCTTGAAATATTTAAGATTTTGACAACGGGCCGTATCGTGGACCGAATGTCCACGTTATCTAGGTATTTTGGTAGATATTATATGTATAGGCTAGTATCATACTACCTTAGGGAGATCGGGTCAAAATATCAAGCGTAGGTAGGCTAACTGGATAGTTGCCGAAGCTAGAATTTTACCCTTTTTAAGGGTAAAATAGGATATTGGCCTACGGCCAAGATATGAGTTTCGAAGTCCAAGATGGACTTGGATATGGGTTGTAGAGGTTGGTAATAGTTAGAAATAGTCGCCTAGACCTAGTCTTGGCCCCGGTTGACCACGGTTGACTTTTTGGACCAAAAGTCAACTTTGGGTCAACACTTTACCCAAATTAGTCCCAATTTCCATTAGACTTTTGTAGTTGACCAAAAGTCAACTATTAGTCACCATTGACCTAGGGTTGACCATGGTTGACCTAGAGTTGACCAGGGTTGACCAGAGTTGACCAGTTGACCAAAAGTCAACTGTAGGCCAACTCTTGATCCTGTTTGACTTTCTTCGACTTGTTTTGACCCGTGATGCCTGGTATGACCTAGGATTGAGTTGGTTAGGCTTAGATTGACTTGACAGGACTTAGTGTGACTCAGTGAGACCTAGTTTGACCTGGATTGTATATCATTCATTGTAAATCATTCCTAAACTTGTTTAAACCTAAATTAACTTACAGTATCTCATATTTAGGTCTTCTGATACCGCTCTGAGCATTGATATACCATACAGCTCAGGACAGCAGGCGAGTACATTCACTGATAGTTTTCATTGTCTTGATATCTGCTATATCCGATTCAGTCGTAGTGTCTTACTTGATTCTTGGTCACGATAGCTCACGGACTAGTACACATTGGATCATGACATGAGATGTTGTTACTGGATTTCTGGGTATATGGGTACACTCCCTGTCTTGTTCCCTGTACTTGTATAGACACCGATTTCTAAGAGGATTTGCTACCCTCTTACGAAATCACGTGCCATGACGTGTCATGTCCAGATTCATTGTACTACTCGGGAATGGGGAATTATTAGGGGCTATGTGATCCAAGCCACCCTGTCACTATTCATGTGCTCGCGCCACTCTTCTCTCACGAAGGGTGTAGCGAGATCCTTTGCCTTGTGCTCGTTATCCAGGTTGGCCGGCATGTCTCTCCGTTGAGGTCACCGCGGATTGCCGAGCCAAATGGATAGCCTGTCCTGTCACTTATCCCAAGCCGATCACATATCGCTCTAATAATTCAAATCACATTTTATGTTTACTTTATCTTATCGTATATCCTATTCTGTTCTACATTCAGTATTTTCTTACCATGCCATGATATACAGTTACTCACATGCTCTACTTTTCTTTATATTGTACCTTGATTGGAGACTAAGTTCTGCTCGGGAGAAGAGTTACAACTCCGGTCCTTGTTTGGTTTAAGGGTTGTAACTCGACTTCCGAACGGTTCCCAAGTCTTCATATATCTTTGTCTTGTAGTTCATTATGCTGTCTCTTATAGAATTTGTCAATTCACATGGAACTGCTGTTAGTGTTTGTACTTGCTCATTTTCCTGACAGGATACCGTTATGATATATTACAGATGATTCTGATGCGGACTGCTCGACCTATTATGGGCTCGAGTCAGATGGAGTAGCCTTAGATCGTGGCCTTATAGTGGAGCCACTAGATTTTGTACTTCCAGAGTAGTGTAGGTTAGCTAGGTTTGACTGGACTGCGATCCAGCTAGCTTATCAGAATGTAGTTTCTATATTCTATTCTGATACTCTGGAATGTTGTATATATCTGGACTTGTATTAGACTGTGGACTTATTTTACTCTTCATCTATCATATGTCTTTCCTCTGAGCTATCTACCTTAGTTTTATTCTGTGATTGAGACTGTATTGCTATGTCACCTCCATTCGGAGAGTATATACTGTACAGGTACATTTTAACTGTTAGTCGTAGGTATTTACAGACGTTATATACAGCGTTATACCGCAGATTCTGCGGCGTAGGCTGGACGTACCCACGTGCTCGTGCCCCTCATAAGGGTGCGGGTCGTGACAGGTCAGTCTTTGCAAAAGATTACGAACTCGTGATGGTACGTTAGTCGTACTATTGCGAGCCTGCGCCTAAGAAATGCTCATTCACAATTAGGATTAAAATGATTTTAAGAGAATAGTTAGGACTAGGGGTCCCTAGTTTAATCTGACAGTTGGGTAGTTAAGGTTGCTACATAGGTCTCATTGAATTCTAAATCCTGTTAGATAATTTTCATAGAAGGAAACACTATTTTATTCTGAATCGATAATATTTCTGAAGTAGGTAGATTCATAACCCCTCTTTTCGAAAGTTTAAAAAATATTCTTTTATTTATTTGCTTGAATTAAATGTGATTTTTAGAATTTTATGAATATTTATTATAAAGAGCCTTAGTCACGGTTAAGTTTTGGAGCGCGAGATGACCAAGAATTTTGGCACTAAGACTGTAGTCGAGTGCTTTGACTAGTGTTCTAGCCATGGTAGAGAAGACCGAGTCATAGGTGTGCACTAACTAGGAAAACCAGGCTAAATCACGACAAAACCCTAGGAATAAATTAATTAATTATTATTAAGATTACTGACTTTTAGAGGACCTGGTTGTTCCAAGCTAGCCCGAATCCAACCCAAGTCTTAGTGGTCATGTAGTGCGACCAACGTCGTCCATGTAGATATGTAAATGTGTATATATTGGTAGTCCATTTCTAGCATTGTGAATAATTACTATAAATTATATATTGAATATAATATATGTATTATTGCTATTTAAATTCATATTTTACTTGGAAATAGGATGACCTTCTCTTAGAATATTATTTTGGGATTATTGAGATTCACTTAGGCTATACATATGTACTTTTGTATAAATATATTCATAAGGGGTAAACATAGTGCTAATTACATACTTTTCTTCGATCTTGAATATTAGAGAAATATAAATTCAAGTTTATATTTTTTCTTCGGTCCTTTCCTTCCTGATCTTATCATTTGTACAACTTTATCTTATGTCTTCTCTAAACATCGCCATATCATGAGTTTGTATCACTTGTATTTTCTTGGACCCAAGGGATTTATCTTTTTTAAAATAAATTCTCACTCAATTGTCTATACCTTAATCTTAAATTAAGTTATTGAATTTAAGAGTTATCCTTCCTAACTAATTACCTTCTTTCCAAGACTTGATATTCATACTGGAAGGACAGATACTTACACCCTCTTAGAACTTGTTTTGAAATTCTAGAACCTCCTTTGAAATTCCATAAGGTATAGTAAAAAAAATGTTCGTTGACTTACGATGGCAAGACAGCAGCGCACTGTCGCCACTTATTTGAATTATCGAGACTACGGGTTCACTGTAGCCAGCAGCGCACTGGCATGACATGTCCCCCAAGTTGAAATAATTTCAAGTAAGCGTGAGATATCGAATGTCATTCAAACTATAGCTTAGTTGCCCTATTTTTCCTTGAAATATTATGTCAAGATTGGATAGAGTAGATAGGGTATTCATTAGCGTATCCTCATTTGAGTCGTGGAACCAAGAGTTTATTGCAGCTAGCTGTACACTGGCGAGGCATAAATTCTCGATAAAACGACTTCAGATATGTTTACGATATTCGAATACCCTATAGGCTACATCTTTATTGGTTTACGACTATAAAGTTTCTAAATTGATTTGTGCATTATTCCTAGTTACCAACTTCTCAATAAACTGATTGTTATTTTCCTCCACATCTTCCTATTTTTGAATTGTCATCTCTTAGACCTAATTTGATTTCCTTCCACTAGATTCATAATCACCCCTAGATTACGATTCTATGATCATGCTTACCCAATCGATCGTACTAGAACGGTTTCGATTTGGACCATCCTTAACGATCTTTAGATCACGACTAGACTATTCGATTGTATTTCAATCGTGCCAATTCGCATGTTATCCTAGAATTCGATTCTATAATCATGCCTAAATAATTTTGCTTAACTAATTGTTCGTGCCAAAATAATTTCAATTTTGATCGATCTTGAACAATTTTGTTCATGACTAAATCATAATCATGCCTACATTTTAATTAAGTTTTATTTTATTCCACTGTGATCATGACTATTGTGATCTTGTTCATGCTCATACCAACTTTTAAAATTTTGATCATACTTAGATGATTTCCATGAGTAGCCTTGATCGCGACTACTTCTTAAATTTATCTAAGTGATTTTTCCATGTTTAGCATCAGCCTAAAATTTTGACCATTGATCATGCATATATAATTCCAAGGGTAGCTAATTGTGCCACATAGTATCATTTCTTAAAATTTTAATTTTATTCACAACCTAATTCATTTCACCAGCGATCATATCATTTCTTGATCATGACAAATTGTGCCATTCGAAATTTTTGAGTAAGAAATTTTCTAAGGTGGGTAGAGTCTTCGATTGTTGAATTTTTGTCGAATTTTTTTTGAAAACATTTTAGAGCATTTTAGAATTCAAGACCATAGCCAAAGTTTCCAATACCAAGCCATACCTAAAACCCCCAACCATCCATCCCTAACCCTAGATTTTCCTTTCCAAAGTTATAAGAATTTCTATTCATTTATTTATTCCCATGTTTTATCTGTCGGGATTGAAGGTAGATTTCGTCTATACTTTGTTCATGAATATTTTCCTTATCCGGCGTGTTTCAAAATTGAAGATGAGGACGTTTTTAGAGCTTTTAGAGTTCAAACCTTTCCTTTCTATTTTATTTATTTTAATTATTTGATCAATTTTTTTCTTTATCATAAAGATCTACGATCTCTCACCAATCTACCAATTCTGCCTATCCTAGTAGTCCTTAAATTCGAGGACGAATTTATTTCTAAGGTGGGTAGATTTGTAAGGCCATTTCCCGATTTGTTTATTATTACTATTTATTTTATTTCAATTTTTACCTTATTTCCGTATTCAAGTATTAAATCGTCCTTGAAACATATAAACATTATTTTCACGAATATTTTGTTTTACTTGTTTTTACAAAATTTGTTTACAATCATGATGTGAGAGTATTATTTGTTTAATAAAAACATTTCTTCTTTCTTCCGCATTACAAAATGTTTGATTATCTTAGACTTTCAAAAGGTTCTGATAAATTCTTAGACTTATGAATGTTGTAAACAAAAGAATTTGTTAATTTATTTTCAAGTGGGTTTTGAACATCTTAGATTGTCAAAATATTACTTATGATATTTTATGCTAATTTTCTACTTCGAAATTACCATGATAATCGATTATTAGAATCAAGTTTATGGATGAAATTTATTAGGTTGACCCTCTTGATAGGGATTTGAATTATATGAATTAGATATTTGATAATATTAAATGAGATTTAAATAATTCTTGTAAATCATTACTGATGATTAACTTAAGGGTTATTTTTGAATCATTAGATTAAGATTTAAACTATTGGATAATATCGAATAGTGCTTTAAATTATTTTTGACGGTATCGAATATTAGTTTAAATACTTATAATGACAACATATTGACTTAGGATTTGACTAATCTAGTTTTGAAGATTTATTGGATTAGGTTCGAATAATTTTTTTCATATCCATAACGAGAATTTGGAAACCATCAAATCCCTTCTCCTCATCTCAATAGGATTTATAGAGAGTTTATATATATATATAAATATATATATGAATGGCAGTAACGCTCTTAACCCCATCTACCATATCAAAAGTCTTGTGCCCCTCTCCTTCCTTCCGGCCAGGACCACTCCCCTGCCTTCGCCACCATAGCAGATTATGCAACACCAAACACCGCCACCATAAAAACCATCGCCACCGTCACCATTGCCAGTACCATCACCACCATCGTCCGCCTTTGCCCATCCCTGTCGCGACCACCACCCAATACACAGAACAGCAACACCCAGAAAATATGTCCGTGTCTACCATGCCGTGTCTACCATGCCAGTCGGGTCCGACCCCGAGTGTCCGTATCTGTGTCCACAACCATCCACAACAAATCAGCAAAAAAAACCCAAAAATAATATTACATACAAGGAAAAACCTCGTCTCCGGCTATCACCTCTACCACGACACCGGTGGCGCTATCCCGCCGCCGCCAAGCCCGGCCGTCCCTGGGACGCGCGTATACGGTCACTTCTCATCCGTCTTCCGCGTTCCGCCAGGTGCGCCAGTTTCACGGAGAGACCCGAGCTCCGCCGAGCTCAGTGGGCCGTCCCCGACCGCCTTCGCACCAGTAGCCGCCGCCGGGTGGGCGCCTCCGGGCCAGCACCGGTCTCGACCGCTCCTCCGCGAGCAGCCGCGTGGAGAGGCGGCTCCGAGTCGCCAGATCTAGGTCCCTTACGGCCGCAGCACCGGTCGTTCCCAAGCCATGTCGCACGCCGCGCCACCACCAGCGACCGGCGACCAACCGCCCGTGGTTTCTCTCCTCTGCGACCGCTCGGCGGATGTTATCATTGATTATTTTAAGAAATAGATGTTATTTTGTATTTTTGTATTTTTCATATTATGGTTATTTTGAGAAATAGATGTTAATTATCGAAGATGTTATTTTGTATTTTTCATATTATGGTTATTAATGTTATCATTGGTTATTTTGAGAAATAGATGAATAGTATTTTCTAAAATAGATTTATAAGTTTTTCCTAAATTATAGTTTTGGCAATTAAGAATATTGCCTAAAATGATTTACCAGATTTTTCATACTAGTTATAAATATTTTCTAGATATTTTAAACATGAAATTTGTTTAGGCTAAGATTGTAGTAGTTATTCAATATATTTTGGGCTCTATAAATATAAATGATATTTTGAAACAAATTATTAATTTGGGCTTAAGTTATGAGCTTAAACAAAGGATTGCTTTGGGTATTTATTAGTTATTAGTTGATATTGGGCTATTAGCTTTAAAATGATTTGAATCGTACGTCATTTTACGGGCCCCACGATCTGACTCAACGGGCGATTTTGTGCACAGTCCGCCGGAATCCAACTTTGGACATACGGTTGGGTTCGTATCGAAAAACCGAATCCGTAGACATGTAGTTTGACGACTTTAGAGACCGTTGACTCTGGCACATTTTTGGTGCAAAGCGGGTCCAACGGCGGACACCATTTTTGCCCAAAATTACCGTTTTGCCCCTGTGTCCAGAATTGGACTTAAGTACAGGCAATCCTAGCTAATTTGACTATTCTGAGAATGTTAGTACTGTTTATTTCAGCATCCGGAGACTTCTACATGTGTTGACTGATTGTGGCTCATTGAGTGGTATAGTATTATTTGTTTCTCCAGCTAAGGACCTCAGGCAAGTGCACTTTCTGATTGCTTTTCGATTCATAGTAGTCTTTTCATTTTATGTCTATACATATATCTTGCTGCTTGTTGACACGCTCGTCACACGGAGTAGTCGGGAGGGGAAATATCTTAGTATACATGTGAACTACCCAAAAATATCCCCAAAATGTCTATTCTTGAACGATAGCCGCTGCACACGACACGTGCAGTGTGCCGGATTTTATCCCCTAGCCGTTCACGTGCCGAAAGGATATTTCACACCACCTAGATAGATGTATTTTATTAGTTTTTTCTTGTTTACTTCTCTATCGTGCTATGTCATCAGTTTTCTTACAGCTTTCATATCTCATATGCTATTTTTATGTCTTATTAATTCTGTTATGTTTTGCATTATCGTCGGTTTGTGTACTTGTTCCAATCCTGACTGGAAATCAACATTTTTCAGGTTTAGCCGCGATCACTCTTAGCACTGGGGAAGGCTTGGGTATGCTGAGGTCGACCTAGAAATAGATAGCAGTTTCATTAATTGTAAAATCTTGTATTTTCTTTAATTAGAAATATTGTAAATGTTGTAATAAATTTAGAAATGTGAATGAGCAATAATATTTATTTTGAGCTTTTATTTCTTGCGGGCTTGACAGCGTTCTGCCGCCGACTCTGCGGCGTAGGCTGGCTTGGACACGTCTCGTATCCGAAAAACGGGTGCGAGTCGTGACAATAAGTACGTTAAATTGATTAGAGTCTTGCTTGGTCATGGACAACTTGTGCACAAGATTTTAGTTCCTCGAACGATTGTCGGAGTGTCCGACGTACTGGCACGGGGTATTATTGAGCGGTTCAGGTAGTTTGACTGAAGGATGACTCGAAAATGCTTGGTGTTTCGTGGCGTTCAGTGGGGCTAGCTATCGTGCTACTGAATAATTGCCATCTAACCGATCAATGTCTTGAATTGCCAGTGACACTTTATGTAGATGAGTCATGTGTTGAGCATCAATCCGCATGCACGGTATCGGTTGAGTCACAAGAAGTGTAAGCATGGCACAAATAAGCAAAGAAATATGTGCATGATCTGTAATACAAATATGGAGCCAAAGATTTGGCTATAGCAGAGATACACAAAATATGGTATCAGTTGTTTGAGTGAATGACACAAGTCTACGAGTATAGTTTGAGTCGATTGTATGTCAAAACAGGAAAGACCGTAAGAAAAGTATGAATGGAATACACTATGTTACGAGGCACGGCCTCGATGTTGTCACACAATGGATCTTATGTCACAGCCACGACGTTTGCACAACTAGGTTTTGTAGCACGGTCTCAAAAATTTGGAGCAGGATCACGATGTTGCAACACAAAGTAGTATTATCATTCTGGAAAAAACTGATTCTAAAGAAAGATTAGAAAGACTACAAATTAACAAGTTGCACTCACTAAAATAACGTTTTGGTTTTGTATGGGTAGGCGAGGTCTCATTCACTAGTACGGTTGTGTACTGACACCCTACCAGTTTTCATGTGTAGGTTCAGGTATCAGCATATTTGGGGCAGAGCTCGCTTGGATGCGCTGAGGTATGGAGTTCCTTAATATTTTGAGGGGTACGACCGCATTGAAGTCTTCACCTATACGGGACATAATGTATGGATATTGTCTTATGAAGCATTTGTAAATGGCAAGCCTTAAAGTTTTGTATTAAGAGATAAGAGAGAGCTGTGTGATTGTATTCAGAGAATGTGAGCTTGAGTGACTTGTAAACTTGTCCTCATGCCCTTGTAATCTTATTTTCAATATCAATAAAGAGTATCCTTTATGTTCAACTTTTCTGCTTAGGACTTCTGTACGACGACCCCGTTGCTTAGCCTATAATCGGTCATTATGAAACCCGCCTTGTGGAGCACAACCTAGGCTCGTGGGCCTAGCGAGGACGAACGGCTTTGCGAAATCGGGGCATGACACTGGCCCTTCATAATCGTCTTCCACCAACCTTGGTCCGACCTCTTACTTACTCGATGAGATGCCGACCCGGCGACATATGAATTACGTATAGGCAACTCTAGAAGGGGGATGAATAGAGTACTTGTGAAAATAATAATCAATTAAAAATTAACTCTATTAAATCCCAACTAGTAAATAATAAATTAGAGTATAATGCAAAAATAAAGTTGAGATTTGAAAGCATGACACTGCAATTTTTAACCTGGTTTTCCTCGTGGAGGACTAGTCCAGGCCTGAGAACTCTAGCTCAGAATTGAAATCCACTATTTGTGAAATAACTTTACAATCACATGCCTTTACACAAAAGAGCATGCCAACTTCTTGAAAAGATCGCTGAGGCAAAACTTAAAATTTTCAAAGTGAGGCAAAACTTAAAATTTTCAAAGTGACTTCTTGAAGACTCTTGCACAAAACTTCTAATTGACTTGCACCGAGCACCTTGTAGGCTTGGGATGTTTTGTGGCTAGTAGATGAGAAGAGTATGGCTCTTTGGGTTGTATAGGCTATAAGAGAGAAGAGAAGAGAAGATTGGTGGATTGAAAGGGGAGAAAAGGGTGCCTATATATGCTAGTCCTGGGAGGCAGAGTTCGGCCAGAACTCTGTCCAAAATTCAAAAATTATGGCCGTTGGACAACTTGTAATGAGCAATCCATAAAAATTAGCTCCTGGAAATTAGGAGACAGAGTTCGGCCCGAACTCTGCCTCCTAGGAGACAGAATGCTCAATAGGCTAAATGGGCTTTGGCAGTTTGGCTTTATGTTTGTGGGGCTTTTTGGTTATCTAGTCTATGGTTGAGGTACTCAGTGCGACTCAACGTACAATAGCCTAGACTCAAATAAAATATAAAAATACAGAGTTCCGAAGACAAGTTTCAGCAGTATTCGTCGAGTAGTCGTCGATGATGATTGTCCGACTTAATGTGTGTAAGTCGTCTGTTTTGTAGCTTCGATGACAATATATGTGTCGAGTTGGATCATGTCAAATATCGATTTGTTAATTATCGAGATTAGGTTAACTGCGATCGAGTTCGGGTCAATAGCATAGACTGCAGATCGTCCATAAGCCCCCGCCATCTCCAATCGCCTTCATTTGTCGCCTCCTTTCTGGCCTCCGACCTCCTCCCTGTCTAGAGATCGGTCGATTATGTCGACTGGTCTGACACATTAGGATCCCATTATACTGTAGCTATAAGATCGCCTGCCTCCGCCCTCAAATCGCTTGCAAGACGCCCTAGCGGAGGAGACATTTTCACACACACACACACATACATATATAAACAACTTACTTTTCAAATTATTTTAATTGGTTTATTCTGTAATTTTAAGATAAAGTTAGTTCTTAAATTACAATGCTATTATAAACCGAGGGTGGGATAGTACGGTCCGGACGGGGGTGCGCCAGTAAGCCTGTCAATGGTAGACCGAAAATCTGTATCCGATCTGTATTCGAACCGAAAATATCCAAAATTTCGGATACGGATACGGATTCGGATATCATATCGGATATTTATCGGATATCGGATGCGGATACGGTAAGTGTCATATCCGGACCAATAATATCCGAACCAATAATATTTAAATTATTTGATAAATTTAAAATATATTGGGCCATCAGGAATTCAGGATTCAGCCAAAAATTTGTTGTTTCGGCTGTTTCTTGACAAAATCTGTCATTTCAATGTGGAAATTTGTTGTTTCTTGACAAAATCTGCTGTTTCTTGACAAAATATGTCGTTTCAATGTGGAAATCTGTTGTTTCTTTATAAAATCTGTTGGTTCTGATTTTTTTCTTCTCATTTTTAATATTTTTTAGTAATCTTATTGGTTCGAATATTATCCGATATCCGTTAAAATTATCGGTAACGGATATGGTAGCCAAAACTTATATCCGAACGGATATAAGTTAGTTATCGAATATATCTGATAGTTAATGGTTTGGATATGGTAATGCCAATATCCGACCAATAAGCTACCATTGACAGGCCTATGCGCCAGCGCTTGGTCCCCCTTGGTTCGTTCCTAAAAAATTAGTCACATACATATATTAAACCTTGTTTTATTTTTATTTTTCACTATAAATACATTTTGCTATAAATTTAATTTTAAAAGCATAATAATTATCAATTTCTCAAAACTAATCCCATATTCATAATCTAGAGAAGTCCACCTTTATTTTGATATATCATGTCCTATTCAAATATGTTCCCTTGTACTATATTTTCTATGTATAATTTTTTGGTTAAAAAGTCAACTATCACCTTTATCGAAAAATTTGACACATTTTTTGATTTCGATTTGAGACTTGATCCCTACCCAATCTATGGTTTTGACCTATTTTCAGCCTATGACACACATGCTAATGGTGTGCCACTCAATCGAGTTTCCATGTGCTACTTATTTTCAAATGGCACCCAAGACCCATGAATTAACCTTTCAGAGTTATTTCAATACCATAAATCCTATTGGCCTAGAACTAGTCTAACTAGCCATGGTAGTATAAACTCTCTTCCCTAATTTTCAAAAATTATTTTACTTTCTTTAGTTATATATTTAAATATTTTATTTTAAATATTTTGTTTAGAAAGTAATTTCTCTTTAAAACCTTGTACGAGATATTACGATATCATTCTCTCATGTATTTCAAAAAACTAGTTTTAAAAATAAATGTTTTAAATTGCTAATTTATTGTAATAAAAATAATTTAGTCTTGAATTTTATTATTGACATCAAAAAGATGTTTGTTATTATTTTTGGACTTGCAAAACTATTGACTTCGAAGGTGATTTAAAAATCATATTTATTTTGATCGATAAAAATATTTTCGTCAAATTATTTTTGAACAAGATTTTGATTTAATACAAATATATTTAAATGATTTTGCTAGTATCAAATAGTATTAAAATTACTTGATAATACTAGATATATTTTTCAAATTATTAGTATAATCCATTATTGAATTAAGATTACAATGTATATGAATTAAATTAATTGATATTATCAAATATACATTTTAAATATTATCATTAATATTTATATGGTAGTGATTAGAATGGATTTTTTAAAATATTTATTTGAAGGGAAGAAGACTTATCTATTAGATATTCTAGTCCTTATATAATTAGGAGTTTTGTCCTCTACTTAAGGAGAGGCTCTTCCCCACTTTTTCCACAACCAAAAACTTACTTAGCCACAACCAAAAACATAGCCACCATTATCACCATCATCGCAGCCTTTTCGTATCCCTTTGTCCGTGCCATCAAGCCGACACCAACATCAAACAAATTCCATCATCACAACTGTGTCCGGACCCGTGTGTCCGTGTCCCTTCCATCTCATTCCATTAATTACATTACAAATTACATACCCATGTGTCCGACCCGGACATGATCCACTGAATCCTAAAAATTCGGACATAATATAACCACGATTTCATTGTTGGATACCCCGACAACCCAAAAACTCTAAACCCTAACCTAACCAATCTTTCCGTCCCAGTCGCCGCGACTCTAGTCCCTCGCCGTCCCTTGCCGTCTCCACCAGTTCCGACGAACCCTCTTCTCCAAATATAACCGATCACCTCCCTGTCCATCCTCCTCCTTCCCGTCTACCCCATCAACACGAACCAAAACCACCACCGCTGGAAACTCAAACCACTGCCATGCCGCCAACATTACTACCACCATAATCCATCTTTACTGCAGATCACCACCAGAAAACCCTCTGCGACCACCACCACAAACTATCATCGTAGCCTCAACCCTATCACTCTGACTTCACCAGACAACCACCGTGACGTCGTTGGCCTCCACAACACTCTCCACCATACTTCACCATCCCCACACCAAAAAGGAAAAAAAGAAAAGAAAAAGGAAACCTAACCTAACTCTTTCCGAACCTCCACGAGCTCCCTCTGGTGGTCCATGCCTCCGACTGCCTCCGTCGCGACTGTGAGCCTCCACGCCTCATCCCCGTTGAAAACTACCTCCGTCGCTCCTCCGCTCAGCAGCACCATGCGTACAACCTTGTGCCACCGCCGCGAGGAGTGAGCGCTGCAGGTCCGCCAGCGCCCCGTCCCTGCCATGTTACCACCGCCACACCGGTAGCTCCGAGGTGAGCGTCCCCCGACTCCTCTTCTTTTATCTCTTTCTCCGCTTTTCACTCTCTCTTCCTCAGCTCCCTCCTCTTCTCTCATCTCTTTCTCCATTTTTCACTCTCTTTTCCTCAGCTTCTTCCTCATCGTTCTTCTCTCCCTCTCTTAGTTCACTCACTCTCTCTCTCTTTTTAGCTATTTCACAGAGAAGCTTCAATGCTGCTATTAACATCCATTATAATAAAAATAAAAATAATAATAATTATTATTATTGGAATGGGTAGTTGGGCTGAGCCCAATATATGAGTTTGGCTTTAATGTATTGGGTTTATTTGATTTGGATTTGGACTTAAATTAAATTTGGGTTAATTATTTTAAATTATATTTTTAGCGAATAAGCCGATATATATATATATATATATATATATATATATATATATATATATATATATATATATATATATATATATATATATATATATATAGCTATAAGTAATATTATTATCGCTATTATTTTAAAATTAATTATGTTATTATTATTATTCTTAATATTATTATTCTTTATTATTATTATTATGATTAATTTATTAGTTTAAATATTGTTATTTATTATTATTATTACCTATTATGTACTTTGAGATCTAAACAGCTTACTACATCAATTCTGCAACATATGCTGGACTCGCGCACGCAATCGTATCCCAAAAAGCGGGTACGGGTCGTGACAAGTTTTTTTGGTAGCCAATGCAGGTTTGTCTTTGCAAATTGTGTGAATTCATGGTAGTATTATTGGCCCATGTAGCCATGATCAACCTGATCTCGATAATTGACTTAAAACTCCGACTTTGATATGTAAAGCAAGAAGATTACAGAAGACCACAACTGATCTCGTCAAGCAATTTTTTGCAATTTTATTCTGTATATTTCATTTCTTGAGTCTAGGCTATTTTATGAGTCATATATCACTAGGATTTAGAAGACCATCCTCATAAAAACAAAACCATCTTTTTTTCAAACCAAACCTGAATCTAAAAAGCCATTCTGAACCAAAATGAACACAGAAATCCACCTAGCCGAAATCGGGCAGAGTTCTACTCGAACTCGGATCAAACTCCATCTCATTGATTCACTCCTGGTCAGAATGAATACCTAGTCTTTTCGATCTCAAATGTTTAAAAATATGAACATTGCCCTAGCCGAGTTCTGTCCGAACTCTGGTTCAAAAAGACCTATAAATAGAGAAGAGTTTTTTTATTTTACTCGCTCATATCATTCTTTATCTTCTTTATTCATTCTAAGCCTTTATATTACAAAGATCTTTTCAATCTTCACATTTCCAAGATGACTCCCATTCTTCTAAGTGCCGGTGTGTTCCGATTAGAAGTATTCGAGTTATACAATCTGGGAGTATAAAATCTTTTCAGACAGTATTGAAGTTTGTTTGTGGGCTTCGGATAAAAACACGACGGTGTAAGAAGTTGGCGTGTCCTTCGGAGTAAAGCACACGGTATAACCTCTATTTCAAATAGTGGATTTAACATCAAGCAAGAGTACTCAAGATTGGACTAGTCCTCTCAGAGAAAAACAAGTATAAAATCTCAGTGTCTGCGTATTGTTTCTATCTCCCTATTTAATTACTGCTTTACTTTATTGTATTAATTATCTGTCTATATTTGTCTTCACCTGCATTAATTTTATAGGGGATAATTATTCTGCTATACTCTATTCACCCCTCTAGAGATGCCATCGATCCCACAAGTACCATACTAGCCGTACTACTGCAAGCCTGCGATTTGAAATTGCTCATTCACAACTAGGTTGATTTGATTTTAGAAAAATGACTAGCCCTAGGACTAGGTACCCCGTGGGCTACCTATAGATTTATTCGAAATAATTACTTGGGTAGTTAAGGTTGTTACATAGGCTACATGATTAAGGTAGTGATATACGTTGAGTTTTGAGATGCTCTATTTGTTGAATTTGAAATACCTTACGTGATAATATTGCGTTTTGATAGAATGACCCTAATCAAAGGTTGATAGAATCCTCGATTGGTAAATTGAGAATCTTGGTTACTGTTTGTCACGACCCACAACCTGAATTTGGGCAAGAATCACATGCACGCCCAGCCTACGCCGCAGTGTTAGCAGTAAACGCTGTATAATCAGTATATGATGAACAACCATGCAATATATATATACTATCCACTTGGGAGAACAACAACACATAACTAGTAAATACTCAATCATAGCTCTAGATAGATGGAATAGAAAAAATGAACTATAAAATCATAAATCCATAAAATAGGTAAACTCCAAACTACATGTCATTAATGTCAAATATCAAATGTCAACTGAATTCGGAGATAAATCCGACTCAAAGTAAAACTAATCTAACTAAACAAAGGCCGTTGGTAAGGTACTACAAACCCCTCTTATGACGTCAGGTCAGTTTCAGCTATACTTTCTATATAGATGGACCGTAGTATGCAATGTATCCTTCCTCATCATTCTCACCTAAAATGTTTACCCAGTCAGGATGGAACGAGTACAATTCATTGAGTGCAATTCCAAGTATATGTTAACGACTATAAGACAATTGTTAGCCATAAAATACATGATGAGACTTACAAAAATAATAAGAAACAAGATGAAGAGTAGACAGGAAAAATATAAGACAACATGTAATGAGTAGAACAGGAGAATACAACTATCTACGTGTTTTGAAGTACTCTTTCGACATGTGATCGGTATGGGACAGTTATACCACAAGGTTTACATTATGATGAGCACCTTCAAGGTCTACTGTACAGAAAATAAAACATGGGATAAGGTCTAATCACACATCTATTTAGTACTTCTCCGTCCCGACACCAAATACGAGAAGAAAGTATAACATTTAAAGGAAATATGAAGTACTACCGTGTAACAAGCATGTCAAGAATCAAGTATTATATAACTGAACAATGTAATATATGAATTAATAATATTAGAAACAAACAATAAATGTACTCCCCTGGTGTCCTGAGCTGATGATACGGGGTCGTTACCAACTTCGAGTCCAAGTAACCTATTTTATAAATTTATATAACGTCAATAAAGTAATAAAAGAAATTAGCAAACCTATCTATTCTTGTTAGGATTCTAGACAAATTCCTATTTCTACTTGTACCCTAATTAGATAGGTAGGACTATTGGTTTACTCTTCCTAATGGGTATGCTAACTATATATCCATACCTATGAAATTGCTTTGTAACTCTTACTACCTATGTATGTATCCTGCCATTCAATACTCTCCTATACACAATAGGCAGCATTTTGATGTTAACTACACTTGTGTAGTTCACCCCATCTACCCAAATTGACACATAAACTGTACTTGGCAAATTGTAGCAATGACAGTTCATTTACTCTAAAATGGGACACTTCTTCCCAACCCCCGATAACCATCATACTCTGCCTAATCTTTGTCTCCTATCTGTACTCCAATCGATTTGAACCAATACATTCCCAACCAGTTTTAGATACCCTTACTCTACTTGGAAACAGGAATAAGCATAGGGTTGTTACCTATTGTCAAGTGTAGTACCTATCTGTTATGTACCCTCCTATAGGATACCTAATTTACTTTCCATTGAAGTCAGTGTAGATTACTCCATGTACCTGAACCTGGGTACAAATGGAGTCTTCCCTACTACCATAGGTACTAGGGGCTACAACTGCATGTCACTAAACCTTTAAATCCTCCACATTGGTATCTTATCTTATTGACACACCCGCACACCCACACCTGCTTTGTTTGTCAAGACAGTGCAAAGTCTTGATTTACTCTTTAATTTCAGTAGTCTGCACTACAAGCTTCCTGTCAGTTGGGTCTCCCTCATGTTGTCTCTCAAAGGCATATACAACATTAGGTAACTTCTGCATACCCGTGTAGTCTAGATTTAGTTGCTGCTCATTTCTTACTTGGACAACTGTCATGTACCCCACATTATAAGCACCCTCACAACACATCCGCTCTCTTGGTGCATACACAAAGTTTTGACCAAACCCTATCCTATCATTTACTGTAACTAGGGCTACTCCCCATGTTCACGCACACTGGCCTTACTAAACTTCTGTTTCTATTTTACAACCTCATGCCCTCCTACGTCCCATGTTTGTTGTAGGCTAATAAATAGTTAGAACCTACACAGGTCCATGGCTGTACCCCTACTTGATTTTCCCTGGTGGCAATATTCCTAAGTCCTGATTTGGGATACGTACGTATATAACCTGACACCGCTCTACTGCATGGCACTTCCTGTTTCTCCCATGTATAGACTGTGTCACCTGATATCTGTTTATACAGACCTTCCTAACAACACCCATATAAACCTTCATACTGATGAAATATTGGAAGCTTACCTACTGCTATATACTTCTTCTTCTACATGCCTCTACTGCATACAGTAGGCAGGGCCTACCTTCTACTCTGCTACACTGGCACCACCTGTTACATCTATGTATCCTAATGGAACACTCACACACACACGGCTAGCTATAGTCTCTAAGCAGACACTGCACACTCACGAACACAACCTTTCTATTAAAACAGTAGACATGACCCTCTTTCCCTGCAGTTCAGTTTTAATCCCATAGTCATTTAGGTGTATCCATATAATTTGATATCCTATCCTATTTCTATAACTACCGCACACGTATATAGTTATACCCACACATCCCATATCGGTTGCATTGCTAAACCTTGCTAATTGCGAGGATATCACCTCCCAAGTTGTACTGAGCTTTTACCTTCCAGTAGTACCCACTACCCTTTAAAACTAACACACACACACACACACACACACACACACACACACACACACACACACACACATCAACCTCTGACATACCCAGATTCTCGATACCTTACTGTATGCAATTGGTACCCATAACACATCACTTGGTCTGTGTTAGGACCTATGATTCTAGGGTACCCACAGAAACTAGTACCGAAGCTTTTGTCTCTACTCCTATTATTTTGTGTCCTACATACCCTATTACCTATGGCAATGGTAAACAGGATTACATCACCTGCAGCTTCAACTACCGGGAACACCTACTTAATAGGTGACCTACATCCTAGGTTAACACAAGATAGGACACACAAGTTGTCATGTCTACTTCTAAGGCTTGACACTATTCTAAGGCAATGGTACACATGATTACACAAGTTGGTCATGCCAACTTAATAGGTGACGTGCTTCTTAGGACACACAATATAAGGACACCTGAACATCCTACCTACTGTCCTTAGACTAGGAAACACTGACTATACCCCCATGTACATAGGCAAATTCTTACATTTATTCCCTGCTTGTGCTAACCCGGCCTCCTCCTAATGCCTCTACCCGTACATCGGTTCCAGATATCCTACTAATAGTTAAACATATCACACATCTATGGTTATGCTCTGTTTGTACGTCACTTATGCTCAGGTGACCGTGCACAATATCCCCTATCAGATGTTGACATAAGTCTTCTCCTAATACACAGGCCTCCCCAAAACTACATGTTTGTAGACGGCTACCAGTATTCTATACTCGCATATCAAATTACAACCCATCAATTGTCACGACCTGCACCCACTTTTTAGGATATGAGTGCGTGAGCAAGCCTAGCCTACGCCGTAGCATTGGCAGTAGTACGTTGTCTATGATAACAATGGTCCAGAACAAGTACACAGTTCACATATATCATCCACAAGTAAGTCATAACAAATAGATTAAACTTAAAGTCTCAATAAATAATTTAAACAAGAATCCACTGCAAATCAAGATGTCTCGGGAACAAGCCCGCTAAATAAATATAAAACAACTAGAACTAAAGTCCTCTAAGCTCACTAGCTAGGAATAATATAAAAGAGCATAAGAAATAAATATGTTATTCCGCATCAGTAGAAGCAACCAGTACATTGGTAATATCAGTGTCACCAAGATATGTACCATAAACCTCGGGGCAAACCACGTCATCTAAAGCTAAAAAACAGTTATCAAGTCAGGATTGGAGCAAGATCACCATAAACTACATTATACAATATAATATACAAGCACGAAGAATAGCAATAAGGAAAGGATGAATATAACATGATACCAAAAGAGACCACTATATCTTGGAAAATAGTTTGAGAGTACAATTATGACTTGGAGTAGTTGAAATTATAACTAAGACACAAAGACAATATGCTAGAACGACAAATATAAGTCACAACACGAATCAAATCACGTGTACTATGTGTTGTAGAATACAAGTGTTTCGTATGTGGACCGGTTAGGACATCTGACAAATGGTACGTGAGGTACAACGACTGCTACTAACATTGACATTGGGAAAACTTGTACATTGCGTAGACCACATGTATACTAGCTGTATTCCCCCTCCTGACTCTCACAAGTAAACATGATCACTTTAACATTAACTGTAACTTTAAATATTGTACAATAAATATTGAACGAAAGCAGTAAGTGAACATGTATGACCATGATAATAAGTATAACTCTCGTGCACAGTAATATGAAAGATAAGATCAATAGTTAAAAGAGAAGAATAACATGCAGCATAGAAAAAAGACAACATAGGTCAGAGTGATACTTGTTAGCCCAATGATTATATTATATTTTTTAATATGTCTAATCAATTAAGTTTACCATAATGACATCACTAATATTTATGTAATCACTATCATGTTGCTACTTAAACTTAGCATTGTCCCAAATGTTCTATATCATATTGCTATGCTTGTATCATATTGTTTTGTTTGTCTAACATGTTCTTAGACATGCAATAAGCATGATCAAGCTTTGTCAAACCAAGACATATACAATTGGCCAAAGACGGTGTTATACAAGAAGATTTCTCTGAACCGTCCAACGACCTATCCGGGGCCTCGCATCGGGGGTTCCACTGCCCGGTCAACGGACAGGGGTCGAGGGGGCAGCGCCACCCGTGAGGGTTCGGGGGAGAACCACCGAAAGGTATTCAGATTTCCAGATCTGTTTATCTTTGAACGATTGTCATCAAGGAAAAAGGCGTCTTCATGTTTGCTCAAATATCAGAAGAAAGGTGTCATCAAAGGGCTATTGGTTTTCCTATTTGATTAATATATTTTTCATATTTATTGAGTCTAGGAATACGATGTACACTGCATCGTACTGGCAAATAGGCTACCCAAGAAACGTTTTTAAAATATCCTTTCATTTTGAAAACAAGCCTACTTACAAAAGTCCAAACTACTTCCTAACTGCTTGATCTTTTCAAAAAGCCCAAAACCAATTTGCAAAACCCTAACAGAACTCCAACAGAATTTGGCCAAAGTTTGGCCCAAATTTGGCCAGAGTTCGGTTAGTGAACTTTGATTTTTGAACTTGGTCTTCCCGCAGTTACGGATCTTGCCGACATTTTCTTATAGAGTTCTGCCCAAATTCTGCCCGAATTCTGTCAGAATTCTACTTTGGAAAAACTATAAATAGAAAAGGATTTCGATCATTTCAATACACTAATTCACTTTTATATCTCTTCTCTATAAGCCTACTACTTCTTCCAAAGTGTTCTGAGCTATTCATTTTTAAATCCCAAGCCAGTTACAATCCTCTAGTCGATTTGCCAGTACGGTATGGTCTAGAAGCTTCAGAACGATATTAATCAGAGGCTTGATTGAAGAAAGACACTTCATAATTGAAGTTGGTCGAGTACTTCGGATCATAGCTCGCGTTATAGAAGTTGCAAGAACTTTGGATGAAAACTTGTGATTTTCTATAGTGGATTCAACTAGAAGCTAGAGTTCTTCCGACTGGACTAGTCCTCACAAGAGGAAAACCAGTATACATCCTTGTGTTTGTGTTTGCTTTTTTCTCTCTACTTTTTATTTACTTATCTGGGATATTTTTTCTGTGATCTTGCTGCTAACATTTTTAATTAGCTAAATTTTGCTGCCTACTCTATTTACCCCCTCTAGAGTATTGTACTTTATAACTCGTTCCTACAATCGGTCCTACAATTGGTATTAGAGCTAGGACTCTATTATCTGGCTTAACATCCTATAGTATATCCTTATTATCAATTGTTAACCTCTTATTCCAATTGCCTATAATTGGTATCAGAGCGGGTGCTTATTTTATAGATATTGCTGCTCATACCAATTGCTCCTACAATTGGTATCAGAGCAGGTTCTTCTTCTAGAGATATTATTGCAGGTGCTACTTATAGAGATATTATTGCGTATGCCAATTGGTCCTTCAATTGGTATCCTAGCAAGGACTCTATTATTTGGCTTAACATCCTTGGAGCAGATCCTCATTATCAAAGCGGGTTATACAAGTAAAGCGAGGTAACACTGCTATTATATTCTTATTTATTATAGCTGTTACATAGATCACAGTATTACATATGTCAAGTATGTACTTCACAACTGCAGAGCAACCTTCAAATAGACTCCCACTATTTGATGGAACAAACTATTGTTATTGAAAGACACGAATGAGCTTCTACCTGAAGTCTATAGATTTTGACTTATGGTCAATTGTTGTCAATGGCTACAAAAAGCCTACTATCACTTCTATTCTCACGTCCTCTATAATCAACAAGCCTTATTATTGTTACACAGAGGAAGAGACTAAGTTAGCTAGCCTTGATGCAAAAGCTACGCATATCTTTTATTGTGTTGTAGACACAAATGTATTCAATCTTATTACTACTTGCACAACATCTAATAAAATTTGGAAAGTTCTTGAAGCTACTTATGAGTGCAAGTATGAAAGCAAAGCTAGCAACTCCAGAGAGAAGGATAGTCATAATAATGATGCAAATATATACATGATGGAATTGGAATTTTAGGTACAACACAATTATTTATACGAAGAAGAGCTTTTATGTGACAATTGCAAGAAGATAGGCCACATCCAAGAAGATTTTACTACTGCTAGAAAGGAGAGTCACTACGAATGATCAAATAAAGTAAGATCATCGTCTTACAAGTACGCTAGCACGAGCATATGGTGTGAAAGTGAAGCAAGCGATTCCGAAGAAGAAGAGACACCTCGTCAAGCTACAAATATATGCTCAATGGAATTATCCAACGAGGTACAAAACAACTCTGTTCTGGAAGAGAATGAATTCTCTTATGATGAGTTATCTGATGCTTTCAGTGATCTATTAGAAAAACACAAGAAAGTATTAGATAAGTATAAGCAAGCTAGAAAGGATATTCTATCCTATAAGCAGGAGAATCAAAAGCTTACTTGCTTATTGAATGATACTAGAAATAGTTCTCCTTCTGATAATTCTACTGAGGTTCCCACACTGAAGTTTAGATTGCATGAGGCACTTGATTGCATTGAGAAAAGTACTCAAGAAAATGCTAAACTTAAAAGGAATTAGAAGTAGAAAAGAAGAAGTATTATATTGCTTCATGTAGAATTGATGCTCTTTCTGATAAATATGATGAGCTCTGTGCTAACTCTAAAAATTTAGAGATTAGACTTGAAAAGTAGGTAGTACAACCTACATTCAGTCTAACACAAGACACTTAGCACATCACAAAGTCACACACGACAGATCATCTAGAAAGGAAGCAAGCAAAGCTAAAGCTTCACATAACCATGCTTTCTATTACAAGTATCCATGCACATCATATCACACTATTACACGTTCTCATACTGCTGCACATAGTACTAATGTTAATTCTTTCTGTCATTATTGTGGTATGAATGGACATGTTTCTAGTTATTGTCAGATTTAAAAACTTGTTGATATGAACTTGTACAAATGGATTCCCAAAGCTAACAAATGTGGATCCAAGTATTGGATACCAAAGTCTTCACCTAATATTGCAGGTGAAGCTTCTCATATCAAATAGAACCATGGAACATGTTGGTGATTGCAAAGCTACAAAGGTCATCTTTCATGCAATTGCACCAACAGAAGTGTGGTCACTAGAACCACTTCGGTCACATACTTTCTAAATAGATTTTGATATCTTGCATGTCCTTTACTGATGTCTTGCTATTAGCTTTCATTGATATCTTTTAATTATCTATTTTTTAAATCAATGTGAGATATAATCCTAGCATGACTAGTTGTTTAGCTTAAATGATAAGTTCACACTATATAGTATTTATTTTCTATTAGTGTGACATATTTGTCTATGTATGCACTTTACTTTTAATTTTTATTCTTGAACCATACATAGGAGTTTTTTTTTGTTAATATATTTTAACTCTTCGTCTTTAATATTTTTAGTGGCCACTTCTTACCGATTTGTCTTTAATATGTCATATTTACTTTGATCGATATTTTGTAAGTATGTATGTTTAGCACAAGTCTTCTATTTACTTGAAAAGTATATACATATACTTTTATGTTAACCTTGTGCTTGTATAATATATTCACTATTGATTCTCAAATTTTTGTTGTGATTAACTTCTTATGAATCAATTACGTCTTTGTCTGACAAAGCATATTTATGCATGTTTTTGATCTTGTGATATTTTCTTGTGCTTATTAAGGATACATAATTCATTTTTATTTATATATTGCTCATATGTTTCTTAGATTTTTGTATAAATATCTTTATGGGGATATATGAGTTACGTTCAAGTTCTATATTATTTTAAAAAGTAGTTTCAAACTTGTGCTTATCACATACTTTAGCTATTGATTACTTTGAACAAATTTATGTTCTTCTCTTATTAGCTTCTTTCTCAAAGCCTCTTTTCTTGGCTTTTTGGTAGACATTTTGGATACATGATATTTTTAATATCTTGATCTTGATAAACCTTTATTTGGGTATTTACTTCTTTTATATTTAGGGATTTTGGATTTCATTGTTGTTCGATGATACTGCATATATTCCTTTGAATCTATGTTCTTAAGAGTAGAGATCATTTTGGGAACAAGCAGAATGGGTCCTTCTGTCATACAGGTGTAAATAGCCGGAAGCGACACGTGTACTAGCCTTCGGACTACCGCTAGCTGGGAACCGGCCCCTACAGCTAATCAGAAGTGATCAATACTTTATAGACTTAAGATTTATTAAGGTCTACTTGCAACTATCGTCAAGTTCTGGATCCAAGGTACTGAACCCAGTCCCCTAGGTTCCAGAATACATCAACGTATCTAGGTCCTACATTTTGATTTACAAATGTTTTATATTTTATTGTTACCCAATGATTTTGTAGCACATATGGATAAATATAATTCATACATCTTATACCATATGCCACATTGTACTAAGATTTTTTTAAAGTCCATAGAACATAATTTATTTCATATTGCACTAATTCGTCTTAAATCCTCAGTTATTAAAGAAGAGATTAATTTTGGGTACAAGCCTACAGAGGGTCTGTCTGTCACCACGGCTACGGCTAAAGTGAAGTAGTATAGTGTTCTCCGGTGAACATCCGTTAGCTGGGACAGTACCCCTACAGCTAACCCAAGATTGATCAACGCTTTATAAACTAAAGATTTATTGAGATCTAGTTGCAATTGTTATCTGATAGATTTAGGATTTTAGATTTGATGGATAATATTATTTAATAATATTTATTTTCAAAAGGTAACATACATTAATCTTCCTTAGGTTATTGTTTGTCATCTTTTCGTATATTCTTTTCTGTCACACTTTTCGATATTCAGACTTAATGATTTTGTGACTACTCAGTGAATATTATAGTCTTGTGATTTCGTCTTTAACTTGTGTAATATTCAACGATTTGAGCTTTATATTATTATCTTCTTATTCAAGTTACTTACTGTCTACAACAGTAACTCTTTGCAGGGGAGAAGTCATGCATATTGAATGTCTCTCTCTCAAAGCGTTTCTTTTCTTTAAACCTTACGGTTGTCAGGTGGACACTGTGCTTAGGCTTTAAAAGGGAAGAAATAAACTTTGATAAGAAGACCTAATATTTTTGAATTAGTTTCCTACTTCCGAAAATATGTCTCTGAATTTGATTTTAAAGTTTTGTCAATATTATTATTTTTTGATATAGCCATGTAAAGGTGGAGCAGTTAATTATTTCAAGTCAATTATCTCCTTGACATGCCATATATCTAGAATACACTTTTCTTTGGACATTTATCGAGTTATGTTTATTTGTTCAAATTAATTTATTTATGATTTATGGATTCTTTTATTGAAATTATTTTCGTGATTCGAATCGTCATCTTTCAGTCTAAGGACTAAATGGACTCATTCGAACATTTATTAAGACAGTTTTTCATAACAAATTCTACATTTTGAAAAGTCTTTTTGATTTCTTTTTGATTTATTGAATCTGTCTCGTACTCAAATATTATTATTAAAGACAGTTTTCAAAATCTTTTAAAATCTTGAAATATTACTTTTATATATATATTGAAGATATATTTTGTTTGTTCATCTTTAAGCATTTATTCATTGGATATTTCTCTTATTTGCCCAAAAATGATATTTATTTTTGGAACTTTATATGCATTTGATCAAAGGAAAGAAAGATCCATATCTTGGATATTCCTTAGATTTTGTTACTATTTATTTTATCTATTTTGCATATAAATTACTTCGGAACTATATACTCATATTTTAAGGGGGAGCAAAATTAATTATTTCAATTCTTTTATGCCCTTAATATGTGGTATACCTAGTTCATCATGAACATATATTCTTTTACTTAAAATATCTTGTTGAGTTGTTCATGATATTTGGATTTGTATTAGATGAGAGAATATATGATTCTTATTATTTATTTTTGATTCTCTCATTCGAGTTTCTAAAAGTTATCTTGCCAAATATATATTTAATTACCCTTATTTGATTGAGTTTAAAATTACTTTTGGCATTTCTTATTGAGATTTTATCTCAAAGTTCATGATTATCTATATTTAGACTGATCATATTTTGTGGGGGAGCATTCAAGTCGACTGAATTTCTTCTTTTCAAGTATTTTGTCTTCATTGCCTTCATGTTTATCTAATGGATATACATATATCATACTATGGTAATTGAATTCAAATGCATGGACTTTGGTATAGATTTTGCATAGATTCTAGTTAATTTTGATTTCTTTTTCGATGATTATACTCTTTATGGAATTGATTCACTAATTTGTATGGACAAATTATGAATCATATTTTTTTGTGATCATTGTTAAAAGTCTCATTATATTCTTGATTTTTCTTTGGTATATACTAGATCTGTGAATTTCTCATGAATTATTTATGACCAATAATAGGATTCAACGTTATTGATATCTACCAATTAAAATCTATTTCAAAACTACAGTTATATTTATTCATCATATAGAGTTTTGAATGTCATTTTTGGATTTCTAGTTGGTAAACTATGTATTGCTTCATTTCAGTGTTCTTTGTTAAAGTTCAACCAACTATGTTGTATTTTGATAAGTTTTTATTCTTTAGTTATGCAATTTTTTAAAACTTGTCGTTACACTGTTCTCCTAATCCTTGATCATGATTATTTTTGCTTTCCTCCTTTACTTATGCTTGAGTGCATTTTAGCTCTAATTATGGCAGAGCTTATTTTTGATCATGTCAAAGGGGGAGAAATAAGTTTAAGTTAGCACACAATATTCTAGTATTATGTGTTTATTATTGATACATGCATCTATTGTATATATATATTAAACTTAACCGATTTGCCATAATCAAAAAGGGGAAGATTGTTAGCCCAATAATTATACCATATTTTTCAATATGGCTAATCAATTAAGTTTACCATAATGACATCACTAATATTCATGTAATCACTATCATGTTGCTACTTAAACTTAGCATTGTCCCAAATGTTCTATATCATATTGTTATGCTTGTATCATATTGTTTTGTTTGTCTAACATATTCTTAGATATGCAGTAAGCATGATCAAGCTTTGTCAAACCAGGATGTATACAATGGGCCAAAGATGACGTTATACAAGGAGATTTCTCTGAACCGCCCAACGACCTATCCGGGGCCTCACATCGGGGGTTCCACTGTCCGGTCAGCGGACAGGGGTCGAGGGGGCAGCGCCACCCGTAGGGGTTTAGGGGCGTAGCCATCGAAAGGTATTCAGATTTCCAAATATGTTTATCTTTGGACGATGGTCGTCAAGGAAAAAGGTGTCTTCATGTTTGCTCAAATATCAAAAAAAAGGCGTCATCAAAGGGCTATTGGTTTTTCTATTTGATCAATGTATTTTCCATATTTATTGAGTCTAGGAATACGATGTACACTGCGTCGTACTAGCAAATAGGCTACCCAAGAAACATTCACTACACCAAAAATGCAACTCGTAACACACTTTTTTTATAATTAGTAACGGTTATTACTGTTACACACTTGTAATGGTAATAACCGTTACAATAGTTGAAAAACCGTTACTAAAATTATAACTTTATAGTTATGTTATTTTTGTTATTTTGGTAACAGTAGAAACTGTTACAAAAAAATCATATACTGTCACATGCATTCCACCAAAAGGAAAATTTTCTATTTCTCCTGCATAATTTTTTTTCTTTCCCTCCACTTTCCCCCTCTCTCTGCCGAGCTTCCTCTCCTCCCTTTCCTCAAATTATCCAAAAACCTAACCCTAACACTAGATTTACTCCACCCAAATCATCTTTCTGAGAGAGAGAGAGAGGAGCAGAGGTGGTTGCGCGATGGTGGATGCTCGACGAGTCCTGGTGGCTCCGCGATGGTTGCTGCTCGTGGAATCCCGATAGAGCAGAGAGAGTCGCTGCTCCAGCTAGATCGCCGCCCTCCATCACCGGATCAAGGGCACGAAGCACCGCTGACGGCGGAGGACATGGTGGTCTTCGAAGGTGACAGTTAGGGTTTCGAAGGATGCCGCAGAGAGACAAAAGGAGACGAAGGCTAGATACGACAAGGCAAAGTAACCATCTTTCATTCCCATTTTCAAACCTGTGTCAAGCTCCATAGATGGATTAGGGCTAATTTTGTTTTGTTTTCACTTATTTCAGATTTTGCGCAAAAAAATACCGTTTCTGTTCCTCCTAAAATTTGAGTAATGCATAATAATATAAGGAGGGCTTGGAAATTGAATAGTTTAGTATTTCATGCTTAATATAACGCTGGTTTTGGCATATCCTATTGTATCTTATAGTGTTTGTGTCTTGTTCCACACGACACAACATGGGTATCGTGTTGATTTTATGGAGAGCACATGCTTGCTAGGTTAACTGCATGCTTAAACTATAAGAGTATCGTATGTTCTTAGAGGACTGTGTAAAATTAGGTCAATTCCTTCGCTGGTTTGAATCAACTGGGCCAGAAATGGATCGTTATTTGTTAGGGAGCTATTTTTTTCCCCTCTCAACGCTATTGCATAGGTCTGGTCAGGAGAGTTATGAGCAGTTTTGTATAGTAGAGATGGTTTAGAGATGCATTTAGTTCACACTTGGAATATCTTTAGTAGTACCTACAAAATGTTTCTGAACATGTACGAGTCGGAACAAAGTAGTTTCGTACTAATGATTGTGTTATCTATTGTAGCTCTTGTGCGCAAGGAGATTCAAGATGAAACTGACAGAATGATAGGGAGATCAAACATGATCTCTCCCGTTCCCATCCATCTCAGCATTTACTCACCAAATGGTTTGTTTTTCTTTGATATACTTGCTATTCATAGAGTATTTTTCCTGATACACATTAACATTGCTTAGTTTCTGGTTATCGAGTATTTCATCATTTTTTCTTTCAATCAATATATTACATTCTCATTTATAATAGAATATTAATAAAGAACTTTAAAATGTAATAGTCAAATGAACCGGTATTTAAACATCATTTTTGGAAAATCTGTGTTTTGGGGTTACAGAATGCATACTTAAGAGCCGCAGTGTATTTTTCCCGTCCAACTAGGATGTGCCTTTTGGTTAGGAGGTTGGACTACCAGGAAAGAAGTATTTGTTCAACTGGCACAGATAGTTGTTATTTGTCAAGGTGCAAGCAACATAAATTGATTATAGTAAAATATATAGTCAGATATATCATTTTATATTCCAACTTCTTCTTTTTTTCTATGAGACATATGGAATGCACACATTGCAGCCCTCTAGGAAAGAACTGAACTTGGGTTGTTCCCATTCCCACCTCAAGGCTCTTGACTTACCTTAGCATGAGCCTTTGGGGAACATGACTCATCAAAGACATGGCACATCTTTTATGTAATCAACAAGAATCTTTGGCATGTCACTAGCAATTGTAATGGCACAAAGTGTAGAAATAATCTGAATAGTATTATTTCAATGCTAATCACTTCCGCGTTGTGCATGCTACACAGTTATAATGAAATAGTCTTATTATATGACATCTTCAAAGAGTTTATATATAGTCTGTAGAGATATTATGTAGAACTGCTGGTTTATCTATTATTACATAAAGAAATGAACAAAGTAAAAAACTTCACAGATAGGTTTAAGTCATCTCACCGGTGTTCCTTTTGTCATTATTGGTGGGGCCAGCTACGTCTAGCATCATTTTGCTGTTGATTTGAATGCCTTTCACTGAGGATATACTCATGGCTATAAGGAAAGAAGTACATTAAATATGCCCTTTTTGGGGAGTTGATCTTGAATCATAATATTTTTGCCATCATATTTTTGAATGCCTTCAACTGAGGATAGAGGTTTAGCTATCAAGATACTTATACTCTGAATGTGTCAAGTTTGAGTTAATTTAGCATCACAATTTATTTGTAAGTTCTTAATTCTGTTACTTGACTGTGCAACACGAGATGAATAATGCTAGAGCACAGTTGCAATTGTTCATTGTTCTAATGAAGTCTTTGTTAGGTTTCTCCACTTGATGTGGTTATTTCTTCTTTTTTGCATTCTTTTAAGTTCCCTTATCTGCTTTTGGATTTACAAGTGTAAATCGATATATTTCTTGACACAAGCTACTGCTTTTATCGATTTGACAGTTGTTAATTTAACGCTGATTGATCTGCCTGGTCTAACAAAGGTTGCTATAGGTAATTATTCTTTACTAACCTTCTTTATAATCTTATCTTTCTAATGCCTACCTTAATTTTATTGATGTTCTTGTCTTATAGAGGGGCAGCTGGATAGTATTATCGAGGATATAGAAAACATGGTGTTGTCATATGTTGAGAAGGTACAGCAGTGTTAGAGATTACCTTTTAAATGCTACTGCAAAATATCTATTTCTCTGTTTGCAGGATTATAAGAATCTATTTTTTAGCTTCTATATATGTGCTTCTTTGTTTTATATCTTGCAGAAGCAAACTGAAGGGAAAATATAAAGTATTTAAGTTTCTAACTTTAGCTTTGGTACTGTTATTGTGAATCATAGATTGTTTGTGTATTTGCTTGGGAATGATGAGTTTGGCTGTGTTTTAATGATTATGATTCTGTGCTCTGAAAGTAGATAGTTACGAAGGCAACAAGAATTTGCAGGTCCTTTTATCATTATTTGAAAGTGCTTGTGTAAATGAAAACTGCTTCCAGTATATATCAAAACATTGTATACATACTATTATGATTCTAGGATTTTATACTATTATTTTCTTTTATTCTGAATAGGTACTGAAAAAGCTTTTCACTAAAGATTTGCCTTGATTTTTGGTGTGCACGAAGGAAGATCATTCTTGATGTTCAGAAATGCAAGCATTAGGCTCTGTTTCAGATAATTTCAAAACAGATGCAACCGAAGGAAACAAAGATTTTCGGGAGTTGTCAGTAAACTATATTTGATGCTCGAAAACTTGTTTGTTATTTTTGGTATCTGTTGCACTTTTATTTACTTGATCATCAATGTCAATTTTAATTCAAGGTTATAAAACTACTTGTAGTTTCTTTTGAGATCAGTGTATGAGATAGTGTCACTGATTTTATCTTTCCTGTTTTGGCATTCAAGATGGCTTTTGTCTTGTATGTGTTTGACCGTGTACATCTATTATGCTCAATGTAAGCCAATGAGCTTAAACTTTGAACCCAGAAATATGATGTATAGTGGATCAAATGTTCAAATTGCTGCATGCTCAAATTGATGCTTGCTCAAATTGCTCAAACGTTCACTCATAGACTTTTGTGTTTAAGTTATTGCTTTTTTCGTCTGATTTAGAATAGTAGAGAAAGCTAATGGATGAAAGTATAATATATTGTGCCAATATTTTTGATACCATCATGTACAATGATTGATAATTTGTTTCTGAGGTATTTTTGATATGTATCTTGAAACAGGAAAGTGGAATAGGGAGCAGCAAAGGTTGATTTTCTGAAAGGAAGCATGGACAGACTTTCATTATGCCAACAAAAGCAAATGTAGGAATCCAAAAAATAGAGGGCAGAGTTAATTAAAAGAGTGGTACAAAGCCTATCATGTATTGTTTGATTATAGGATCAATTATACCTACACTGATTGTTGATATCATCTACTGTCACCATGCAAAATAGGGAGTCCTCTACATGCATGTTCATAATATCTACCATGTCTCAGCTCTCATCACAGGCCATAGAAGCATATTAACTCAAGATTTGCTGTAAAAAATGCTTATAGTAATAGAATTCAAAATGAACACAAACTCCAGTCAGTGCGAACTGCAGATGGTGGTTTGGACTTTATACTCATGTACTGGAGCAAGAGTTGCAAGTCCTGATAGTGTTTTTCTATGCTTCCTACGGTAAAAGCATTAAAACTGTGACTTGTCACGGTTGTCCAAGTAGGAGAGTTCCATAGCTTCCTTGGCCGATATTTCCATTCTGCACTTTGATTCTAAACTTTTGATTCAAGCCATTTGTAAAGTTTCTACTTCTAGATGTTCATCCACATACATCTAACTTCCATGTTGCTTGGGCTAACCAGGTTGTTATTTTGAACATTTAACAATGTTGAAAAGTTCTATGGTTGAAAATTTTCATTATCTGCTTTCTCATGAATGCAAATCTTCAGCTACTTCTTCTTTTCAAGATTTCTATACATATCATGGATGCTTACAGGTTGTATCAAACCACATATCTGGGTTATAGATAATTTAAGCGTTACAACATGATGTCTTCCTCTTATGCCCAAAGTGAAAATTTTTGCTCGTGTAGTGGTTTTAGGAATGACTGTTGCAGGTTCATCTTGTGATAAACCTTATTTTCACTCATCTGTATCCAATCTGGATATCCTCTATACATAAATAATTCAGTTATCTTCTTTGGGAGCATGTTGGAAGCCATGAGATGCCTTGCATGATTACATGCAATATCCAGAAAGGTGCGTGGACCATCTCCAATCACTTTCTTGTGGGTTGGATTCACACCTAGGTGAGAAAAGAACTAGGAGGAAGTGAGGGGAATCATAGGGCCACAAGGTACAAAGGGCAACTCAATTTGCTACATTTAATTTCTTAAGTATATATCATCATGCATCTTTAGTATGTTGGCTATCAATCAACAATCAGACAATGAGGATCCACTATAGAGGTTCACATCAACATCCAACAGTTAGATTGCTAATTCTATATACGTACTGTTTGGAATATAGTACTTGAAAGTATGTTTACTTGGAGCACTTTGCGTTTATAGTGATGTCATTTACGTTAGAGAGCTTGAAATGAGTTTTATTCCTCTTGTACTCTAATCACAAACTAAAATTAATTGTCATCTTATCCTTGATGAATAAGCCTTTTGTTTATTCTTCTTCTTGTTTCATATTTCAGGATGCATCTTCCTTACTCAGATAATGGGCATAATTTTTCAAGGTAACTCATTCATGCAAGTCCCATGTACTCTATTTTTCCAATGAAAAGATCAATTAGGCTTTATTTCTCTTTTTCTTTACTTTCTGAAGTTCTCCAAGATGAAAAAGTGATCACTATAGGCAGAAGAGTTAATAACCTTTACATCACGGTCATCACCTGACAGATTCAATAGTTTGGGCATTGGCAGCAACCCATTGTGTGTTTGTAATGGTGTTGGAGTCGAGCCAGTGACAATCATGTCATTATCAATCAAGCAAAGCTTGCCTTTGTAGCCCTTATGGATAGTTGTAAAATTTATATCGGGAACATCATGAACGTGTCAAATTACGCTAAACAATTTGTGATAAATCGTACTGTTAACAAATTATGCATTATGATTTTTTTTATTCTTTTTGCAAAATAATTGTCTTTATCAAATGTGCTATGGTGATCTAGTAGTATCTCTAATTCAGTTAGTTCTTCCAATGAACAGGTATGGGACTTTATCTCCTTCCTTGATGGTGGTGTATAGGCTTCTTGATGGGATAATGTAATTCTCCAGTATATGTAGACTTGTAGTTATTTTAAAACTTCTTATCTGGTCCAGCGAAGATCATGTAATTATCATATTATAATTCTCCAGTGTTTCCTCTTTTGTTTTGTGTGTAATCTTGGATATTTCAAAATATAAACTGATAGGCATATTGTAATCTAAACAATATTGTTTTAGAATATTATGTAATTAATGGGAGTATGAAATTTGTATAAAACTGATTAGTTATTACAATTTTGTTGTGAATTGTGTATGTAATTGTTATTTTCTTATTGAAGGCTATCATTTACATTCATTAACTTATCTTTCTTTGGAAGCATAAATGAATATCACATATTAATGCATTCTCAAGTACTGCCAATTATGATGGAGGCAAAGTAAATTACTTTTGTTGTGAAGTAGGTTGTATATAGGATTATGGTAAATATAGCCATTTTTTTTTCTAAAACGAAAGTTTTTGTCACGTTTATATCCGTTACAATTATGGGAGAAAAAAAGAACCTGAATTAACTGTTGTAACGTTCATAACCGTTGCAAAAGTTAACTATTTGTAACGGTTATAACCGTTGCAAAATCTGTCACAAAAATATAATTTTGTCACGGTTAAAACCGTGACAAAAACCGTTACAAAAATTTATCACGCCCAATCGGTCACGGTTATTACCGTGACGAATTTTTTTTGTCACGGTAATAACCGTTACAAATCACACGTTTTGGTGTAGTGATTTTCAAAATACCCTTTTATTTTGAAAATAAGCCCACTTACGAATGCCCAGACTACTTCCTAACTGCTTGATCTTTTCAAAAAGCCCAAAACCAATTTGCAAAAACCTTGATAGAACTCCAACCGAATTTGGCCCGAGTTTGGCCCAAATTCCGCCAGAGTTCGGTTAGTGAACGTTGCTTTTTGAACTTGGTCTTCCCGCAGTTACGGATCTTGTCGAGATTTTCTTATAGAGTTCTACCCGAATTCTGTCAGAATCCTGCCTTTGGAAAAACTATAAATAAAGAAGGATTTCGATCATTTTAATACACCAATTTACTTTCATATCTCTTCTCTATAAGCCTACTACTTCTTCCAAAGTGTTCTGAGCTATTCATTTTTAAATCCCAAGCCAGTTATAATCCTCTAGTCGATTTGCTAGTGCGGTACGGTCTAGAAGCTTCAAAGCGATTCTAATCAGAGGCTTGATTGAAGAAAGACACTTCACAATTGAAGTTGGTCGAGTACTTCGGATCAAAGCTCGCATTGTAGAAGTTGCAAGAACTTCGGATGAAAACTTGTGATAATTTTCCATAGTGGATTCTATTGGAAGCTAGAGTTCTTCCGACTGGACTAGTCCTCACAAGAGGGAAACCAGTATACATCCTTGTGTTTGCTTTTGCTTTCTGCTCTCTACTTTTCATTTACTTATCTGTGACATTTATTCTGTGATCTTGCTGCTAACATTTTTAATTAGCTAATTTCCGCTGCCTACTCTATTCATCCCCCCTCTAGAGTATTGCGCTTTACAACTCGTTCCTACAATCGGTCCTATAATACTTGCATGCTTCGATAGATTATGAAGTCACAGACTCAAGATGTCGTAGCCCGATCTATCTTGTCACATAAATGACCACAAGTTAGATATAAATTCCCACTTTAAAAACAATAAAAAGTAGCTAATGACTTAATATAATTAATTCAATTTAATTCTGGAATAAATCATCTAAAAACCTAATTTAATCTAATATAATTCTGAAATAAAAGTTATACACTAGTTTTTGGCCCGAAAAAGTCAAAGTTTCCAATTCTGGACCCTTGGCACACAAATCGTGGTTCATCGATGAGTAAGTAGTCAAATGACACAAACTTCATGATTTTGGTGTTCACCCTAGGAGATTTCAGTGTCACGAGTGCATTGGAATCGACCGTGCCACAAAATTACGCTTTGGTCAAAGGATATCGTCATTATGGCTAACCGTGACCAAATCGATAATTTGTCGGCAAAACTAAGTTCTACGAATTAATTAAAATACTAGATGAACTAATTAATTTTTGGAAAGATATATGTAGTAGATCTCTGTGTTAGCTTTCTGAAACATCAAATGGTTCATGATTCCGATTCCTGGTTTTACCGAAATCTCGAAAACACAGAAATGTGTCAAATTTCGGACAACTGACACTCTACGAATTTTCCAGAAATTTAGGTTTATATTTTATAAGAATAAAATGGATATTCAGAAACCTAACCTCGATACGCTTCCAACAACAAAAAAATAGCACGCAAAAAGCACATCGGGGTTGGCGACAATCGTATTCCGAAGTTGGACTATCTCCAAGATCAAACCACAAAGGAGGCTAGAATAACAAACTAGGGTTTCGAATATATATATATATATATATATATATATATATATATATATATATATATATAGGAGTGAGAGGCGGTGTATGAGCAGCTGGGCGCCAGCAGCTGGGCCAGGTGTGGTTGACTGGGCTGTTGACTGTATAATTGATTATTTTAGTTACAGAGATCCATTCAAATTTTATTTTAACTCCAAATAAATCATAGAAAATCCAGAAAAATCCCAAAAAAAATTCTAGAAACTACATCTTCCTGTCTAGAGCCAAAATAAAAAGTTGTGTCTCAAAATCTATTCGTGTGACCCCACAATAAATCTCAAAAGTGTATGGAAAAATAAATTCTATAGGTTTTAATTACTAAAAAATTCTCAAAAACTCCAAAAAAATCCAAAAAAATATTAAAAATTTATAAAAAAATATTTTTAACCGTCTAAAACCTAAATAAAAATATTTGATCCAAAAATACCCCCGTGTGCCCTATAGAAATTCTCGAAAGCTTATAAAAATAATAATTCTATAGCTTAAAATTATCTAAAAATTACCAAAAATTCCAGTAATTTCTAAAATAATAAAATAACATATTTGGGACTATCTAGGGACCATATATAACCTAATATTAGCATATCTAACTTATAGAGCTAGGTGCACACCATTGCGATCTCGAAATCAATTTTTCACAAAAATAATCCCTAGTGTTATCTAATCAAAATAGAAGTTTTGGTAGCAGATGCTACATCAATACCCTTGCACACAGGATTACATGATCCTATAGATTTTCTATCAAACATTGATATGACCTATAACTAGGTATAAATTCCTGCACATGTACTTTATATTCAGTATTTACTTATCACAGAGTCGTATATTAACCAAAGTGCCCATTAGAACTTCTTAGACAATAATTCAAACTTTTGGCATAAATAACAGAGATGGCATGGAAATACCTGATAGGGCTCAATTGTAGGGTTCGACTGATCTTATCGACGACTGATATTCTTGGAAAGGAGGAGAATTTGAGTCTCCTCGGTTAATGTAGATGGGAAGAGGGGTTCGGAATACCTATATATATAGTTATAGTTACAAGTGAATTCGAGTAGGATTTGATTAAAGGCTTTAATTCTGATTGAATGAGTACAATTCATGCTCACCTAAAATGTTTACCCAGTCAGGATGGAACGAGTACAATTCATTGATACAATTCCAATATATGTTAACGACTATAAGACAATGGTTAGTCATAAAATACATGATGAGATAGATTAAAATGACAAGAAACATGATAAAGAGTAGACAAGAAAATATAAGACAACATGTAATGAGTAGAACAGGAGAATGCAACTATCTACGTGTTTTGAAGTACTATTTCAAACTGTGATTGGTCTGGGACAGTTACACACAAGGTCTATATTACGCTTAGCATCTTCAGAAAATAAAACATGGACTAAGGTCTGATCACACATCTATTTAGTACTCCCCATCCCGACACAAAATATGAGAAGAAAGTATGACATATAAAGGAAATATGAAGTGCTACCGTATAACGAGCATGTCAAAAAATCAAGTATTATATAACTGACTAGTGTAGTATTGGAAATAAACAATAAATGTTCTTTACTGGTGTCCTGAGCTGATGATACGGGTTCGTTATCAACTCTGAGTCCCAGTAACCTATTTTATAAATTTATATAATGTCAATAAAGTAACAAAAAGAAATTAGCAACCCTATCTATTCTTGTTAGGATTCTAGACAAATTCATACTTCTACTTGAACCCTAATTAGATAGGTAAGACTTTTTGTTTACTCTCCCTAATGGGTATGCTAACTATATATCCATACCTATGAAATTGCTTTGTAACTCTTACTACCAATGTATGTATAATGCCATTCAATACTCTTATGTACACAATAGGTAGCATTCTAATGTTAATTGCACTTGTGCAGTTCACCATATCTACCCATATTGACACTTAAACTATACTTGGCGAATTGTAGCATTGATAGTTTGTTTACTATGAAATATAACACTTCTTCCTAACCCCTGATACCCATCATACTCTGCCTAGTCTTTGTCTCTTGTCCATACTCTAATCGATTCGAACCAATACATTCCCATCCAGTTTCTGTTATCTTTACTCTACTTGGAAAAATAAATAAGCATAGGGTTGTTACCTATTGTCCACAGTAGTAACTATCCGTTATGTACCCTCCTATAGGATACCTATTTAACTTTCCAATGAAGTCAGTGTAGATTACTCCCTGTACCTGAACCTGGGTACACATGGAGTCTTCCCTACTGCCATAGGTACTTGGGGCTATAACTGCATGTCCCTAACCCTTAAAACTTCCATAGTGCTAACTTATCTTATTGGCACACTATATCCCACACACCCACACCTGCTTTTTTGTCAAGGCAATGGCAAAGTCTTGATGTACCTCCAATTTCAGTAATCTACACTACACGCTTCCTGTTAGTTGGGTCTGCCTCATATTGCCTCTCATAGGCCTGTACAATATTAGGTAACTCCTGTATATACGTGTAGTCCAGATTTAGTTGCTGCTCATTTTTTACTTGGACAACTGCCATGTACCCCACATTACAAGCACCCTCACAACACATCAGCTCTTTTGGTGCATACAAAGAGTTTTGTCCAAACCCTTCCCTCATCTTTTACTGTAAGCTGGGCTACCCCCCAGCATACTCCTCGACAGACAGACTGCCCTGTACTAAAGCCTCGAACTGAGTCTCGAGGGCACCAAGCGCTGCATTTGGGAAAAACTTCTCCTTGAATAGCTTCTTGAAGGCTGCCCAAGTCTACCCTTCCGTACCAACCCTCGGGTAGGTCTGGTACCAGGTGCGGGCCAAATCCTGTATCATACTGGCCGCCGCCTCGATCTGTAGCCTCGCTGGAATCTCTGCCAGTCTAAAAATCTTCTCCATATGCTCAATCCACTCATCAACGTACAGAATGCCCTCTGTACCCCTGAAGTCCCTCGGGTGCATCTTCTGGAAGTCCTGGATGCCCTTCTCCCTCGGCTGATGTGGTTGTTGAACTTCTATAGGCTGAGTTGCTGCCCTCTCAACTATCGTCAAGGCCAGATCGATGCCCCGACTAAACTCTGCAGTCTGACGCTGCTGCTGGGCCTTCATGAACTGCTGAAAGAAAGTGAACAGCTGGACTGCGTCAATGGTCCCCGAAGGTGGCTGGTGCTGCTGGAGCATCTCTAGAATCACCGGACTCGGCCTGGGAACTGCTGGTAAAGGGGCTCCTCCGAATGTAACTGAAACACCCACCCCATCTGCCATGACTCGGGCTGCAATACCGGGGGCTGGCTGCTGAGGACGAGAGGTAGTAGACCTCTCATCAGTGTCCCCCTGCCATGGGCGATGTGATTTAGTCTCGACTATCCTGGAGACAGATCAAACAAGAAAACAATTTTTGAAAATGAGTCGAAATTGCAAATGAGGACATTTTATATTCAAGAGAAGACAATAAGCAGCAAATTTAGATAAAAGGAATCTGATTAAGAGTTTTTCCTAATGTGATTGAGTACCTTCAAAAATATCCTAATCCTACTGCATGCTGCAGTGATACTCTAGTTCGAATACCACTGTAATTCTAACTACGACCTGCATGGGCCACCACTAAAAACGTATCACGACCCGCACCTAGTATAGGGGCACGAGAAGTGGTTATGTCCAGCCTACGCTGCAGTGTCGGCGGTAGAACGCTGTCCTAGGTCACATATATCTAACAGTTATAAGGTACCTGTATAATTATACTCTCCGAATGGAGGAATAATATAAAGTACAACTCAATCATAACTAAGGAAGAAAGTACAATAATATAGATAGATGAAATCAACTGAATCCATAGATGAAAATACAAGATAAGAGAGAGAGAGCTAAATGTCTAAGATGAACAACTCCATAATATCCAGAACAATAATCCCCAAATAAGTACAAGTGTATACAACCAGACAAAATGATAAATAAGATACTGGTCTAGCTAACTAGCCTCGACTACTGGGATAATATCCTTCGCAAGGGTTGGATCTTGGGAGTCCAGCTCACATGTGTCATCTTGGCCTGCTCCATAGTAAGTGGGACAGAACTCCTCAATATCATCTGTAATATTTTAACAGGTCCAGTTAGGACGGAAGCGAGCACAGTACATCTCACGCAATTCATAATATGACAAGATATATAAATATGCAATAGAGTAAGATACATGAACGCTACAGAATATACATAAGTAAAAAAGAGAGAACTGTAATGTAATTAGATACTATAAGTAGAGAACTGACAGTGAACTAGTGATTTAGAGTACAAGATGAACATGTGAATGGCTTGAATTTGCACATAAGTAATCTAAGAGTTTGCACATGAGTATACTTCTTTGGAATTATTTACATGACCATTTACACTCTCCCGTACCCCAATCAATACACAAGGATCCAGACAGGTTATGTTATTGCACATGATATCACATGAAGGCCCATAATAGGGTGCAGATGATTGTATATATGGAGGCTCCGTGAACATGAGAGTACATGAATCACGAGAGTAAACATGAATGGTAAAAGCACTGGAGTACATGATGAAAATGAAACGCATATGACATACTGTAACCCGATGCTTCCAAGGGATCCATATCGTACCAATCCGTGTCAGAGAATGTACTCGCCAGATATCCTGAGTATCTGAATGAAATACTGCCTGAGGAGTGGTGTCTGGCTCCTATTCAGAATAGCACAAGTCACAACATATCCAAATTGGTAAAATAAACTGCTATAATACATTCAACATGATGTTTGGGTCAATCTAGGCTAAAGTCAACCTTTGGTCAACTCTTGTCAACTACTCTAGTCAAACTAGGTCAAATAGGTCAAACCTAACCCAAACAAATCTAACTAAGCCTAATTAGTCTATTCTAGTAAGCACACATCATTCACAAGTCACACAAGCAAACATCACACAATACTCATGTTTATACATTCCATATACACATAGGCTATATTACATAGGCTCTATGCCATATACAATAATATAGGCATACACACATATTTTCCACATATACATATACTAATTTTATATAAACAATATGCATATATATTACATTACATATTATCCCACAAGATTACATATTATATATGTATACATATAGGAATAGAGAGAGATAGAGTGACAAGCACATATGCATGAGTGTGTCAATAGATGTAGTGTGTTAACAGTGTACACATGTGTGTGGGTGTCAAGTGCTCTCAGTTTCAGTGTGAAAATGTGTGTGTGTGTGGCATGGGTGAGTAAGTGACAGTGGTGTGTGTCAATACATGTGTGTGTGCCCTGTGTGTTTATGTGAGTGTGTGAGTGTCAATACTATTCTCAGTTTTGATTTCAGTAGGGTATGTGTAGATAGGTGAGTGAGTGACAGTGGTGTTCTCAGTTTCCAGGTTAATTTGTGTTGTATAGATGTAGTGTAGGGTGTTAGCAAATCACAGGTTTGACAGGGTATACATAACAGTTTCAATTCTCAGAAAAAAAACTGTGTATACCTAAACAGTTTATCAGTTCAATGCATTTCGAAAACCCAAAGTCCCATGCTAACATGAACCCTAGCATTGTAGGTTAGACTCATACGCATATAGGTGAACATTATTGCAATTAAGCCAACAACAAAACCAGTAAACACATGACAGTGTATTATTTCTCAGGTTTTCAGTCCCAAAGCACATTCAAAACCAATTTTCTCATGCCAACATGAAAACCCAATCATGTAGTTTAATCTCAGTTATGTATTTGTGAACCAACATTCATGTTAATCATTCAAAAGATAGTTAAACATACATTCTATTCTCAGAAAAACCAGTTGACAGCCTAGTATCAGAATATTACGAAAAACCCAATTTCGAAACCCAATACAACTTAATAATTAAATTAAAAGGTTGGTAAATGAAGTACCATATGTGATTGTGTCGTGGGTGTGTTCTAGTTTCCAAGAACTGGACACAAACGTGTCCAAATAGTTCCACACACACGAGAAACTGAACAATGCACAGACAGCATCGTTTATGCGTGTCGAGTGAGCTAGGGACACGTGTGTCCCACCAAGTGTGTCATAGTCATGCACATATGTAGAGGGGGTCTAGGGCTAGGGTTTGATCACCCTGAGATGTGTCCATAATGTGTCTACGAGAGACACAAAGTCTGTGTCAGTAAACCAGGTTCGGCAGTGCACTGTCAGTGCAAAACCCGTGCAGCTTCGATAACTCACAAACCACACCACAAAACCTGATAAAATTTCATAGCCCACCTGTCAGTCATCATCCCTACATGCCTATCAAATTTTGTGCCATCTCGTGCTGTGTCCATGGAGAAAACGGACACGGGTAGCAGGACACCCGACCGAGTCCCCGTACAGTGAGTTTGTGTCAATTTTGGACACGGACACAGCTCGATATGAGCTCAGAGTTAGGGTTCTAGAATCCCCACTTGAAGGGCTACGAGAATATGTAATTATTTTAGCAAAATACGAAAATCCATTTCTAAGTGGCATTCTAACAAACACTTGCACATACAAATTGACACGTGTCCGATACGGACACCAAATGGACCCAATTTCTAACCAAATTTGAGCGACAGCTAGGGGACACCTAGATCTAGCTAGGATGCAAAGAAATCAGAATAATAACACAATTTAGAGGGTTTACCTATAGTGTGTCAAATGGCAAGAAAAGCTCCAAAATAGAGTGTTCCTCCTTGCTAGCTCAAATCCCCAAATTGTTCAAAAGCTAAGATTTCTCTCCATAATTAGAAAATAGAGGAGTATTAGACTCTAATGCAAGAAACTAGAGTAAAAAAGGAATTAAAATAGAAAAATTATGGATTGGGGAAGAATAGCCATACCTTTCCTTTTCAAAAGTTAATTCAATACAAAAGAGGCAAGAACCAAAGGAAGAGAGACTTTATAGTTTTGGGATTCCCTATGTGGCCGGCCTAGGTATGTGGGAATTAGGGTTAGGGATTAGACTATTGGGCTTTGGGCCAATTTGAATGGTCATGGAAATCAATTCATAAGTCTCAAGTCATTGAACCTAATCTTTAATCCTCATATTTCAAGCTTGATTCTAAGGGACTAATCTTGGGTTGACTTAAGCTAGACTAGGGTCTCACCATGCTAATCAAGTCACCATAGCTAGAGTCAATATCTAGGTTAGTCTCTAAAGTGTCAACTAACAAAAGTCAAAAATAACAATTACCACTCCAATAAATCAAAATAAATTCAAAATTAACAAAATGACCAAAATAACCTCAAGCTAAAATATGGTAGTGACAAATCTACCCTCCTGAAAAGAATTTCATCCTGGAAATTAAAAGGCAAAACTAAACTGATGAGAAGGATAGACAATCATACCTCAAGGTCCAAAAAGATATAGGTATCGCTCGCGCATCTCATCCTCCCGCTCCCAGGTAGACTCTCCTGGAGAATGATGCCTCCATGCGACGCAAACCAAGGATATCACCTAGTTTCTCAGTACCTTCTCTCGACGATCCAGAATCTCTACTGGATGCTCTGGATAGCTGAGAAATGTCCTACCTCAATCTCCGAATGGTTAAGTACATGGCTAGGATCAGCCACGTACCGTCTCAACTGTGATACGTAGAATACGTTGTGGGCACCCACTAGTGCAGGTGGCAAGTCTGGCCTGTATGCCATGTCACCGACTCTTCCGCTGATCATGAAAGGTCCGATGAAGTGCGGGCTAAGCTTCCCACCTCCACCAAAGCGTATAGTACCGAGTCGAAGATATCCTCAGAAAAACCATGTCTCCGACCTAAACGCAAACAAGGTCTCAAGTTACTAACTAATCAAACATGATCAAATGACACAAACAAACAACCTACTTCTAATCCTATCTCTAATCTGTACCTCAAACTCCAAAGGCCTCCGGTGGCTATCGGCCCGATGCCGATGTCTGTCCTGCACCACGCAAAGTCTGTCCTTGATGAGCTTCACCTTCTCGACTGCGTCAACAACCATCTCAGGTCCCAATAAAGCTCGCTCACCATTATCATCCCAAGATAAGGGTGTACGACACCTACGTCCGTACAACGCCTCGAAAGGTGACATCTCAATGTTGGCCTGAAAACTGTTGTTGTACGCAAACTCTACCAAGTGCAGGTGATCCTTCTAAGATCCTCCAAAATCCAAGATGCACATCCGCAGCATGTCCTCGAGCGTCTGAATAGTCCTTTCTGACTGTCCGTCCGAGGGTGGCATGCAGTACTAAACTTTAGCTGAGTGTCCAAACTAGTCTGCAGACTCTGCCAGAAATGGAAAGTATAGCGACTATCCCAATCCGAGATGATGCTAACTGGAACTCCAGGAATCCTGACAATCTGTCGCATGTATATCTCTGCAAGCCTCTCAGTAGACGTACCCAATTTAAATGGCAAAAAGTGGGCCGATTTGGTCAACCTGTCTACGATGACCTAAATTGCGTCTTTCTCTTCCGGTGTATGCGACAATCCAGATACAAAATCCATCATGATATGCTCCCACTTCCACTCTGGAATGGGCAATGTGTCACGTCCTAGAACCAGAATACTGGAGAGCAGGGGACAGACACAGCCAGCTACGTATATTAAAGTGAATCCTACCCCGATATACGGCCACGGCTGTCTAGATACATGAGGGTTTAACTACAAGCCAAGTCTCTTAAGTTCAAGAACAAGCCTAGTGTCTCAATCTCAAGCAAGCAAGTAAATGTAACAAGATTTTATATCATCAGACATACAAAGTAAGGCGTCCTGTACATTACGTATTCAGATGATCATGAAGCTAGTCATACAAAATATGAATACTAGCAAGAGTTTAAGTCGTACATGATCAACCCTAGGATTTGTTAATCATGTTATAGCCCGTAGGTAGACAATAAGTAAAGTTACAAACGAGCTAACACTTGTTCGGCGGCTAAACGCCTCAAAAGAAAATTTACAATAGAGTGGAAGAGCAAAATAAAACCCACTCGTTGCCAGGGTTGCGCCTAGTATTCACCATATGGCTGAAAGGCTAGAAGATCTTCGAGTCCTACTCTGAAATCTGGCCATACAAAACCAGCTGGGTCAGACCCCAGAAAGAGCAAGTGCCACAAGGGAGGCTTCACTTAAGAACTAAAACCAGCATATTAGCACATGAGACATAATGGATAATAAAAGACATGGTTTAGAGAAAAACAAGATGATAAACGATAAGACGACTAAGGGACCATTCTGGTAGCAAGTTACAACCCGTATACCAAACAAGGACCGGGGTTGTAACCCTTCACCTGAACAGAGCTTAGTCTCCAACCAATTAGCGACAAGAGTAAAGCATGAACAAGCATGTGCTGAAATAATCATAGACTGGTATTGCTTAGACAAGACTAGACTGGACTACATCCATCAATCACGGCCAAGTAAAGAGTACGGCTTGATACTTTAACTAGCTAGGGTTATCACAAGCCTAGTTACTAGCAAGATGCAATGAGATGTTCCAGTAGTCACAGGCCCTGCAGCTATCCAGGTTATCCAGGAAAGGTTGATTATCAAAGTTATCCAGAATTATTAGATGGCTTAGAGTGCAACATATTACAGTGTGCCTTGTACTTATTTCATGAGTGTGTCCCATATGACAGTGGATTGGAAATGTGCCCTACTCGACGGCATGCTACAAGTCCATTAGGTGTGGTCAGGATAACGAGATCGCCTGTAACTAGGAAAATCTTCCTTAAAATGAACTACTTGATCAATATAGTCATTAACCTTAGTTAGATTCAGTATGCATCCCTGACCGTGGTAACCAGGGACTCATGTCCTAGACCTGATGCAAGACGAGACTAGACTAGTAGCTTGTACAAACAAGTTTCAAGCAAGCACCCACGGTGTCAAGACGAGAATTTACTTAGCGAGTCAAGGTAGCCGTTGCAACGGCGTTCAAGGTTACATGTCATGTTCTCCTGTCAAGAGTACGTCGCAACGGGCCACTATCATGTACTGTCCTGTCATGTTCTTGTCTTGTCATGTTCTTGTATGGAGTGCGCCACGATGGGCCACTGTTATGTTATTTCTACATTCATGTTCATGTATCATATTGTATTCATATATCATATCATGTACAAATTATCATGTCAATATTACTTGTCAAGGGTACGCCACAACGGCCACCATCAAGTGCTATCAATCCATTAATATGTCATGCTCACATCGTGTTCATGTCGAGTTCATATCGAAAAGGCCTAAGGATATAAAATGGGTGCAAAAATCAAGAAAGGGGATCCTGGGAACACCATGCGCCCAAAGGGGTACATGCGCCCACAGGGTGGTGTTAGGATGACTTGGAGAAAGTCAAGGGACTCACTCAATAACAAGAATGCTGATAGGGACTATGCACCCAAGGAAGGAGGCATAGTGCACTTGGGCACATGCAAGGTTATGCGCCCAAGCCAGGGGATGGTCAAGCCAATATGCACTTAAGTATGGGGTGGTCAGGGCAGCATGCGCCCAAGAGGAGGCATGCGCCCAAGAGGATGGGAGTCTGGGATACATGCGCCCAAGAGGAGGCATACGCCCAGGGGGTTATGCTCCTATGCGTCCACAGAAATCGTGGGCGCATAGTTATGCACCTGCATTGTGGTAGGCAGGAAGCTTGGACGCATATATAGGGCTACGCGCCCAAGGCTAAAGTCCTTGTGGGCACATAAAATGCCATGCGCCCACACTGTTCTTCTTCTCCAAAATTCTGAGAAGAAGGTTATGGAACCCATGAACTTCAAATTGCCATAACTTAGTCAAAACACAATGAAATCTAACTTTTCAAAAGTCTAAGTTGTGTAAAATCAAATTCTCTACCAAATGGAACTCTTAGTTTTTAAAAACAAGATGGTTTGATAGATCAAAACCCAAGGAAACTCTAAAAAGTGCAAAGTTAGATCTACACAAATATATACATAAAAATACAAAATGACAAGAGCTAAAGTAGCTTAGAATGTTGCATAGAAGAGATTAGAACAATAAAAATGGAGGGTTCCTTCATGAAGCAAGTTGCACTTGCCTATGGAGGGGGAGAGTTTTAATGGAGTAGAAGAAGAAGTTATAAGAAAATAATGAAGAGAGAGGAAAATAGGTAGGTTTATAAAGGAAAAAGGGGAGGAGGTTTAACACGATGAACCAAAGAAATAAATCAAGCTAAACCAAAATAAACCAAGTCAAACCATGATATGCCATGATGAACCTAAGCAAGATTAAACCAAAATTAGCTAGCAAGGCAAGATAATTAAAATACGTGTCAGGATTCCGTACACGTATACTAAAAATACGTATAACGAAAAATGGGGGTGACACAATGGCTGCAACAAACTTCTTGGCCTCTGCCTTGACCTGCTGACAGACTAAGCACCTGGCTACGAAGCGAGCTACCTCCCGCTTCCTCCCATACACCAGGCATGCTCCCTCAGGTCCCTGTACATCTTATTGGCACCAGGATGTATAGAGTACTGAGATCGGTGGGCCTCCTGCATGACCTGCTCCCTGAGGTCTCCACTGGGCATACACAGCCTGAAACCGTGCCTCAGAGCACCATCCTATACAAGAATAAACTCATCATCCACCATCCCTGCTCGAACCTGCTCTCGGATACACAGCAGAGCAACATCCTTGAACTGTGTCGACTTGATCCTCTCCATCAAGTCTGACCGAATCTGAAGGCCCCACATCTGCATCTGAATCACCTCAATCCCATGCTCTCTAAGTCTGCTAGCAAATGACGGTCCATAGTCAATCTCATGGCAGTCGGATACCTACTCAAGGCATCGGCAACCACGTTGGCCTCTCTTGGGTGATACTGTAGTGAGATGTCGAAGTCCTTCATCAGCTCTAACCACCTGCGCTGCCTCATGTTGAGCTCCTTCTGTATAAACACATACTTTAAGCTCTTATGATCTGTGAAGATCTCTACCCTCTCTTCATATAAGTAGTGTTTCCACAACTTCAAAGAAAATATCACTACTACCAACTCCAAGTCGTGGGTAGGGTAGTTCTTCTCATGGGGACATAACTGCCTGGAAGCATAGGCAATCACCTTCCCATGCTGCTGCAAGACACACCCCAAACCCTTTCCCGAGGCATCACTGTAGATAGTGAACCCTCCCAATCCTTATGGCAATGTCAAAATTGGAGCTGTCGTCAGCCGCTTCTTCAACTCATCAAAAGCGACCTGACACTCCTCTGACCAAACAAACTCTGCATCCTTCTGGGCCAGCCTAGTCAACGGCTTTGCAATCCAGGAAAAATCTTGCATGAACCTCCTGTAATAGCCTGCCAGTCCCAAGAAGCTCCTGATCTCTGCTACTGAACTCGGTGCCGACCAAGCCTCAAATGTCGTGATCTTCTTCGGGTCCACTGAGATCCCATCTCCAGTCACCACATTCCCCAAGAAGTCAACTCTGTCCAAAAAGAACTCGCACTACGAGAGCTTGCCATACAGCCTCTTCCTCCTAAGTGTCTCCAGAACCACTCTCAAGTTCTCCTCATGCTCCTCCTCAGTCTTCGAATACACCAGGATATCATCGATGAACACCACCACGAACTTGTCCAAGTACTGGTGGAACACCTTGTTCATCAAGTTCATAAATACCGCTGGGGCGTTAGTCAGCCCAAACGGCATAACCAATAACTAAAACTGACCATACCGCGTCCTGAAGGCAGTCTTCGGGATATCCTCCTTCTTCATCTTTACCTGATGATAACCTGACCTCAGATCAATCATCACGAAAACCCGAGCTCTGCTCAACTGATCAAAGAGATCATCAATCCGCGACAATGGGTATCTGTTCTTGATCGTGAGGTTATTGAGTGCCCTGTAGTCGATACACATCCGTACCGACCCATCCTTCTTGGGTACAAAGAGTACCGGAGCACCCCAAGGTGAAGAACTCGATCGGATGAAGCCCTTGTCCTGCAGCTCATCCACCTGCTTCTTCAATTCCACCAACTCACTGTTGTTCACTCGATAGACATGCTGAGAAATTGGTTTCATACCGGAAACCAAGTCCATCGAGAACTCAACATCCCTGTCCGATAGAAGTCCCGGTAACTCCTCCGGGAAGACGTCCATGAACTATACAATCAAAGGATGTGGAACCGCCTGATCCTCGACTAAAACTCTACAGAAAAGCCCGCTGCTCTGCTCCGCCTCCCATCGGGTAAACTCTAACTCTGGCTCTCGTGGCACTCCGAACAGAAATCTACCCCCACGGCAATCTACGCTGGCGTGATATCTTCTCAACCGATCAATACCTAAAAAGATATCGTAATTCGGTAGTGGCATTACGAGCATACTCACCTCCAACTCTCGGCCTCCTAAAATAATACTTCGCCCTCTTCAAACATCACTCACGACGAAAATACTACCCCCGGTCGTGAACTTGCAGGTCCTAGGAAATGGTTCAGATGCTAGGCAGTGTCTAACAGTAAATGATACAGACACAAAACTGTGGAAAGCCCCGGAATCAAATAAGGTGAAAGCTGGAATGGAGTCAAGTAGAACGGAACCTGCGATCAGCTCCCCAATAGCCTCTGCATCCTCGGCCGCCATGCGAAAGCTCGCCCCTACTGACCTCCCCTGACCTTTTGCTGTTGCTGTACGAAATGCTACTGCTGAGTCGACAGCGATCCCTTCTGCTGAACTGTTGGGGCTCTGGCCCCCGCTCCCTGAGCTGTTCGTCCCGAAGATAGAGGGCACTCCCTCAACTGGTGCTCTGCCGAACCACAGAGTAGGCACCTCCCGAGCCTCTTCCTGTAGTCATTTCACATATGCCCTAGTTTGTTGCAGAAACCACAACTGACAGGCTACTGCCTAGGTGCCTGCGGCTGAACCCTCGGCTGTTGCTGCACCTGCTGGAAAGGTGCATGGCCCTGATCCTGGAAATGCCACTGCTGCTGCTGATGCTGATGCTGAATGTGCGGCCTCTTGGCCGGTCCTCCGCTACCATTGGCTCCCTGGGTGTCTCGCCCCCTCTTGAGCCTCAGCTCAAGATCATCCTTTGCTACTATAACACCCAGCAAGATCTCCTCAAATGTGGTACTGCAGGCACTCTTGGTATAGGACTTCACCTCCTTGACCAATCCCTCTCTAAAACTTTGGGCCTTCGTCGCCTCAGATAATCCCTCGATAAACCTGTCCAGATGGTAGAACTCCCCAGCATACTCCTCTACAGACAGACTGCCCTGTACTAAAGCCTCGAACTGAGCCTCGAGGGCACCAAGCGCTGCGTCTGGGAAAAACTTCTCTTTGAATAGCTTCTTGAAGGCTGCCCAAGTCTGTCTATCCATACCAACCCTCTAATCAGTGTCCCCCTGCCCTGGGCAATATAATCTAGTCTCGACCATCCTGGAGATAGATCAAATAAGAAAATAATTTTTGAGAATGAGTCAAAATAGCAAAGGAGGACAGTTTATATTCAAGGGAAGACATTAAGCAACAAATTTAGATAAAAGAAATCTGATTAAGAGTTTTTTCTAATGTGATTGAGTACCTTCAAAAATATCATAATCCTACTGCAGGCTGCAGTGATACTCTAGTTCGAATACCACTACAATTCTAACTACGACCTACATGGGCCACCAGTAAAAACGTGTCACGACCCGCACCCAGTGTAGGGGCACGAGAAGTGGTTAAGTCCAGCCTACGCCACAGTATCGGCGGTAGAACGCTGTCCTAGGTCACATACATCTAACAGTTATAAGGTACCTGTACAGTTATACTTTCCGAATGGAGGAATAATATAAAGTACAACTCAATCACAACTAAAGAAGAAAGTACGATAAGATAGATAGATAAAATCAACAGAATCTCAGATAAAAATACAAGATAAGAGTGAGCTAAATGTCTAAGATAAACAACTCCATAATATCCAGAATAATAATCCCTAAATAAGTACAAGTGTATCCAACAAGATAGAATGATAAATAAGATACTGATCTAGCTAACTAGCCTAGACTACTGGGGTAATATCCTCCGCAAGGGCTGGGTCCTCTTGGAAGTCCAGCTCACATGTGTCATCTAGGCTTGCTCCATAGTAAGTGGGACAGAACTCCTCAATATCATCTCTAATATTTTAATAGGTCCAGTCATGACGGGAGCGAGCACAGTACATCTCATGCAGTTCATAATATGACAAGATATATAAATATGCAATAGAGTAAGATACATGAACGCTGCAGAATATATATGAGTAAAAGAGAGAGAACTGTAATGTAAATAGATACTATAAGTAGAGAACTAATAGTGAACTAGTGATTTAGAGTACAAGATGAACATGTGAACGGCTTGAATTTGCATATGAGTAATCTAAAAGTTTCCACATGAGTATACTACTTTGGAATTGTTCACATGACCATTTATACTCTACCGTACCCCCAATCAATACACAAGGATCCAGACAGGTTATGTTATTACAGATGATATCACATGAAGGCCCATAATAGGGTGCACATGATTGTATACATGAGGGCTCCGTGAACATGAGAGTACATGAATCACGAGAGTGCACATGAATGGTGAAAGCACCGGAGTACATGATGAAAGTAAAACGCACATGATATACTGTAACCCGATGCTCCCGAGGGGGATAACATCTCATGAAGGGATATATATAGTACCAATCCATATTAAAAACGTGACAGCATCAAGTAAAGTAATCTAGAGCATAAATGTAAATCTCATCACGTATAAAACGGTCAGAGAATGTACTCGCCTGATATCTTGAGTATTTGAATGAAATACTACCTAAGGAGTGTTGTTTGGCTCATATTCAGAACAGCACAAGTCACAACATATCCAAATTATTAAAATAAATTGCTATGATGCATTCTACATGATGTTGGATCAATTTAGGCTAAAGTCAACCTTTGGTCAACTCTAGTCAACTACTCTAGTCAAACTAGGTCAACTAGGTCAAACCAAACCCAAACAAGTCTCACTAAGCCTAGTCAGTCTATTCTAGCAAGCACACATCATTCACAAGTCACACAAGCTAACATCACACAATATTCATGTGTATACATTCCAAATACACATAGGCTATATTACATAGGCACTATGCCATATACAATAATATAGGCATGCACACATATTTTCCACATATATATATACTAATTTTATATAGACAATATGCATATATATTACATTACATATTATCACACAAGATTACATATTATATATATATATATATATATACATATACGTATAGAGAGAGAGAGTGACAAGCTCATATGCATGAGTGTGTCAATAGATGTAGTGTGTCAACAGTGTACACATGTGTGTGGGTGTCAAGTGCTCTCAGTTTCAGTGTGCAAATGTGTGTGTGGCATGGGTGAGTGAGTGATAGTGGTGTGTGTCAATACATGTGTATGTGTCCTGTGTGTTTGTGTGAGTGTGTGAGTGTCAATACTATTCTCAGTTTTGATTTCAGTTGGGTGTGTGTAGATAGGTGAGTGAGTGACAGTGGTGTTCTCAGTTTCTAGGTTAATGTGTTTGTATAGATGTAGTGTAGGGTGTTAGCAAATCACAGGTTTGACAGGGTATACATACCAGTTTCAATTCTCATGAAAAAAATAGTGTATAACTAAACAGTTTATCAGTTCAATGCTTTTTAAAAACCCAAAGTCCCATGCTAACATGAACCCTAGCATTGTAGGTTTGACTCATACACATATAGGTGAACATCATTGCAATTAAACCAACAACAAAACCAGTAAACACATGACAGTGTATTATTTCTCAGGTTTTCAGTCCCAAAGCACATTCGAAACCAATTTTCTCACGCCAACATGAAAACCCAATCATGTAGTTTAATCTCAGTCATGTATTTGTGAACCAACATACATTTTAATCATTCAAAAGACAGTTAAACATACATTCTATTCTCAGGAAAATTAGTTGACAGCCTAGTATCAGAATATTAGGAAAAACCCAATTTTGAAACCCAATACAACTTAACAATTAAATTAAAAGGTTGGTAAATGAAGTGCCACATATGATTGTGTCGTGGGTGTGTTCTAGTGTCCAAGAACTGGACACAAACGTGTCCAAACAGTTCCACACACACGAGCAACTGAATAATGTACTGACAGCGTCGTGCATGCGTGTCGAGTGAGCTAGGGACACGTGTGTCCCACCAAGTGTGTCGTGGTCGTGCACATAGGTAGAGGGGGTTTAGGGCTAGGGTTTGATCACCCTGAGATGTGTCCACAACGTGTCTACGGGAGACACAAAGTCTGTGTCAGTGAACCAGGTTCGGCTGTGCACTGTTAGTGCAAAACCCATGCAGCTTCGATAACTCACAAACCACACCACAAAACCTGATAAAATTTCATATCCCACCTGTCAGTCATCACCCCTACCTGCCTATCAAATTTCGTACCATCTCGTATTATGTCCATGGAGAAAACGGACACGGGTAGCAGGACACCCGACCGAGTCCCCGTGCAGTGAGTTCGTATCCATTTTGGACACGAACACAGCTCGATATGAGCTCAGAGTTAGGGTTCTAGAATTCCCACGTGTAGGGCTACGAGAATATGTAATTATTTTAGCAAAATATGAAAATCCAATTCTAAGTAGCATTCTAACAAACACTTGCACATACACATTGACACGTGTCCGATACAGACACCAAATGGATACGATTTCTAACCAAATTTGAGGGACAACTAGGGGACACCTAGATCTAGGAGAGGATGCAAAGAAATTAGAATAATAACACAATTTAGAGGGTTTACCTATAGTGTGTCAAATGGCAAGAAAAGCCCCAAAATAGAGTGTTCCTCCTTGCTAGCTCAAATCTCTAAATTGTTTAAAAGCTGAGATTTCTCTCTATAATCAGAAAATAGAGGAGTATTAGAATCTAATGCAAGAAACTAGAGTAAGAAAGGAATTAAAACAGAAAAATTATGGATTGGGGAAGAATGGCCATACCTTTCCTTTTCAAAAGTTGATTCAATACAAGAGGCCAGAACCAAAGGAAGAGAGACTTTATAGTGTTGGAATTCCCTATGTGGCCGACCTAGGTATGTGGGAATTAGGGTTAGGGTTTAGTCTAGTAGGCTTTGGGCTAATTTGAATGGTCATGGAAATCAATTCATAAGTCTCAAGTCATTGAACCTAATCTTTAATCCTCATATTTCAAGCTTGATTCTAAGGGACTAATCTTGGGTTGACTTAAGTTAGACTAGGGTCTCACCATGCTAATCAAGTCACCATAGCTAGAGTCAATATCTAGGTTAGTCTCCAAAGTCTCAACTAACAAAAGTCAAAAATAACAATTACCACTCCAATAAATCAAAATAAATCAAAATTAACAAAATAACCAAAATACCCTCAAGCTAAAATGTGGTAGTGATAAATTATGACTTGGAGTAGTTGAAAGTATAACTAAGACACAAAGACAATATGATAGAATGACGAATATAAGTCATAACATGAATCAAATCACGTGCACTGTGTGTTGGAGAATACAAGTGTTCTGTATGTGGACATGTTAGGACATCTGGCAGTCGGTACGTGAGGTGCAACGACTGCTACTAACATTGACATTAGAAAAACTTGTACATTACGTAGACCACATGCATACTAGCTGTATTCTCCCTCCTGACTCTCACAAGTAAATATGATCACTTTAATATTAACTTTAAACTTTAACCATTGTACAATAAATATTGAACGAAAGCAGTAAGTAAACATGTATGACCATGATAATAAGTATAACTCTCGTGCACAGTAATATGACAGATAAGATCAATTGTTAAATGAGAAGAATAACATGCATCATAGAAAAAAGGCAACATAGGTCAGAGTGATACGTGTATGCTCCGATAGATATGAAGTCAAAGACTCAAGATGTCGTAACCAGATCTATCTTGTCACATAAATGACCACAATTTAGATATAAATTCCCACTTTAAAAACCATAGAAAGTAGCTAATGACTTAACATAATTAATTCTATTTAATTCTGGAATAAAAAATCTAGAAACCTAATTTAATCTAATATAATTCTGAAATAAAAGTTGAACACTAGTTTTTGGCCCGGAAAAGTCAAAGTTTCCAACTCGGGACCCGTGGCACACAAATCTAGGTGCATCGATGAGTAAGTAGTCAAATAACACAAACTCCATGATTTTAGTGTTCACCTTAGGCGACTTCAGTGTCACGAGTGCACTGGAATTGACCGTGCCACAAAATCACGCTTTCGTTAAAGGATATCGCCATTATGGCTAACCGTTACCAAATCGTTAACATGTCGGCAAAACTAAGTTCTACGAATTAATTAAAATACTAGATGAACTAATTAATTTCTGGAAAGATGTATGTAGTATATCTCTGTGTTATCTCTCTGAAACTTCAAATGGTTCATGATTCTGATTCCTGGTTCTACAAAAATCTCGAAAATACAGAAACATGTCAAATTTTGGACAAATAATACTCTATGAATTTTCTAGAAATTTAGGTTTATATTTTATAAAAATAAAATAGATATTCAGAAACCTAACCTCGATACGCTTCTAACAACAACAAAATAGCACGCAAAAAGCACGTCGGGGTTGGCGACAATCCTATTCCGAAGTTGGAGTATCTCCAAGATCAAACCACAAAGGAGGCTAGAATAATAAACTAGGGTTTCAAATATAATATATATATATATATATATTTTTTTTTTTTCAAATATAATATATATATATATATATATATATATATATATATATATATATATATATATATATATATATATATATATATGAGTGAGAGGCAGTGGATGAGCAGCTGGGCGCCAATAAGTGGGCCAGGGGTGGTTGATTGGGATGTTGACTGTATAATTGATTATTTTAATTACAAAAATCCATTAAAATTTTATTTTAACTACAAATAAATCATAGAAAATCCAGAAAAATCTGAAATTTTTTCTAGAAACTACATCTTCCTGTCTAGAGCCTAAATAAAAAGTTGTGTCTCAAAATCTATTCGTGTGATCCCACAATAAATCTCAAAATTGTATGGAAAAATAATTTCTACAGGTTTTAATTACTAAATAATTCCCAAAAAATCTAAAACAAATCTAAAAAATATTAGAAATTTATAAAAAAATATTTCTAACTGTCTAAAACCTAAATAAAAATATTTGATCCAAAAATATCCCGTGTGCCCTATAGAAATTCTCGAAAGCTTATAAAAATAATAATTCTATAGATTAAAATTATCTAAAAATTACCAAAAATTCTAGTAATTTCTAAAATAATAAAATAACATGTTTGGGACTATCTAGGGACAATATATAACCTAATATTAGTATATCCCACTTATAGAGCTAGGTACACACTATTGCGATCTCGAAATCAATTTCCTACAAAAATAATCCCTAGTTTTATCTAGTCAAAATAGAAGTTTTGGTAGCAGATGCTACATCAATACCCTTGCACACCGGATTACATGATCCTATGAATTTTTTATCAAACATTGACACGACCTAACTAGGTACAAATTCCTGCACATGTACTTTATATTCTGTATTTACTTATCACAGAGTCGTATATTAACCGAGGTGGCCATTAGAACATCTTAGACATTAATTCAAACTTCTGGCATAAATAAAAGATGTGACATGGAAATACCTGACAGGACTCAATTGTAGGGTTCGACTGATCTTCTCGACGACTGATGTTCTTGGGAAGGAGGAGAATTTGAGTCTTCTAGGTTAATATATATGGGAAGAGGGGTTCGGAATACCTATATATATTTAGTTATAGTTATAGGTGAATTCGATTAGGATTTGATTAAAGGCTTTGATTCGGATTGAACGAGTACAATTCATGCTCACCTAAAATGTGTACCCAGTCAGGATGGAACGAGTACAATTCATTGATACAGTTCAAATATATGTTAACGACTATAAGACAATGGTTAGTCATAAAATACATGATGAGATAGATTAAAATGACAAGAAATATGATGAAGAGTAGACATGAAAATATAAGACAACATGTAATGAGTAGAACAAGAGAATACAATATCTATGTGTTTTGAAGTACTATTTCAAACTGTGATTGGTCTGGGACAGTTACACACAAGGTCTATATTACGCTTAGCATCTTCAGAAAATAAAACATGGACTAAGGTCTGATCACACATCTATTTAGTACTCCCCGTCCCGACACAAAATATGAGAAGAAAGTATGACATATAAAGGAAATATGAAGTGCTACCGTATAACGAGCATGTCAAAAATCAAGTATTATATAACTGAATAGTATTGTATTAGAAATATACAATAAATGTACTCTCCTGGTGTCCTGAGCTGATGACACAGGTTCGTTATCAACTCCGAGTCCCAATAACCTATTTTATAAATTTATATAATGTCAATAAAGTAACAAAAAGAAATTAGCTACCCCATCTATTTTTGTTAGGATTCTAAACAAATTCCTATTTCTACTTGAACCCTAATTAGATAGGTAAGACTTTTGGTTTGCTTTTCCTAATGGGTATGCTAAATATATCCATACCTATGAAATTGCTTTGTAACTCTTACTACCTATGTATGTATCATGCCATTCAATACTCTCCTGTACACAATAGGTAGCATTTTGATGTTAACTGCACTTGTGCAGTTCACCATATCTACCCAAATTGACACTTAAACTGCAATTGGCAAATTGTAGCAATGATAGTTCATTTACTATAAAATATAACACTTCTTCCCAACCCCTGATACCCATCATACTCTGCCTAGTCTTTGTCCCTTGTCCATACTCCAATCGATTCGAACCAATACATTCCCAACCAGTTTCTGATATCTTTACTCTAATTGGAAACATGAACAAGCATAGGGTTGTTACCTATTGTCCAGAGTAGTACCTATCTGTTATGTACCCTCCTATAGGATACCTAATTAACTTCCCAATGAAGTCAGTGTATATTACTCGTTGTATCTGAACCTGGGTACACATGGAGTCTTCTCTACTGCCATAGGTACTTGGGGCTAGAACTGCATGTCACTAACCCTTTAAATCTTCCACATTGCAAACTTATCTTATTGGCACACTATATCCCATACACCCACACCTGCTTTGTTTGTCAAGACAGTGGCAAAGTCTCGATGTACTCTCTAATTTCAATAGTCTATACTATACGCTTCATATCTGTTGGGTCTGCCTTATGTTGCCTATCATAGGCCTGTACAATATTAGGTAACTCCTGTATTCACGTGTAGTCAAGATTTAGTTGCTGCTCATTTCTTACTTGGACAACTGCCATGTACCCCATATTACAAGCACCCTCACAACACATCATCTCTCTTGGTGCATACAAAGAGCTTTATCCAAACCCTTCCCTTATCTTTTACTGTAATCTAGGCTACCCCCATGTTCACGCACACAGGCCTTGCTAAACTTATGTTTCTATGTTACAACCTCATACCCTCCTATGTCCCATGTTTGTTGTAGGCTAATAAATAATTAGAACCTACACAGGTCCATGGCTGTACCCCTACTTGATTTTTCCTAGTGGCAATATTCCTAAATCCTGATTTGGGATACGTACGCATACAACCTGACACCTCTTTACTGTATGACATTCCCTATTTCTCCCATGTATAGACTCTGTCACCTGATATCTTTTTGTACAGACCATCCTAACAACACCCATATTAACCTTCCTACTGATGAAATATAGGAAGCTTACATACTGCTATATACTTCTTCTCTTCTATCATGCCTCTACTGCATATAGTAGGCAGGGCCTACCATCTACTCTGCTACACTGGCACCCCTGTTACATCTATATATCCTAATGGCATACTCAGACACACACAAATGCACACACATGGCTAGCTATAGTCTCTAAGCAGATCCTGCACACTCGTGCACACAACCTTGCTACTAAAGCAGTAGACATGACCCTATTGCCCTGCAGTACAGTTTTGATCCCATAGTCATTTCTGTGTATCCACATAATCTGATATGCTATCGTATTTTCTATACCTACCTGCATACGTATTTAGTTGTACCCACACATCCCACATCGGTTGTATTACGAAAACCTGCTAATTGCTAGGGTATCACCACCCAAGTTGTACTGAGCTTTTACCTTCCAATTGTACCTATTGCACTCTAGAACTAACATGCATACACATCAACCCCTGACACGCCTAGATTCTCGATACCTTACTGTATCCAATTGGTACCCATAACACATCACTTGGTCTGTGTTAGGACCTATGATTCTAGGGTACCCACAGAAACTATTACCTAAGCTTCTGTCTCTACTCCTTTTATTGTGTATCCTACATTGCCTATTACCTATGGCAATGGTACACAGGATTACATCACCAGTAGCTTCAACTACCGGGAGAACCTACTTAATAGGTGACCTGCTTCTTAGGTTATCACAAGATAGAACACACAAGTTGTCATGCCTACTTCTAAGGCTTGACACTACTTCTAAGGCAATGGTACACAAGATTACACAAGTTGGTCATGCCCACTTAATAGGTGACCTGCTTCCTAGTACACACAATATTAGGACACCTGAACGTACTACCTACTATCCTTAGACTAGGAAACACCAGCAGTACCCCTACGTACATAGGCAAATCCTTGCAGCTACCACTATGTTCCAGATATCCTACTAATAGATAAACATATCACACATCTATGGTATTTTATGTTTGCACATCACCTATGCTCAGGGGACCGTGCACAATATCCCCTGTCAGATGTAGAAACAAGTCTTCTCCTAATACACAGGCCTCCCCAAAACTACATGTTTGTAGAAGGCTTCCAGTATCCTATACTCGGTATGCCAATGTACAACCCATCAATACCCATACACATAGGCTTACATGATCCTATCGAATAGTGGATTTTGGCACCGACATATATTTCTGTGCAAACCGGATTCCGATGTCCGGCTCAACGGACCATTTTGAGATTGGGTCATTAGATTCCAATTCCGGATATACCGTTGGGTTCGTATCGACATTCTAGACTCGTAGACATATAGTTTACTAAATTTAGTGGAATTGTATCTTGGCATATTTTTTGGTGCAAAACGGGTCTAACGGCGGACACCGTTTTGACCAAAAATTACCAATTTGTCCATGTGTCCAAATTGGACTTATGGGTAGGCTATCCTAGCAAATTTGACCATTTTGGACACGTTGGTGTTGTTTGTTTCAACATCCGACAACATCTATAGATTTTTCTTTTTGTATCACTATTAGTTATAATTAATTATTATTATGTTCGTATTTCGGAATCTGTACATCAAAACTGAGATCAGTAGATTCTAGTGATCTCAAATGGCTGAAATTGACTGGATGACCATATGGATCGCTAAGATAAGATTTTTAACCTTACGATTGATCACCTTGTCTCGATTTACGTGTCGTAGGTTTCATATGAATAGCGAGGTACGAACTTGATATTTTAATAACCTACAACTTGTAATTCATATTAATATAAATAATGATTATAGAGACTAGTATAACCTAGTATTGACCTAGAGTTGACCTAGAATGCATATTTTATTTTAGATGTCCATGTTTAACATAGCAAAGCATTAATTAACATTAGAATCTCATATTTAGGTGTTTGTGACTCCACTTTGGGCCTCCATTCACACTTGTTGCTCAGGACCACAGGCAAGCACATTCTCGAATAGTTTTCATTATTCGATTACTATTATAATTCAAGTATTTAGAAATGTTACTTATGATTCTTGACACGATGGTACACGGACTGGTATTGTCATTGGATCTTCAGTAATGAGATGTTACCTTAACTCATCGTAATGGTATCGGATACTGTTCTCGTTGGTATTGGATAACATTGGATATTATTGGATAATACTGGAATATTAGATAACATTTGATACATTGACTAGTAACGTGTCATGGTTGGACCCATCGTATCTGTCGGGGCGGGAAAAATACTAGTTAGGTATGTGATCAAGAACTATCGACAAGTAGTATAAATCATTGGCTACTAGCTATTATACACTTCACGTATGGTTGAGCTAGCTTTCCTTAGTGTAAATTATTGAATCTCCCAAGCCAATCACATATCTAATTGGTATTCCAAAACATGTTGTAGATTATAGTTTTATACTCAGTTCACCAGCTACATTGCTCTATCTTAATATGGTAGTTCTCCTTCCATTTTTTGCTCGCACAGATTACATTTTTAGATTTATTGCCTTTCTCTTCTCATTATATTATTGCCTCAGACATGTTTTTCTCTTCGTATATAGCATTTTCTTTATCACTGCTTTATAGTTTATGTCAATTTAAGTGGAACTGCTTTTAGTTTATGTACTTCGCTCCAATCCTGACTGGATAACTAATATTTTAAGAGTTGTTATGCCCCATATACTTGGAATACTTGACGATGCTAGCTAAGACAGATTTTTGATGTTCCATTTTGCCGTGAGTTGACGTCTGAGAGCTCTAGGCCATTATTTCTTTATTTAGATTCTATTTTCGTTATCAAATTTGTCTCTGATACATTCTTGCCAGATGATCACTGTAGACTTTGGATGGATTCAGTGCTATTACCATCTTTTCTTATTCATATCTGCCTTAATCATATGTGGTTGGAGTACATATTGTTATTATAGATATTTTAGATGTTGAGATAATTGTTGGGTACTTGACAGCATTCTACCGTCGATACTGCGGCTTAGGCTGGGCGTGGCCCATGTACTTGTGCCCGAATATCTGGGTGCAGGTCGTGACACATTTTTATAGTAGCCCATACAGGTCTCGTCTTCGTAAAATGTACGAAGTCGTAGTGGTACTTAGGATAGGTGTACTACTACGAGCCTGCGACCAATTTAGAAATAAGATTTGGTGATACACCCACAACTAGGATTATAGGTTCTCTAGGACTCTACAGCATGATTGCTCTCATGTTATTTTTCTTCGACATGATTGCTTTCTTGTTCTATATTTCTTATGAATTGACTAAACTCTTCACCATTGACCTCTTGAGTAATTCTTCTCGTCCATTTTAGGTAAAATATTGGAAATACCATATGGATGGGTCCAGGAAAAGTTCGAGAAAGTATACTTATCCTTGTATTATTGAATCGAGAGTCTTTGCAGCCAGAGAAATACTAGCGAGGCAGGATTTCAGAAGACGACATCATGGTTACATATGTTTCTCTAATTATACTTGGACCACCTCATGTGCATTTTGATTGACCTCTTCTCTTGTATTTTGCAAAAAGGTTTGTTTGGAAATATTTTATGGATTTAGCCAAGATAAGTTCAAGAACCTGTATTATCTGGCATGGCAACTATGCACTGCAGTCATCCGTCGTATTATGGAACAAGAACGTTATTACAGCCAGATGCACACTAGCTTGGCAGTAAGTTCACGTGACATAATCACGGAGGTATATAGTTCTCGAATTTTACCTCGACTATGTCCTATGCATCTCGTTGGCCTCATACCCTTGGAGATATTTCGACAATCTTTCCTATCTTGTTTGACCCTTAACTTGTTTGAATAATGATATGGATTGCTCGACCCAATCTTATGCCCTTTTTAGTTCCATTTAATAGATGACTGAATGAGACAACCTCGTTAATGGATTCCATAGTATAGCTATAATATGTTATGTGATTGTTATAAGTGATTTTCCAAGAGGTTGATTAGGTTAAGCTTATAGGACAGATATGAATGACCGACTATAGTGGACTTAAAAACCATTAAGAACGATTACATTGATAGTATAACATGATGATAGGGTATCTAAGATGGAGTGATGAGATATTTTAATACAGTGACTACAGATTGAGGATTAGAATCTTGTGATTAGGGTTTGAGGGTTGAGCATTCGTAGGACTTGATGACCAAGTAATTATTAGTTATCTATAAGCTAATTATATATGATTGGAGGGTCGATCGATATGTGGAATGATATAGGATAAGTTAGAGGGAGATATAATATTGCGTACAAGATCGGGAGATATCAGTTAAAATAATAAGGAACAAAGCAAAGACACATGTATATTTGTAATTAATAAATCAATAAATGAATCGAGAGTTTGAAATGGAGGATTTATATTCGAAGGAGTTGTTGAGTAAAAAGAAGGCTCTATGCCAAGAATATGTACACTACCAAAATATGTCCATTTAGCGACGGCCAGATCCGTCGCCCATCCGTCGACAATCAGTATTAGCGACCGATCGCTGACGGATCTTGGTCAAAATAATCCGTCGGTAATCAGCTTGTCGCTAATAATGAGCCATTGCTAAGTAGTCGAAAAGCGACAGAATAGCAACGACTTTTCGTTTGCACAATATGATGCATTAGTGACGACTTTTTGACGGGCTTTCGTCCGTTTCAATTATAAAATACTTAACTGTGTAGACGCTAGCGACGGATAGTCCGTCGGTAAACCGTCGTAACATTGTATCAGAGGGTATCATTCCATCGCTAGACCGTCGATCGCCGTCGCTAACAAAGGACGGATTAGCGACGGAATACTAACGGATTATCCGTCGAGCATGTTCTGGAAATGCTTGACATTTCTAGAACCTTGGCGATGGATTTTCCGTCGCGAAACCGTCGAGATAGCGACTGATTTGTGGCTGATTATCCGTCGCCAATGTTCTAGAAATGTCAAGCTTTTCCAGGACCTTGTCGACGGATTTGCCGTCGCTATTCCGTCGAACTATATACCACCAGAACATTACCGACGGATATTCCGTTGACCCCCCGTCGCTACCTGAAAACAGTTTCAAATCTCCAGTTAGCGACAGAAATTCTGTCGAAAGGTAGTCGAAAACTGGAAAAGTTCATCGCGAACCGGTCACTAGTCCGTCGCTAACTGAGATTTTTTTTGAAAAAAAAATTGCAGCACTTTCCCTGTTCACAAAAATATGCATAAACCAAACCAATATATAATGCACACCAATTATCCAACAATCACATAGACCAAATATATAATGCACACCAATTATCCAACAATCACATAGACCAAATATATAATGCACACCAATTATCCAAGAATCACATAGACCAAATATGCACATACGAATTTAATGCACACCAATTATCCGAGAATCATATAGACCAAACCAAATTAATATAAAATAGACATCAATTATCCTGAAGAGTAACCTAATATTCGTCATTATAATCCGATCATAGCACAAATATTCCAAAATTCCTACAAATATTTGCAATTTTTTTAATTACAATACTTTAAGGAGGAGGAGGAGTTCGATTGCCCGGTGGTGGTAATCCCTGCTGCGACCGACGAATATACTCCTCCACTAGGTATGACGGTGGAGGGAGGGAAGTGGCTGTATGCCTTTGGCTCACTCGAGCGGTATTTGTACGTCAGATAAATAACAAAAATTCGATTTATCTCCAAGTGTGAGAACGGATGGCTCAGAACACAACCCAAAATTCATTCTAGCATACATTAGTGTGAATCATCGATGTTCTGTACATATGGTGTAGTATATGTTCTTATCGTATCTAGTATCTGAAGGATATAACAGAATCAAGATAAACTCACATAATGTAATACTAAAACATCATCTAATACTATATAAGATATAGTGATAGGTTGTCGTATCATCATTATCGAGGGATGAGGGTCGAAGGATAGTCAACTTTATCTATGGCTACATAGTTTCTGCCTCGCCAGTCGAATGGCTACAGGGACTACGTCTTGATCACCATGTCGTACCATAGATTAATGCAAATGGAGCTGGAAATATCCGTCGCTAACCGGTCACTAGTCCGTCGCTAACTGAGATTTTTTTGAAAAAAATTGCAACACTTTTCCTGTTCACAAAAATATGCATAAACCAAACCAATATATAATGCACACCAATTATCCAATAATCACATAGACCAAATATATAATGCACACCAATTATCCAAGAATCACATAGACCAAATATGCACATATGAATTTAATACACACCAATTATCCAAGAATCATATAGACCAAACCAAATTAATATAAAATAGATATCAATTATCCTGAAGAGTAACCTAATATCCGTCGTTATAATCCGATCATAGCACAAATATTCCAAAATTCCTACAAATATTCCCAATTTTTTTAATTACAATACTTTAAGGAGGAGGAGGAGTTCGATTGCCCGGTGGTGGTAATCCCTGCTGCGACCGACGAATATACTCCTCCACTAGGTACGGCGGTAGAGGGAGGGAAGTGGTTGCATGCCTTTGGCTCACTCGAGCGGTATTTGTGCGTCAGATAAAATAGCAAAAATTTGATTTATCTCCAAGTGTGAGAACGGATGGCTCAGAACACAACCTAAAATTCATTCTAGCATACATTACTGTGAATCATCTATGTTCTGTACATATGGTGTAGTATATGTTCTTATCGTATCTAGTATCTGAAGAATGTAACAGAATCAAGATGAACTCACATAATGTAATACTAAGACATCATCTACTACTATATAAGATATAGTGATAGGTTGTCGTATCATCATTGCCGAGGGATGAGCGTCGGAGGACAGTCAACTTAATCTACGGCTACATAGTTTCTGCCTCGCCAGTCGAATGGCTGCAGAGACTATGTCCTGATCACCATGTCGTACCGTAGATTAATGCAAATGGAGCTGGAGCTGGAGCCAAAATATAGTACTACTTCACCATGTCGTACCATTTTACACTCTCACTCTCTCTTCTCTCCTCCACCGGCGCTCTCACTCTCTCTGGCGCTCTCACACTACTAATTCCTATGTGTTTTAAGTGTGAGAACGGATGGCTCAGAACACAACCCAAAATTTATTCTAGCATATATTAGTGTGAATCATCTATGTTCTATACATATGGTGTAGTATATGTTCTTATCGTATCTAGTATCTGAAGAATGTAACAGAATCAAGATGAACTGACATAATGTAATACTAAGACATCATCTACTACTATATAAGATATAGTGATAGGTTGTCATATCATCATTACCGAGCGATGAGGGTCGGAGGACAGTCAACTTTATTTACGGCTACATAGTTTCTGCTTCGCCAGTCGAATGGCTGCAGGGACTATGTCCTGATCACCATGTCGTATCATAGTTTCTGTCTCGCCAGTCGAATGGCTGCAGGGACTATATGTCCCGATCACCATGTCGTACCATAGTATCTGAAGAATGGCTACAGGGACTATATGTCCCTAACTCGAACCCTAACCCGAACCCTCCCCCAGCCGTCCTCGTCGCCCCCCGCTGCCCCGGAGCGCGCTGCCACGCGCGCGCCACCCCCGCCGATCCAGGGACTATATTGGGTTACCGATATTGTGAACCTAGGTTGAAAGCATAATAAGGTTGTAAAAGCATAATAAGGTAATGGGTTACCAATCCGAAACTGCCGATACTACCGATATCGCCGATATCCTATTTCTTAAACTAGGGTTTGTCATATCGCCGATACTACTCATTGTATTTGTACCCTGCACTGCCCCGTACGCACCACCCTCGCTGCCCCGGAACGCGCTGTCCCCCGCCGTCCCCCGCTGCCCCCGAGTGCGCTGCCCCCCGCTACCCCCCCGCAGCCCCGTACGTGCCAGCACCCCTCCCACCTACCGCCGCCCCTTCCACCCCCCGCCGCCCCCCCAGCATCGCGCTGCTACGAGCGCGCCACCTCCGCCGCCCCCCCGCTGCCCCGGAGCGCACTGCCCTCAGCCGCCCGCCGCAGCCCGGTGCGCGCCCACCACAGCCCAGCGCTGCCACATGCCGTCACCCCCGCAGTCTCCGACGCCCCCGTAGCCCACGAAGCCCCCGGCAGGCCACGACACCCACGATCACCGAGAGAGAGAGAGAGAGATTACCTTTGGGGAGAGAGAGGAGAGGTCGCCGATCACCGTCGCGGGAGAGAGAGAGAGAGAGGGGAGAGTGAGGTCGCCGACAGCCGCCGGAGAGAGAGAGAGAGGAGAGAGAATAAAATTTGGTGGGAATTAAAAGTTCTCTCTGTCGTTTCAATTTAAGCCTGGGCCCTTTATTTAGCGACGAACAGCGACGGGTTCTATCCGTCGCTAAGCCATCACTTTTTTGATACTTGCCGACGGAATATCCGTCGCTACATAGTCGTAGAATTGTCCCGCCATGTCCCTCAATAATTCCCGCCAAATAATCGACTGCATGGCGATGGCTCATTATCCGTCGATATATCTCCGACGTCCTAGCGACCGATGAGCGACATTTTCTCCCCCTTAAAATAAAATAAAAATTGTATCGTCTTGTCGTCGGTACGCCGTCGGTTATTTGCCGCAATTCTGTCGCTAACGCCGACAGAAATTGTCCGTTGCTAATGTGCCGTCACTAATTTACTGTATTTTGGTAATGGTATTGGACGTATAATTTCAAGGAGAAGCTGTAGAGAAGGATTGAAGGAAATTAATACAAAGAGCTTGTGGATTGATAGAATAAGGGTACTGAGGATAGGATAAAGGAATAATTATTTACAATTGAGATTGAAAATATGGCTAGTAACCAAGCATTATCGATCTATATACATAACTCGAGGATGACCTATATTCACGAAGGCTTCTCATTGGTAAGAAATATTCTAGAGGGTAAAATGACATAGTTTATAATAAAAAATCTTGTTGAACCTGAACCAAATAATTGTAAGGAGAAACAGAAGAGATGACCACAATGGTAGCAGATTGAGTACTCTAGCCGTAGCAGCTACATTCTATTGCTTGACCTATTGGATGATCTTAAATTTCGAGGATGAAATTCTTGTAAGGTGGGTAGGATATGAGCCCGCTGAATTTTATGGTTTATTTTAAATTTTTCTAAATGAATTATTTTTAATAAATATTTTATTATAAATAGTTTTGATCATTTATGTACTTCTCCGTGACTTTAATTTTTGGAGCGCCAGGGATGTCAATCTCTCGAAACTTCCTTCATGAGTTTTGTAGTAGGCAAGATTATCTTTATTTTGATATATGATGTCCCACTCAAACTTGTTTTCTTGTATTCTTTTTGTTTCGCACAACTTTCTAGTCAATTTAGGAAGTTGGACCATCTACAGTAAAACTTGACCTAACTTCCAATTTAATTTGGGGGCTCGACATTGATCCAACCTAATTGAACCAATATATGATTTTGTCATATTTTGAGCCTACTACGCGCATGCTACATGCGTGCCACCCAATTGACCTTCTGCATGCTATTATTTCATCAACGATCATAAATGACTTAAATTGAAGTCATGATCGCTCCAAGCCCAAACCTGACCCAATCCAACCCCAAACACTCACAATCACACATCAAATCCTCGTTATTTTCCTCAACTATAAAAAAAACCTTAACTTATGATTTCCTAATAATATAGTTAGAGTCATTAATAAGTTGATCAATATTTTATTTAATGTTGTCACATTTATTATTTTACGTGTCACTCTATTTATTATCTTCTTAGGAATTCCTAGAAAATAACAACAGTGTTAGCCCCATCCTAAAGCCATGTTACATAATAGCTGAGCCATAGTATCCCTAACCTTATATATATATATATATATATATATATATATATATATATATATATATATATATATATATATATATATAAAAGAAAAGAAAATATATATATATATATATATATATATATATATATATATATATATATATATCTTTGTATCTCTAATCATATTATTTTGTTATTTAAAGATCAAATATTTTATCTAGTGATTGGAAGACCCAACCCAATAACTATTTCTCATTGTTACGTTTGGAGCATAGCAACCTCATCATTAATCCTAGGGTTCCTGTACCATCATCACAACCGTTCATTCTTTTCAATTCACCCGTCCATCCATCCCTCCCTCATATATAAGTATTCACTCACCCCTCCTACACTCTCTCTCGTCTCCAAATAACATACAAATAAAACCCCTCCCCATACCAGCCGACAACTCCCCTCTTATTGCTTTCCTTCTTCTTTTCAAACTCCTTCCTACTCCTTCTCCTTACCGAACTCCTACTCTTCCCTAAACTTATTCTCCAACTCAAGCTATTATTGCTGTCTGGGCTACTGTTCGCAGCTACCTCGATGACCCACCGTGGAATGCTTGGCCGACCACTGCATGTGGCGGCATCGTGCCCCCGTATGGCGGTGCATAACACCGCTTCTTACGTGAGCATGCACTATGCTGCGGCTGGTGCTGCTGATATTTCAAGGTCGACCGTCGCCGGCGCTCCACTACGTCGATCATGCCCGCCGTCGCACGAGCTGCGCCACCACCGCATACCTCGAGGCGGCCTTGTGTGAGCAGCTCACCCGGCATCCCCACGTGCGGTGTTTAAGCTGCTGCTAACAGCTACTGTCGTCGTTGTAACAATGGCGGTGGCTCGTCGCCAGCCACCGTAGATTATCCAACTGCGATGCGGCACCACCGCGCCACACCAATAGCATTGTTGGGCCGCCAAGCAGCCACCATGTATTGCCAGGAAGTCGATTATGACACTTTTCATGGAATCCCATCGGGACGCACGATTTAAAAGTCAGAATTCGTGTTTATGGACAATAACTTTGTAGGCATTTTTTGGACAATCCGACTGTTGGATCGTTGATCCGTTTCTTTTACGTCAATCTTAGTATATACCACTTCGCTCACCGAAAGTTTCAACCATTAATTCGATAGTTTGATAGATCAAAATAGGCCACCAAGTTGACCATTAAATTGCATATATTTTGGACAGTATTATGGAGCCAACTTCGTGGACTTGTATCTCCGCCGTCACAGCTCCGTTTGATGTGCCACCAGTTTGTGTGCATAGCTGGTATAACCAACTTCTTGTCCTTAAAGTTTTGTTTTATTGTGAGCTCATTTGATTGGTTGAATTTGATGCCAAGGTTGGTCATCCGAATTCGTAATTTCCAACTTGTAAAATTCTAATTTTGGACCCGGGACTACGGATTCCAATTCTGACACCACCAGTGGATCATGGCGTCGTTCAATCACAACGTCTAGATTTGGAGGACGTGGGTCATGGTATGCATTTTTAGACATATAATATGCTAGATTTACTGGACAAATCCTTGCACATTTTTCGGTACAAAGCGGATCCAACGACGAACACCATTTTGACCCGAAATTACCATTTTGCCCATGTGTCCAAATTGGACTTATGGATAGGCTATCCTAGCTAGTTTGACCATTCCAGACACGTTGATGATGTTTGTTTCATCATCCGACAATGTATATAGATTTTTCTTTATGTATCACTATTAGTTATAATTAATTCTTATTATGTTCGTATTTCGGAATCCGTACATCAAAACTGAGATCAGTCGATTCCAGTGATATCAAATCGCTAAAATTGACAAGATGACCATACAGTTCGCTAAGATAAGATTGTTAACCTTACGATTGATCATCTTTTATCGATATACGTGTCAAAGGTTTTGATATATGAATAGCGAGGTACAAATTTGATATTTTAATAACCTACAACTTGTAATTCATATTTTTATAAATAATGATTATACAGACTAGTATGACCTACTATTGACCTAGAGTTGACCTAGAATGCATATTTTATTTTAGATGTCCATATTTATGGTTCAGGAACAAGTTTCCAAACTTGGTTTCTCTTAAATTGATAAAGTTTCTCTTACACGGCATTAATCTAAAATCCATTGTTAAAAGCATCTGCTACTGTCTTAGGTTCTACTTGAGATATAAAAGCTACATTAGCTGCTATATTAGTGTATATAGTAGAAGAACATGTACTTACACCATTTGATACATCAGCTATGATGAACGTCTCTGGTTGATCTGGCAAGAATTTCCAAGATTTGAACATTTCTGTTAGATCTTCCACAGGGCTCTCCTTGGTAGCAGTATCTTTAGATGATTTGGATTTAATCTATGCATCTTCATCGTCACTGTCACTAGATCTATGACTATTGAGCTCATCAAAGGTAACATTAATAGATTCTTCAACAATCATATATCTTCTATTAAAAACTCTATATCCCTTACTCTTAGCAGCATATCTGAGAAATATCTCTTCATCTGCTTTAGAGTCGAACTTACCCAAGTTATCCTTGGTGTTCAGGATAAAGCAACGATATCCAAAAACATTGAAATAAGAAATGTTTGGATTCCTTCCAAACCATAGCTCATATGGTGTTTTCTTCGAGACAGGTCGAATTAACACCCTATTTAAAATATGTCAGGTTGTACTAACAGCTTCTGCCCAAAAATATTTATGAAGATTATGCTGAATCAGTATGACTCTAGCCATCTCGCTTAGAGTACGATTCTTTCGCTCCATAGCATCATTATGTTGGAGAGTTCTAGGACAAGAAAACTTGTGGTAATATCCGCTATTATCACAAAACATTTTGAAACCAGCATTTATGAATTCGCTACCATGATCACTTCGGATACGAGTAATCCTGAAACCTTTTTCTTTTTGCACCTTTTTACAAAATATCTGAAATTCAAAAATATCATCACTTTTATTTGATAAAAAGTAAACCCATGTATAACGAGAGAAATCATCAACAAACACAAAAGCGTAGAGCTTACCGCCAAGACTACCAACTCTACTAGGACCAAATAAATCCATATGAATTAACTGCAAGGGTCTAGAAGTACTTACAGTGTTTATGGATTTAAAAGATGGCCTAGTTGCCTTATTCTTTTCACAGTCAGCACATACCATGTCTCTTTTGAATGTGATTTCAGGGAGTCCTTTTATCAAATTTTGGTGCATAGCCGTTAGACAGTATCCACATTAGCATGTCCTAGCCTCATGTGCCATAGCCAACTTTTATCTTGATTTGCTACTAGGTACCTTCCTGTATTGTTAGTACTTTCTAAAAAGAAAACATAAATGATGTCTTCCCTAATCCCTTCATATACGGGATTACCAGATGACATTTCATATATAGATCATTTGTCTTTTACAAAGTTGTTACCATAACCATTATCTGCCAAGTGACTTATGCTCAGTAGGTTATGTTTCAACTCCGTAACTAGATAAACATCTTTTACTACTGGGTAAGGAGACATACCAACAGTGTCATTTCCAATTATGTCACCTCTCAAGTTATTTCCGAAGGAAATGTATCCTTCTTTCTTCATCGATAGCGTAGCAAATAAAGATGCATCACTAGTCATATGCAGCAAACATCCGCTATCGAGGATCCACTTACTTCTAGCATGAGAGGGTTGGGGTCCATCTACAGAACGAGTAAATGGATCCTTTGGTACCCATTCCTTAAAGGGTCCATTTTGATTCGTTCTAGGTATCCAAACAAGTGTCTAATTTTCAACAAGTTTTTTTTGCTAAACAATATTGTGATATGTGCCCGTGAGTACCACAGTACGTACGAGTAAGTTTTGGAAAAGTGCTCTTTGTTTCTGTATTGACATACATTTGTGTCTTCTTTGAAAACCTATAGGTGAAAGCATAATTACGATTAACGTGTTGCTTGCGTGCTTTTTGTGGTTTAGTCCACTAAGTTGTATGCTTAGCATTAGGACTAACCTTAGGCTGTGTCACAGGAATGGCCTGTTTTCCTAAATTGATCTCTAACTTTTTAGAGACCGTATAAGACTCCTCATATTTGGCAGTCATATCAATGAGTCTTTGCTCTCTGACTAAGTGTCCCTTCTGAAATAATGTGTAGGCAACTCTAGAGGGGGGTGAATAGAGTTTGTGTCGATAATCACAAAATAAAAATTAACTCTATATCACCTCTACAAGACAACTATCAAGATAGTAAATAAATCCAAAAGAAATACGGAAGAAAATAAAGATCAGAAGAGCAAACACAAACATAGCGATATAACCTGGTTTTCCTAGTGGAGGACTAGTCCAGGCCTGAGAACTCTAGCTCAGGATTTAAATCCACTATTTGTGAAATAGCGTACAACCATGTGCCTTTACTCAGAAGAGCACGCCAACTTCTTACAGATTCGCAGGTGGCGAAACTTGGAATTGTCCATGTGACTTTTCTTTCACTCTTGCACACAAATTCTAGCTGATATCGAACTGAGCACCTTGGGATAAGGAGAGTTACGGCTTTGGATATATGGAAGAATGAGGCTTGGAGTAGTAGAGCTTAGAAAGCTGGAATATTTGAAGGTGAGAGATGATATGAAATGAGAGAATTCAAGCTCTATTTATACTACTCTGGGAAGGCAGAGTTCAGCCCGAATTCTGTCCCAAGAATTCAAATTTTATAACATTGGACAGCTTGTACCAAGCAGGCCCTAAAAATCAAGGTACTAAAAATTAGAAGACATAGTTCAGCCCAAACTCTGCCTTAGACAGAGTTTGGCCCGAACTCTGTCTTTCTTAGGACAGAAGCTCTCAATATGCTATGGTAGCTTGGTTTGGTTCAGGAATTGGGCTGTATGTATGGTAGATCTTGGAGAGATATGTCTAGGGGTTGAGATGATATAGTGTGGCTCAACGTACACATCCTCCTAGACTCAATAAATTGAAGATTACAGACTTAGAACAAATAGAAAAACCAAGAGCCCTTTGATGACGCATTTCTTCTGATATTTGAGCAGACCTGAAGACTTCTTTTTCCTTGATAGCAGTCGTCCAAAAATAAACAGATCTAGCAATCTGAATACCTTTCGGGGGCTTTGCCTCCAAACCCCCCGACGGGGGGTGCTGCCCCCTCGACACATGTCCGCTGACCGTACAGTGGAACCCCCGATGCTAGGCCCCGGATAGGTCGCTAGGCGGTTCAGACAAATCTTTTTGTATGACGTCGTCTTTGTTCCATCATTAATTCTTTATTGCCTATGTCCTGGTTTGATAATGTTTGATCATGCTTACTGCATGTCTACAAATACATGTTAGGCGAGCAAAATATGTTGCAGTACGATACAAGCATGTCAATATGATATAGGACAATACTATGTTTAAGTAGCAACATGATAGTGAGTATATGAATATTAATGACATCATAATGTTAAACTTAATTGATTAGCCACCTTCAAAAACACAATGTAATCACTGGGCTAACACTTTCTTCTCTATGTCATAAAGCTCATGTATTTTGACATAGTCTCTTTCTTTCTTTTCGATGGTGAGGATAGCCTCATGATAGTCTACTTTGAGCTTGGCTATCTCATCCGTGTTTCAGATAGCAAATGTCTCCTTAATATATTCAAGAAGATTAGACAATTTTGCTACTTCGGTTGTACATGCCTTAACCACTTTGCGAGATTGCTTGTACTTGTCTAACACATTTAGGTGTTCTTCAAGTAGTTCGCTAAAGGAATTCTCTAATTCATCGAAAGTAAAGTCATCATACACAGGGTTAGATGGTACCTTATTGAATTCCATAAGATAGACATTAGTAGTGATGCAGGGTCTGACCTCTTCCTCTGATTCATTGGCATCATTTTTGTGCCAGATGCTTGTGTTTGCATACTTTTGACCTGTTGTAGCCTTCCTGTTTGATCTTGATCTATCATATGGACTACTTTTCTTTGACAGTGGACAGTTCTTCTTCATATGCCCTGATTTCTTACATCTAAAGCATATTATTTTTTCTTCATTACTTTCGTGGACGTCTTTCTTCTTTCGGTTTAATCTTTCAAACTTTAAGACTTTCCAGAAGTTCCTTACTAGCAAGGCTTGCTCATCACCAATTGATGATTCTTCGTCAGAATCATTGTTTGCAACTTTTTTAGCTTACACTTTGAAGGCGATAAATTTTTCCTTGGAGGTTGCTTCTTCAAATTCTTGCAAGTCTAACACACGGGTCATTAGCTTGCCCATAAGTGTCTCCAAAGACATTATGGTGAGATCATTTCTTTCAATGATCATAGTTGCCTTTGGGTTCTAATTCTTGGTTAGAGCCCGTAGCACCTTTTTTATCTTCTCATGGTTACTGTAATCCTTACCAAGAGATTACAAAAGATTAGTAATATCTAGAAAACGAGTAAACATTTGTGTAATTGACTCCCCGGGTTTTATCTTAAATGATTTATATTCCTGTATTAGCCTACTGATTTTGGATTTCTTCACTTGGGAAGTACCTTCATGAGTTACCTCAAGAAGTCTCCAAATATCATGAAACATAGTACAAGTAGAAATACGATTAAACTCTGTCTTGTCAATTATACAGAATAGTGCATTGATGGCACGTGCATCTAGACTAGCTTTTGTCTATTCTTCGTCTGTATATTTATCGTGTAGCCTGTTTACAAGTACACCTTCAATCACTATTGGTATCGGTTTCTTATAACCGTCAATTACTATAGACTAAAGATCAAAGTTAAGAGACTTTAGAAAGAAACTCATTCGTATTTTCCAATAAGTATAGTTTGTTCCATCAAATAGTGGGGTATATTTGTGGATTGCCCTTCACAGTTGAATATTGATTTCACGGCTTCCATATATACTTTCTAGAGTGTTATATAAGAATATAACCTGCTCTGATACCAATTATAGTATCGTTGAGCACCTCTAGAGCGGGAGTGAATAGAGTGTGTGAGTGTGCAGCAGAAAATATTACCACTAAAAATTAACAAATTATAAGTTATGACAGGAATAAGATACAGTAAATTAAATAGTACTAAAAGTAGAAGATCAAACTCGGTGAACATCGCGATATATATTGGTTTTCCTCTGAGAGGACTAATCTAGTTGTGAGTACTCTTGTCCGCGGTTAATCCCTATTTGTAAGCTAAATAAGAGCTTGCCGTCTCTTTACAACACCATGCTTAGTGACAAGTACACGACCGATATCACAACACCGTGCTTGGTGACGAGTGCATGATCGAGTCCGAAAACTGAGAAGTTCTCTGACTTATAACCTCTTTACAACTCTGTAAACCAAAGACTCTAAATCAAACAGAATGTTTACTGGATTTGGCTAAGAGTAGTATATGTGAAATGTGAAAGCTTTTAGATTGCTGGAAAGACACTTAGAAATAGATAGAGGGAAGAGTGAATGCATGATTAGAAATATGAAAGTCCTTCTCTATTTATAGTATTTTTTTGACCGAACTCGGACAGAATTCGGGCTGAGTTCGGATGCTAAGATCTCTCAAACAAACGTTGGATGCAGATTTGGAGGCAACAAATATTCAAAAATTTCTTAGACCGAATTCGGTCCGAGCTCCGCCAGAGTTCTATCCGAATTTTTTCTAAGCAAAATAGGATTTTTGGGATCCAAATTGCATATGATTTTTGGGTTGTTTGGATATGTATTTTGGAGATAAATAGGTAGGCTTTTTGGATAGGTGGACAAGAAATAACCTAAGCCAGTAATATCTGATCGATCTTACATTTATATTTCCTAGACTCAATAAAAGTAAAATACAGAAGAAGTATACGAAGACTCTATCTGGATTCTGATACATTTACTTTTGGATGATGACTTGAATGCTCTTTGTAGACGCAGGATGTAGACGTAGTACGTTCTTTGATATTGATTTCAACAACATGTAACTTTAGTAGCAATCGTATATTTTGTGTATCGACTTAAGTTGTCGTTGATTATCAAAATCAGGTGTGACCATTTAGGCAATGGGGCAACAAAATCAAGAACATAAAACTCCTAAGTTTCTAAATAATGCATTGTTATAATCATCATCATCAGGAGGAGGTGGACTAAACATAGATTGTTATAATCATCATCATCAGGAGGAGATGGATTAGTGGATGAAGCTTCATCCACTTTCCTCTTTTTTTCCTAAGTTTAGGAGCCAAAGAAAAAAAATTAGAAAGAAAGTAGAAGTTATACCTCAAATGAATGCTAAAAGTGGAAAAGAACATCGAGAAACATCTAGATCCAAAGTTTTGAGGGATGAAACTCAAGGATTTTGGAAGAAATCAAGAACTAGGGTTTTGAAAATTTAGGTTTTTGAAGGGGAAAGATTGTTGTTTGCTCGGGTGGAAGAGGGGATGGTTTTGAATAAGAAGAAAGGCAACTTAAAAATTTGGGCCTGCTATCAGGTTGGGTCTGATACAAAGGGGCCAAGTTCGGCCGAACTCGGCAGTGTTCAATCCGAGTTCGGTCTCATTATATTCAGATCAGCATATTTTGAATTATGTACATAAAATTAAAGATAACATTCATACAAATTTTAATAGATCTCAACTATCTTGGGTTAGCTGTAGGGGCCGGATCCCAGCTAGCGATAGTCCTAAGATACTTGACACCGTGTCGCTTCAGGCTATTTATGTCTGTGTGACAGAAGGGCCCTTTCGCCTTGTACCCAAAATAATTTTGGTTTATTAGAATTGTTGAATTAATACCAAGTCATTTACCAAACATAAATTATTATGCTTTAGAGACAATATCAAGAATACCTAACTCGTAAGGAATAAAATTGAAGCGGTCCTCGGCTAATGACTTTTTGAAAATATCTGCTAGTTGATGATCTGTGTCGATAAATTCTAGACAAATATCGTCATGTTGTTGATGATCACGTAGCAAATGATGACATATTTTTATATGTTTAGTGCGTGAGTGACATACCGAATTTTTAGCCAAATTAATCGTGCTAGTGTGGTCATAGAGAATGAGAATGTATTTGGAAGACAAATTGTAGTCTTCTAAGGTTTGTATCATATATCCATAAAATTTGTGCACAACCACGTCCTGCAGCATATATACTAAGTGTAGTGACCCGCTCCGCCCTAGCGGAACGCCGATTCAAACGGCAAGTGCAACGACTCAAACGAGCCGTCGACCCGAAGAGTTGGCATCGACCTGATGAAGAATCGATGCAAGGCTTATATTGGCCGTCAAGATGAATCCAGACTTAGACTTTCAAGGCGCACTCGGAGTATCGCTCAGCCGATTGCGAACATCGCTAAGGTGGGTGGCTCCGATGAACCCGTCACTGCTTAGCCTAGACACATAACAATACGGACACTATCACGAGAATCGCTAGGCGATAACCTCTTGCATGCTAATAAATGACTCAACGCACCTAGCTAAGGGAATAATCTCATCTTGTATGCTTGTATAGAATATGGAAAGAAACATGGAAAATACGAGAACTCTCGCACCGCGCTCCACGCTCGTGCTAAGGCACAAGCTTACGTTCAAGTTCCTTATGCTTTCAACAATGAAACAATAAATGGTTTACAACAATGAAACGAGAAGACTATCAACATAGTCGCTCCAAGTAGAGTTTAGCAACATTGAAAGGCTATGGGACCGATGGGTCGCCAAGGCGACTCCCGTACGAGGAGTTGCAAAATGTATGAATGAATAGATGAACGAATAAGTGAATGAATGAATCAACGAATGAAAGAATAAATACGTGAATGAATCGATGAACAAACGGACAAGTGAAAGAAAGAAAAGAATGAATGAATGAAAGATAAGAAAAGAAAGAATGGTTTGCGATAGGTGTGACGGGCACGTACAACGGGGCTCGCTACCCGCGCTGCACGGACGCCAACCTGGTCGATAACGCATTATGGCTAAGGGTTAGCCTATGGCTCAAGACAGCCGTTAAGTTAAAATGACAATAAAATACGAAATGGTCGTGGACGGCTCGTGCACGAGCGAAAAGGGATTCCAAGGGCAACGAACGACGACTTCGTGGCCGGCCTAGGCGGAATTATGGCCTACGGGCGGACAGGTGTGAGGGCTTGGGCACATAACCAAACATAGGGTCGGTTATTTAATAGTCTATCAGGGTGTACCAGCCATCACGCTTGATAGATGAGAATGCCACAGGGGAAATGTCCATAATGGCTGACTTGCCAGCGACCGGTGCATATAGATTAAGTGGGCTTGCTGGTGGCAATCCACGTGCAAGTCCTTGCATTGAAATCAAAGTAGTCTAAGTGAACTAAACAAAGCGCCTTCTGAATAGGCTTGATATATATAACACCAAATGATAAAGAATACCGTAGGAAGTGAGTTAGAAAACACGCCTACGACGCGCTAGAAACTGAGGCAGGAACACGCCCTTGATATTGAATGTTCCCAAGAATCACGTTATGATATTACACATGAATTGTTGACTAACTTGGTTTATATTGAACAGGGAAGGCCGGACGGTAAGTATGGGTAAGTTATGCATGTATTTCCATGCGACACTTGTATTCGACAACACGAGATAGGCTATGAAATATGCCATGAAACTGATCCTAAGGCAAGATTAGAAAGACAATGAATGATAGAGATGCACAGAAGTAAATGGAACGTGTTTGGTAATGATAGCGTTGTGGGCGAGCTAGCCTCCCCACCAGTGCATAACAATGTACTGATAACCCCACAGTCTGCTTGCAGGAAGCAGGAAATGTAGGCGGGTACGGAGCTTCCATCGAACGTGCTAAGGCGCGGAGCTATCTCTGGAGCCTTGGAGCGTTGCAAGGAGCTGAAGCACCCTATACAGGACATAATGTATCGGAACATCGCCATGAATTATTCCATCTTGTAAGCCGCTTGGCACGCCTTTTATGTTTTAGAGAGAGAGAGTTTGAGCGATTTGTAATATCGACCTAGCGCCGCTTGTAAACTTCTTGAAAATCAATAAAAGAGTTTGAATTCGCTTCAATTTGTGTTCATTACTTTCCGCTGCAAATGGGGACACTCTGTGCGACTCTGTGGCCTAGCTCAAATCGGCCGTTTCTGGACTTGGCCTTGCACGGGCGCAACCTAGGCCCGTACGGCATCACGCCTTAGCGAGGACGATCGCTCCTACGGGAGCGGGGCGTGACATAGTGGTATCAGAGCACGGCTTTACGTCCTTGGACTTCATTTCGATTCTCTCAGTTTTGAAAGCTCGTTGGAAACAAAAGAAGTGTACGCTCTCTCTCGTTGTGACTTGGGATGTTCCATACAATAAGTCTAGTATTTTCAAAAGCTCGTACGATTACTCGGTTGGACGGGATCGATAGACGAAGGCCTTTGTGCCGAACCACGACATACTTGAGTTGGAAGGAACCGATACTAAGAGTTGCAACCGCAAGACGTGCTTGAATAACCTTACGCTGACAATAGCGAACGAGTACACGAGACCGAAGTATAGTTTGAACGGGATGGTTATGCACGCAGCCTTTTGGCTAAGTTGTGCCGAGTATCGCGCACCTAGACTTTATGGTGGAAACGATTTACGAGCGAGATTGACTATCGCTCGGACGAGAATAAGGGAGACTTAGAACGTATGTTGATAGAGACGCTACTTGACCGACGCTAAAGCGAACACGTGGAAATGGTTCTTAGATTTTAAAGAATGAGCGAACGCTCAATTGGACATGTCGATCGGGAGTCGAATAACCTTTTGAGGATTTGTAGAATGACTTGACTCCGAGTGGTGTATGTGATAGCTTCGAAGAAGGAAAAAGAGGGAGTGTCGATGACTAGTCGAATGGCTCGAACCCTGAGTGGTGTATGGACGTTGTAGAAATTGTTCGAGCGAGACTAGAGGAGTTACGAATAGAACGAGTGTGTCGGCAAGTGATGATATCGCGAAAACTTTGGAATGAGTGACGCTTAGTTGGTTTCGACTTCGAGAGTCTCAAACGAGATATCGTTCGGACGGATTGAGAATGCGTAGTACGAATCATGAAACGAATGGAGGTCTTGGTCGAGGAAACATAGGGGATCGTGCATGCGATTTTGAATTTAGTCGAAGGGATTGAAACTTGAGTTAAGGTGAATTACGCATGGGCAAGATCGGGAATAGCACGGTCTAAAGATAGCGCGCATGGAAAACGTTGGTTTGAAGATATGAGAATGAATAAAGAATTGGAATGAATGTTGCTCGATGACGAGTTAGCACGAGATAGTGTGAATTGAGGAATTAAGTTGCACGACTCAAAATTTGTTGCAAAAGGAAGATCGTCAGGTTATGTACATCATCGATGGTATTGAGGCGTATCAAAGATCGATGTACGATAACTCGGGGGTACTCTGATTCGATGAAGGATGATCGTGTTAGAAGTTACTGTTTTAAAGGATGATATGTTGGGGATTTGATAGAAATGAACGTTTGGATGAAAAAGGAAAGTAACTTGATTGTTCGGTGATAACCACAATGACAACGATCTTGTCTTGCGCGAGCGCAACTTCAGCCTCGTACATGCGTCACGTCGGATTTGGGACGATCGTTCCGCGTGAGCGTTGGCATGGTGATTCATGTCCAGCGGGAATGATCAAACTCGAAATACCTTGACATGACAATTTTGATTGCTTCGACTTGTGGTTTGAAGCGAAGGCGAATCGGAGGATTGATCGAACTTATGAGGGACAATGAAGAAAACTTGAGGATTGAGTAGACCCAATCCACGTATCGAAAATGAGTAAGTCTAGATTCAACGCAAGAGTTACGTCCCGATGAGGACGATTATTCCACGGGAACGTTGATATGGTGATTCATGTCCGCCGTGGGTAATCAGACTTGCGTGAGATCGGGGCGCAACATATTGCAAGGCTAGACGACCTTGTGATCGACTACGTGAATTGGATAGGATGGATAGGTGAATTATATTAAACATACTTGAAGAGATAGACTATGGTAATTGCTAGTACGGACGCACGAGACTGACATGTCAAGGATTTGATTGAGGATAACCTATCGTAGGATGATTTTCCTAAACGAGCTCAGACATGGAGCGGAGAATGTGTTGATGCGAATAGGAGGAACACTGCTTGATGTTTAGAAATTTGAGTGAAACAAACTTGGGTAGAAACTCCCGTACAAGCAAACAAATGGTTTGACCATAAGATTTGGGACGAGCGTCGTGCAACGACCTTGTACGATGAGCAATAGACTTGACTTGCAACTATGACCTTGTGAGCTGACCTAGCGGATAGGCGGACGACCCTATGCCGAGTGATTGAACTTGTGCGATTGACCTTACAGTATCGTCTGGACGGACGATAGACTTGGGAAAAACAAGACTTAGAGTAGGATGGGGAACAGGAGTGTGCGTGAACGACAACGAAAATGGCCCCAAATAAAAGGAATGATAGGAATGGATGATGCGCAAGTAAAGTTGAAATAACGAATTGAATCATTGGTCGAAAGACGTACTCGAGGATAGTACAATACTTGGTCTTGAATCGGACGGAAATTACTTAGACTTGGTCGACTCCGCTAAGAAGAAATTATATTGATTTTGTAGACAAGAACGCTTGAGAAGCGAACCGGATCATCTCGAGGACCGAGATAAACGATAGCGAGATACACATGAGTTCGGTTTTAAATCGAAGTTAGCGAACGATCGGCAAATCGAAACTATCACGAGTAGCTTGTCCGACTTCGCTAATCGCTAAGCTTGGTTGAAATGTACGTATTCGGGGGACGCCTTGAATATGTGCACGATCCAAACTCAGCGATGTGATGAACTCGAATGCAGCTGCAAGTGAGTGTTGCGATACGCATGAACGAATGAGTGAGTTAACCTCAACCTATGACTCTCGCATTTGACAAATTACAACGTGCCCCGTACGGCCATTCCAGTCCCATGACACGACGAAATAGAAACCAATACAAAGAAACACTTGAATTGAATAAGTTCCATCAACTCTAAAATGAATGAAAAGCCATTTAATGAACTTGGAAAGGTATCGAGTATAGTTCGATGCCATCGAACGATAAAAGCCATTCGATAGGAATTGTCTAAAGTAGGCACACGGCGATGAATAAAAGGAACGGTAGGATGACCCGCACTCAGGAAGTCTCGAGGACGAGACTTGTTTTGAGTGGTGTATTATGTAGTGACCCGCTCCGCCCTAGCGGAACGCCGATTCAAACGGCAAGTGCAACGACTCAAACGAGCCGTCGACCCGAAGAGTTGGCATCGACCTGATGAAGAATCGATGCAAGGCTTATATTGGCCGTCAAGATGAATCCAGACTTAGACTTTCAAGGCACACTCGGAGTATCGCTCAGCCGATTGCGAACATCGCTAAGGTGGGTGGCTCCGATGAACCCGTCACTGCTTAGCCTAGACACATAACAATACGGACACTATCACGAGAATCGCTAGGCGATAACCTCTTGCATGCTAATAAATGACTCAACGCACCTAGCTAAGGGAATAATCCCATCTTGTATGCTTGTATAGAATATGGAAAGAAACATGGAAAATACGAGAACTCTCGCACCGCGCTCCACACTCGTGCTAAGGCACAAGCTTACGTTCAAGTTCCTTATGCTTTCAACAATGAAACAATGAATGGTTTACAACAATGAAACGGGAAGACTATCAACATAGTCGCTCCAAGTAGAGTTTAGCAACATTGAAAGGCTATGGGACCGATGGGTCGCCAAGGCGACTCCCGCACGAGGAGTTGCAAAATGTATGAATGAATAGATGAACGAATAAGTGAATGAATGAATCAACGAATGAAAGAATGAATACGTGAATGAATCGATGAACAAACGGACAAGTGAAAGAAAGAAAAGAAAGAATGAATGAAAGATAAGAAAAGAAAGAATGGTTTGCGACAGGTGTGACGGGCACGTACAACGGGGCTCGCTACCCGCGCTGCACGGACGCCAACCTGGTCGATAACGCATTATGGCTAAGGGTTAGCCTATGGCTCAAGACAGCCGTTAAGTTAAAATGACAATAAAATACGAAATGGTCGTGGACGGCTCGTGCACGAGCGAAAAGGGATTCAAAGGGCAACGAACGACGACTTCGTGGCCGGCCTAGGCGGAATCATGGCCTACGGGCAGACAGGTGTGCGAGCTTGGGCACATAACCAAACGTAGGGCCGGTTATTCAATAGTCTATCAGGGTGTACCAGCCATCACGCTTGATAGATGAGAATGCCACAGGGGAAATGTCCATAATGGCTGACTTGCCAGCGACCGGTGCATATAGATTAAGTGGGCTTGCTGGTGGCAATCCACGTGCAAGTCCTTGCATTGAAATCAAAGTAGTCTAAGTGAACTAAACAAAGCGCCTTCTGAATAGGCTTGATATATATAACACCAAATGATAAAGAATACCGTAGGAAGTGAGTTAGAAAACACGCCTACGACGCGCTAGAAACTGAGGCAGGAACACGCCCTTGATATTGAATGTTCCCAAGAATCACGTTATGATATTACACATGAATTGTTGACTAACTTGGTTTACATTGAACAGGGAAGGCCGGACGGTAAGTATGGGTAAGTTATGCATGTATTTCCATGCGACACTTGTATTCGATAACACGAGATAGGCTATGAAATATGCCATGAAACTGATCCTAAGGCAAGATTAGAAAGACAATGAATGATAGAGATGCACAGAAGTAAATGGAACATGTTTGGTAATGATAGCGTTGTGGGCGAGCTAGCCTCCCCACCAGTGCATAACAATGTACTGATAACCCCACAGTCTGCTTGCAGGAAGCAGGAAACGTAGGCGGGTACGGAGCTTCCATCGAACGTGCTAAGGCGCGGAGCTATCTCTGGAGCCTTGGAGCGTTGCAAGGAGCTGAAGCACCCTATACAGGACATAATGTATCGAAACATCGCCATGAATCATTCCATCTTGTAAGCCGCTTGGCACGCCTTTTATGTTTTAGAGAGAGAGAGTTTGAGCGATTTGTAATATCGGCCTAGCGCCGCTTGCAAACTTCTTGAAAATCAATAAAAGAGTTTGAATTCGCTTCAATTTGTGTTCATTACTTTCCGCTGCAAATGGGGACACTCTGTGCGACTCTGTGGCCTAGCTCAAATCGGCCGTTTCTGGACTTGGCCTTGCACGGGCGCAACCTAGGCCCGTGCGGCATCACGCCTTAGCGAGGACGATCGCTCCTACGGGAGCGGGGCATGACACTAAGCTTAAGTTATTGATAATACAACAAAATTTTGCTTCTTGCTAAACCAAGAGACTAAAGCTTTTTCTAGAAAATGACACGTACCGCTGGTACTTTTACAATCTACTTTGCATCCAGTAAAATCAACATCCGAGTAACCAATAAGGTCAAAGGATGCAGTTTTAGGATACCTCAAGCTGAAAGTAGAAGTATCCTTAATGTATCTAAAGATACGCTTAACTGCGCATCGGTATGATTCCTTAGGATTGGCTTGAAATCTAGCCCATATGTAAACACTGAACATAATATATGGATGACTAGTAGTAAAGTATAATAAACTACCAATCATACCTTGATACTTACGATGATCGATAGGCTTGCCACTTTTATCAAGATCAAGCTTTGTTAATGTTTCCATTTGTGTGCCAATAGGCTTTGCGTTATCGTTGTCGAACTTCTTCAGCAATTCCTTCGTGTACTTGGCTTGATTGATGAAAGTCCCTTATAAATTTTGTCTGATTTGCATTCCGAAAAAGTAGTTGAGCTCTCCCATCATGCTCATCGAAAATTCACTCTACATATACTTAGCAAACTCTTGACAAAGTAACTCATTAGTTGACCCAAAGATTATGTCATTGACATATATTTACACTAATAGAATATTGTCATCAAGAGTTTTGATGAAAAGAGTAGTATCAACCTTCCCTTGAAAACCACTTTCAATTAGAAAGGTACTTAGAAAATCATATCAAGCGCTAGGGGCTTGTTTGAGTCTGTATAATGCCATTATAAGTTTAAGAACGTGATCAAGAAATATAAAATCTTTATAGTCAGGGGGTTATTTTACAAAAGCTACTTCTTCAGTAAAACTATTTAAAAATGCACTATTGATGTCCATTTGAATAGTTTGAAATAACCAAAAAACATACAAATGGACTCCAGTCTAGGAACATGACATAGGTCTCGTCACAATCAATTCTTTCTTTTTGATTATAACCCTGAGCAACTAGACGTGCTTTGTTACGAATGACTTGTCCATCTTCACTTATACCCACTTGGTACCAATTATAGAGTGACCAACAGGTTTGGGAACAAGTTCCTCTTTGCCATAAAAAATCAAAGACAGGTATTACAGAACACTGAAATTGATTGCAAACTCGCTTATACAAAGAAAAGCCTAGAAAGAAATCCTAGGAAACAATCTAAGTACAATTGTTTAGTTTTGATTCTGGGGGGTGACGGTGGAGGCTCGGGAAAGTGCTATCAACTCTGCCTTACTCCATGGATTATCTGACGCAGTCTTTGATCTAGAAAAAATTGCTTTTTTCTTGAAGGTTGCCAGCCTTTTGCAGGGGTGTGGCACCCTGCTATTTATAATAGAATGTATGTTAAGCCGTATAGATGGCATGCGACAACGTGGCTGATTGGCATGCAAAGACCCGCTCTTTGGCTGCCATCTGTCGATTTGTTGGGATTTTGTTGCAGCAAATCTGGGTAGTTTAGGACTTGGTCAAATTGCCACGTTTCCTGTTGTAGGGATCATTATTTTTTTAGCCGCATAGATCTCCCAGTCTTCGATCATGTGGGGTCGCATGAGACTCATGCGGCTTAAGTCGTAAACTTCCTTAGTCCAGACATAGCTTAAGGATTTAAGCCACCTAGATTCTGTATTTTGGCCGCATAAAGCTCATGCGGCTTGGATCATAGTTACTCTTGCCTGCATAAAGTTTAGAGATTTTGGGGCCGCATAAGTCTAAGCCGAATAAGGTTCATGCGGTTTAGATGATACTCTTCTGGCCGCATGAAGGCGTACGAACCCTATTTTTGTGCGACATCTTACGTCTTATCTTTTTGTTGAAGTGTCAGAGCTGTTATTTTTGTCAGTTTTTTCAGGACTTGTCAGCTTTATCAGATGAACTGCTCCTCTTCGTCGTATATCTTCCTTTTGCAGCTGATTGTCGACGGGCCGCATATGTCATTAAACCAGTCATGCGGCTTTCCTTTATGCGGACCTGTTTGGCCCAAAGTACCTATACGACAATTTGTAATCCGTATGAACCCTATATTTTTTATGCTTCTACAAGACCCCCTTCTAAGTTTTCAAATTGCAAATTTGGAATACTTTGAAAAAGAAGCATGAAAATATGTCAAGCCGTAGGGAGTCTTTCAAGTCGCAGGCAATTTTTTCGAACTGCAGAGAGATCTTGAGTCACAGGGAAATCCTGAGCCGCAGAATAAATCTTGAGTCGCAAGGATACTTCGGGCCGCAGAGAGCCTGCCAGCTGTCACTGCTACATTTAATTTTCCTAATTCGGTTGTGGATCTATTTTCAAAATAAAGTCGACGGTTATTGGGGATAAAGTTCCCAAACGTTGATAATATCTTTAATGATCTCGAGAACTGAAGAGACGCTCGACAGTTATTAGGGATAAAGTCCCCAAACATCGTCTCTATCCTTAATGATCTCGAGAATCGAAGAGTCTCTTTTCAGCAACTCTATAAATAGGAGTAATTCAAAGAGAGAGATTTTCCTCTTTCACCTTCTCCTTCTTTGACTTCATCATACTTTCTGCTATGGCTCCAAAAGCTTCCAGGTCGACTGGTGCAGTGGCCAAAGGGAAGAGACTTGCTTCTCTATCGAGAGCGGTAGACGCTCCTTCCATTCATTTCGATGTGCAACCTCCTCTCAAGAGTAAGGATGGTGTGCAGACGATGACTAAAATTTTAAATGGCCATAGCACATATTTTCATGCGCGGGCCTGTCATATATTGCCTCTGCTATAAGCCTGGTCGATGCATGCCCTATCTTATCTGGACCACATGTGTTCTGTACGATTGGGCCGCATGGACTGAGCCGCATAACCCCTGCTCATTCAAACTTGAACCGCCTGAGTGCCCCAAGATTGATCTGTATGAACATTTCATGACTGAGCCGCATAGGTACCGCATGAGCACTTTATGATCGGGCCGTATGAATACTGTATGGCTAGGCTGCATGATTTTCTCGTGACTGATCCGCACGAGTATTGGGCTGCATGAGTATTTCATAAGTACCTCATATTTGAGCCGCATGAAAACTTTATGACTGAGCCGCATAAATGCTTCTCAAATTGAGCTGTATGAGTACTTCGTGAAGCCGACCTCATAACTTTGGGCTGTATGAGTTCTGTTTTGGCTAGGCCGCATAACTGACAAGACAGCACGGAGTTCTTTGTTATTATATGACTATCTTTTTTTCTTTTATTTTTGTAAAATCTGTGTCGATGGCTGAGACCCTTGCGAAGGAGGAGGTGCTGCCCCCTTTCATCAAACAAGAGTCACCGTTTGTTAAAGAGGAGGTGATACCAAAAGTTGAGGTGAAAGAAGAGTTGGCATCCATCGGAGAGGAGATTGCTCTCAAGGAGGAGCCTAAGTCTGAGGGCAGTAGTATTGGGAGTTCTGACCCTCCTTCCCCTGTCGAAGACTCCGGTCAGATAGATCTTTCGTATGCGAAATGGCTAAGGGAATGGTATATGCCTCAGCACGGCTATGATCCTTGACTGTAGGGATCCGTGGGCTACTATGTACTTGTTGTTTCCGGAAATACATGTAACTAGACATTCGTATCTGCCTTTGTATTTTTGACTATTTATAGCTGTAGCTTGTATTTTGCTTCTTTTGCAATCCTTTACTGGAGGTATAGTCCTGTGAATGTAACTGATTTTGAATAAACAGGGTATGCTCACCCCATACTTTATATGTGGTATTTTGTGGTACTTGTACTAGAGAGCCTAATACAACATTTGTATTTGATAAAGGACATCCCGCTGGGGGATTTTTGTGGACCTATTGCCCTTTTGTGCATTTGAAAATACGAGCAAATATATTTGAATGATATTTTGTGGACCTACTACTCTTTGGTACACCGATGGTGCGAGTAATAGATTAGGATAACTTTGTGGACTTATTACCCTTTTGTGTACTGGCGATGCGAGTACGGATAATAAGTGGAGAGGAAACCAACATATTTACTCAGAGGTAATAAGGACGTGGTAAATATGGTCAAAACATAGCCTTCCTACTCAGAGGTAATGAGGACATGGTAGGAGTAGGCATAATAGGGGTATACAGAACGACTCAGAGGTGCTATCAAAGTGGAAGTTCTATGTATTGGGTGATTTGCTTGTGATGGATGGGAAAAACAACTCAGAGGTAATATGGACGTGGTTGTTTTTCCATTGGGTAATTTTGTGGACCTATTACCCTTTTTGTGTACTGATGGTGTGAGTAATAGGTTAGGAAAAGTTTTATGGACCTACTACCCTTCTGCGCACTGATGGTGCGGGTAATAGATTTTGAGGCAAATTCTTGGTGGAAAAAAGCTATGACCAGGAAGTTCATAGATATGACCAAGAGATGAGATATGAATTCATTCGGAGTAGTCAGAGAGTAAGTTCAGGGGTACCTGAGGGTAAATAACTCAACAGTCTGGGAGATTTGAAGTCAGAGTGTAAGTTTTACGATACCAGAGGGTATATAACTCATAATCTGAGAGATAGTTGGAAGCTGTCGTTTAGACATAGTATTTCTTGAGGAACTTGCCATTGATGGGCATCATGAGCAAGTCTCCATTTTGTTTTGCGAGATGGTACGCATCGTTGGAGAACACAGTCTCGATGATGAACGACCCCTCCCATTTAGGATAGAATTTGTCGGAGGTCTTGTGAGTCATGACCATTATTCTGCGAATGGTCAAGACGAGATCGTCGACTTGGTATATTCTCTGTTTGACTTTTTTGTTGAAAGCCCGAAAGATGCGCGCTTGGTAGAGCTCTATGCTATGTTGAGCTTATAAGCGCTTCTCATCTAATGCTTCTAACTCTTGTAGCCGTCGGTGGTAGTTATCGTACGATGTTAACCGGTAAGTAAGGGCCACACGAAGTGAAGGGATCTGAGTCTCCAATGGGAGGACTGCCTTGCTCCTGTAAACCAAAGAGAATGGTGTATTTCCTGTGGCCATCCGAATTGTCGTGCGATACGCCCATAAGCACTCGCCAAGCTTTTTATTCCAGTCGCGTTTGTTTGCAGACATGAACTTTTTGAGGAGCTTGATTATGGTTTTATTGAAAGCTTCAGCCAGACCGTTAGTCGATGGGTTATATGCTGTCGAGGCCATGTTCTGAATCTGATTCTTGTCACAAAATTGATAGAAAGCGTGGCTTGCAAATTGTGGACCATTGTCATAAATAATCCTCCGGAACTGTCTAAAATGGTAGATGACGTGATGTTTTATGAAGCTAATCACGTTCGATATCTTAGCCTCGGCCAATGGAACAGCTTCCGCCCATTTGGAGAAGTAATCGGTGATTGCAAGTATGAACCGATGCCCTCTAGACGACAGTGGGGTGATTGGCCCAATGATATCTATTTTCCATGCTTTGAATGGCCAAGAGGCCACTGTCGGATGCAAGAATTCAGATGTCAGATGTATAAAATATGCGTGGGCTGGCAAGCCTTGTACTTCTTTGTATAATCAAATGCATCTGCTACCATCATGTGCCAGTAGTAACCCATCCGGCGGAGACAATCTTGCAATTTCGGGCCAGGTTGGTGAGCCCTACAAGTGCCGTTATGAGATTCGCGTAGGGCATCTTTGGCTTCTGTATTTGACAGGCATCTTAATAGTAGCCCTTCGTAGGACCGTCGATATAACATTTTCGTCTCCGTATCGTAGAAGAATCTGAGGGAGCGTCTTCTGATTGAAGTTGCTTCCTTCACATTCTCTGGCAGAATTCCATAGACTGCAAAGTCGATGAGCGGGCGTCTCCAGTCTTGTGTGTCATTGGTTATCTGGACAGAGTAGCTCATATCCAGTTGTAGATTGTTCCTGGGGCAGACCAGCTCATGGCCTATTATGTCGACTAGATGATGAGTGTCATTTGGAAGCGCCAAGGAAGCGGCAAGACCTGCTAGGGCATCGGCTTCAATATTTTTGGAGCCTAGGAACATGCTTTATAAAGAACCCCTCCAAGGATGTAATAATGGTAATTGCTGTCTGATAATAGGGAATCAGGTCCTCGTTACGAACCTCGTATGAACCTCAGATCTGTTTAACAACCAACTGCGAGTCACCATATGCTTCTAGGTACCTGATCCCTACTTCTTTTGTGAGTTGGAGCCCAATGACTAGAGCGTTATATTCGGCTACATTATTCGAACAGGGTTCTGTAAGAGAATACGCCCCGTTGACTACTAGTCCAGAGGGAGAAATTAATACCACTCTGACTCCGACGATGATATCATCTTGTGGCCCCGTTCTTGAAGCATCGTCGAAGAAAATTCGCCAAATAGCGTCGTGCGAAGTCATGTTCGAGACGACGACTTCATCGGGAATTTTTTATAAATCTTTGCTATTTCTGAGCCTGGATGGGCTGCTAAGAAGTCAGCAAGGGCTTGACCTTTGATAGCCTTATGTGGAACAAAAACCATGTCGTATGGGGATAATAGTATCGCCAAGGTGGCTAGACGAGAACTGAGTACGTCTGGCTTGGTCCTGAGAACCCTGAGAGGATTAACTCGTGAAACAACATGGATGGTCTGCCCTGTCACATAGTATCGTATTTTCTGAATGGCGAACTCTAGGACAAGGCACTCCTTCTCCACGATGGTGTACCTATGTTCTGGTCCTACCAACATCTAGCTGAGATAGTAAATGGCTTGTTCATGTCCCGCATCATTATTTTGTGCTAGCAGAGCACCGAGGGAGTGTTCCATCGCCCGTACATAGAGCAGGAAGGGCTTTCCGGCGATCGGGGCTGCCAGAACTGGCGGATTCATCAGGTACTCCTTAATACCATCAAAGGCACGCTAATATTCCTCGTTCCATACAAAAGAGACACCTTTCCTCATGAGTTGAGTGAAGGGTTGGCATCGCCCTGAGAGGTTAGATATAAACCTCCTGATATAGGCTAGTCTTCCTAGAAGGTCGCGGAGTTCGCGGAGGTTCCATGGTGGATTCATCTCCAGGATTGCTTTTATTTTATCGGGATCAAAGTGAATACCCCAGGAAGTAATGACGAAGCCCAAGAACTTTCCGTTGGCCACCCCCACGAAAGACTTGGTGGGATTCATCTTCACGTTGTGTGCCCACATGAGGTCGAACACTGTTCTCAAATCATGTAAGTGATCGTTTTTTAGAGCGGCTCTTGACGGCGATGTCTTCAACATAACACTCCACCGTCTTACAGAAATAATCTCTGAAGATGGCACTCATAGCCCGTTGATATGTAGCACCGGCATCTTCAGGCCAAAGGGCATGATCGTATAACAATATACGCCGATCGACGTTCGGAATGATGTATGCTTCTCATCATCAGGAGACATCTTGATTTGATTATATCCTGAAAAGCTATGCATAAAGGACATGCACTCGAAGCCATACGTATTATCAATCATTATATCGGTGATCGGAAGAGGGAATTCATCCTTAGGACATGCCACATTCAGATTGCGAAAATCGACGCAAATTCAGATTTTTCCCGTTCTTCTTAATGACTGGCACTATGTTGGCTACCCAGTCTGGGTGCTTCTCTTCCCGGATAAAACTGCTTGCTATAAGCTTGTTTACTTTTGCTTCAATAGAATTTATGATGTCCGGACGAAACTGTCGCTGCTGTTGTTTGACTGGTTTTGCTTCCGGATAAATATTAAGCTTATGGCGTGCAATCTCGGGGTTTAGCCCTGGCATGTCTTCATAGCTCCAGACAAAGACGTTGATGTATTCTCTGACGAGTTGTAACAACGACTCCCGCTCGTCGTCTGTCAGATTTTTGCTGACAAAGATTGGCTTTGGAGAGGATTCATCGCCGAGGTTAACTTGCATAACCGCATCTTCAGTGGGAGGATCATGAAGTTCAAAGCATTTCTCCCACTGTGCATCTAGTTGCTGGACCCACGGCTCCAACTCAAGTGGTTCAAGTAGGTCTTCGTCTACCTCTTCGATATCAGTGGATGTCATATTGGTAGATAATGTCTGTCTGAATATATCTCTAATATTGCTATCGGAGTCGTAAATAGGTGACTCGGACGAATGAGAGTGCCACTCGCATTCTTCATCAGAACTTTCGGGCGTTGTTGGTGTAGTAACATATCCACGACCGCGTCTGAATTTGTGATAATGATCCTGAGGTTTCCCTGCCGGTGTCGGTAGCTGTAGAGGCAATCGTCGACCACTGCAATGATTTAGACCCGGGGTAGCCTCCATGTCGTACCCCTGCTTTTGTATGAAGTATTTGGCATGAGGACAATACAAGTAGAGTGGTAGTCTTCCAGCGTCGGGTCCGAGGTCGGACTCCTGTGGCTTGAAAGATTGAGGACCTTCTTTTCGGTCAAAGATGATTGTGTGATCCCATCCTCTTCTGTCTGGGATCGGAAAATAAGCGCCTTTTATGGGAGCAAGTCGATTTGGGGTATGGACGGTTGTCACCCGTGTGTTCAGGCTAACGTCTAGATAGTCCCATGCGGCATATGTTAGATTAGGCTTATCATACTCAGAATAGTCTAACGGCAGCCTCTTATTGATGAAATAAGGAATTTTATTCATAGGGATTACATCATCAGGAGAGGGGCTATCCACCTGTGTAACCAAGTATTTGGCGAGTTCTTCGTCCTCCTTGGCTACCACCTGCGAGCTTAGAGGTCGGGATGCTGTCTTGGAAAACTTGACCACCAAGGGTTCCGTTTGAGGTATTGATTTGCCTGAGAGTGTTGGATCGACACTTGGCTGTTTGCTCATCTTGGGAAGACGGATGACAATGCGCTCACCAAGTGACTTTGTGTCTTCCGGTCGCCTTGGAGTAGATTTTGGCGATCGGATTACCATCGGTGTTACAGAGGGCCTTGCATCTTGTTGCTCCCCTTCCCGAAAATATTTTTTTTAAATATTTATTTATTCCTTTATTTAAGTTAAGGCTGATTAAATAAATGTATTTACTACTTTTAGATATTATTAATATTGGTCATTTAAAATATTTTGTGGACTATATGGAATTTGTAGTATATACATATATAAATATCAGGATATATATATTCTATATATCGGCATGTAAATGTATTTATAATTTATTAAGTGTATGTATATATATATATTTTTTTTATTAAGTGTATGTATATATATATATATATACATATTTAAATGTGTATGTATAGATATATGTATAGGTATATATAAATATATACTATATATGTATTTATGTGTATATAAATATATATATGTATTTGCGTATACGTAATAGACATATATATATATGTATATAAATATATATAGAATACGCATACGTATATGTGTATATATACGTATATATATTTATATGAAAATACGTGTGTGCATATATATAAATATATTGCGTAGGTATATATATATATGTATACGTATAATTGTATATAAATATATATATACATTAGTTAAAAGAAATAGAATAGAAAAAGGAAAAGGAAATGGAATAGAAAGAGATGCAGTAGCAACCTGTGGCCCACAGGCTGAGCTTTCCCCACAAACCCGACCATGCCAAAGCCTTGAACCCAGCTGCAATATTAAAGAGAAAGGAAGCAGAGCAGCTCTGCAGCAAACCGAAAGTCCCTCCCCATTGGTCATACACCCAAGCCCCTAGCCAGGCCCACATGGCAATAGAAATCTTGCTCGGCCAGCCCGAATAGGCCCAGAACGCAGGCTCTCCTCACCAAAACGAGAACCCGAGCCCGACCCCTACTCGTTTTTGTTCAGTATAACATATATATACACAGCGAAAGAGAAAACGAAGAAAACCTAATACTCTACCACCGCCACCGACGCCACCACGACCCCGTGGTCCGGCGACCCACCCGCCGCCGGCGCCACCACCGCACTGGCCGAAGGCCGGCAACGCACGCGCGCGAGCGCGCGAGATGACAGCGCAACAGAGCCAAGAGATGGCAGCAACAGCCGCTGCCGACCCCAACTTCGAGCCGACGGAACTCCCGCCTCGATCGTTCGCTTCACGAACGAATTGCTCAGGTAAATACCCAACCTAACCCCCTCCCTTTCGATTCAATTGGCTCGATATATCTTGCACCACACGCATCACAAACTGAGTCAAAAATTGACGAAAAACCTGTTCGAAAACAGGACAAGAAGCTGTCCAATCACCCACGTTCGACGATCGATTCTGATCGTTCTAGTGATACTTTAGAAAAACTATTTGAAGGCGTTTATTGACAACATGTAGGGCTTCGAATTCCTTTTTACGGAATTTGATTTCATCAACTACGTGCCGAGAAATCGGATTCCGAAGTTTTCCAAAAATCTGTTTTCAAAACTAGAGAAATTGTTCCACACGGCGTGCATCACGCCAATCAGGACGACGTGGTCGTGAACCGAAGACATCGAAAGCTGCGTAACAGCTTCGTGGTCGTGTGGGCTTTGGCGGAATTCAAATTGGTCGCGTGTGCGCGACGAATTTGATGCGTATCCGTCGAAATTCACCGTATCGTGCTCTTTGCAAATTTCTCAATTACTTTGTGCACGCTCGTCAGATCGAGATGAAACTTGTGCCAACAGAACCGTATCGTTTTTCTGGTCCTGTATGCCAAGTTTGGCCCGATTCTGAGATCGTTGACAAAATCATCGTTCTGCGGGCCCCACGGTCCTACTCAACGGGCGATTTATGCACGGCCCGCCGAAATCCAACTTTGGACATACGGTTGGGTTCGTATTGAAAAACTGGATCCGTAGACATGTAGTTTGACGACTTTAGAGACCGTTGACTCTGGCACGCTTTTCGGTGCAAAGCGGGTCCAACGGCGGACATCGTTTTTGCCCAAAATTACCGTTTTGCCTCTGTGTCCAGAATTGGACGTAAGGACATGCATTCCTAGCTAATTGGACTATTCTGAGATCATGGGTATTGTTTATTTCAGCTTCCGGGGACTGTTGTACGGGTTTTGACTATAGTGGCATATTGAGTGGTTTGGATCATCGGTTTCACCAGCACAGGACCACAGGCGAGTACAGTTTATTGTCTACATTTCGATATTAATTTTCACTATATTTCATTGGTTGGTTTCATTAGTTATGTGATTATTTTTTATTATAAATTGTTGAGTCGGGAATGAGAAGTACCAACGATGTGTGATCTGACCTTAGACCGTGTAGACCGTGTTGCATTTATTTCTTGTAGACCGTGTAGACCGTGTTACATTTATTGCTTGTAGACAGTGTAGACAGTGATTTATTTATTGCAAAGTAGACCGTGTAGACAGTAATTTATTTATTGCATTTAATCTGTGTAGTTCGTGATTATTATTCTGTAGATAATGTTTCTTTATTGCAATATTTTCTGTAGACCGTGTAACTGTAGACCGTGTAATTGTAGACCGTGTAACTGTAGACCGTGTAACTTTAGACCGTGTAGACCGTGTCGCATAATTGTTCCGAGACCGATCACATATCAAAGGTACTTCTAACGGTGGAAAGTATATGAGTCTATTTATTACTATTGATTTTTCTTACGGCTTTACTGTTATTTTCAAAACTCATGATTGATGTCTAACCTTTGTTTTATAGTCATTTTCTTTATTGAGATTGCATTCAGTGGATTGTGCTCGTTCCATTCCTGACTGGAAACCAACATTTTCAGGTTAGCCGTGGATTCACTTAGCTTGGGGAGTGACGGGAATACTTGCAGACAACAGCCTAGAGACTAGATAGATAGTTGAGTTGTAGTCATTCATTTATTTGTACAAGTTTATATTTTCTACAAATGTAAAACTTGTGATCTTGTAAGTTAAATTAATTATGTGAATGAGCATTATTTGTGATTTTGATCTTCATGGCCATGACACGTTCTACCGCCGACACTGCGGCGTAGGCTGGCTTGGACACGTCTCGTATCCGTTAAAAAAAAAAGGGGTGCGGGTCGTGACAAATTTTTGTGGTGGCCCATGCAGGTCTGTCTTCGCAAATCACGCGAACTCGTGATAGTACTTAAGTTAGTTGTACTATTGCGAGCCTGCGACTAGAAATGCTCATTCACGAATTAGAAATTAATTTAATTTACGAGAATGACTAGGACTAGGAGTCCCTTATACAAATTCACCGATGGGTAGTCTAGGCCATGTAAATTAGGATGAAGGTTATTAATTTTGATACCTTGTCAGATCCCCATAGTTACACTATTACCTCTTGATAGGACAATATGATCCAAGGTGGATAGATTATTCACTTGGTGAGGCAGAGTTTCCTAGAGTAATGATCTAACCTTGATGAGTTGTTCAATTCATTCTCCTTGCCTCTTAGATATCATCCCCATATCCTATCTGAATTATCTATATAATTGCTAGTTGCCCTAAGAATCCTTATTTTATAAAGTTCTGATTTTGTTATCCATACACGGACCTCAAGTTAGTTTCGATTCAAAGTTCCCTCAAAGGTTTGAATACACATAGGATAGGTACTAGGATGGTTGTATCTCTTTGTCTTCAGTTATACCCTCCCTGTTCAATCTTTTATTTTAAAGATTGTGACTGATAGGACAAATATATACGCCTTATTACATAGTCGACTTGCTTGAATCTCTAGAACTCATGAGTTTTACATATATAGTTAAAGGAATGTTAGTTAACTCATAATGGCAGGACAGCAGCGCACTGTCGCCATTTAATCTAATTTTGGAGACTTTGGATACACTGCAGCCAGCAGCGCACTGGCGAGGTACAACCCCTAGAGGTGAGATTAGTTTAAGAAAATATAGGTTAGAGAACATTCCTGAAACTATGGCTAGTGGCCCACTCCTGATCGTAGTTACCCTTGAGCCAATATTGGATAGAGATAAGTAATGTTCAGTTTGTGTCATATTTGAGTTACGAAACCAAGGGTTTACCACAGCCAGGGTATACGGGCGAGGCGTAATCCGCGGTGAAATAATTTCAAACATGATTACAAGTTTGGAATACCCTTGAGGATACGATATTAGTGGAAGTTTGTAAGTTGGGTAGCATGTCTCCCGATCAAGCATTCCGTGGTCCTTGTGACCTATTGACGAGGTTATCGACTGACACTAATAGGGTTACCAAGAATATAGAATCCAGAGTTCCATAACCCATTAGTTGACCAAGACCTTATGGACAGGAAGATTTTAGAAAGATTGTATAAGCAAGGACACCGGGTAAGGTTTGATTTTCACAAAACTCGAACTACCTGTGCCTCTTTTCAAAAATCTCGCGTGCTTGTATCTTGACTATTTTGACCAACGCTGCTATTACAGCCTAGTTTTTGCAAGCTTATTCTTTTATCGAGCTTGATTCGAGGCATATGTTTAGTGGGGACGCCTGCTAACTTATTGTCTGATCAGAGTCAGTGTATTATGGTCTGATCATTCATGATGCATTTGGTTTGTACTTTATTTAATTACCCTACGTGGATTGAGATATAGATGTCTCTAGGGTCCCATCCACGACTGCATTGACAATTCTTCTTGAATTATATGTTCGTCCTTGAATCACGTGATTGTATTCAGTAACATCTCCCTTGGATTCTTTATTTTTTTTTTGCCTTTCACTTATTTGGAAAGACGGAAGTTCATAATCGTTAGATAGATACAGAATATTTTCCACGGCTTCGATAGTTGTACATGAAAGTATAACTATCATTGACCAGCCAAGTGACTAGAACCTTGCCTTAAGTTACTTGCCCTCTCTGCAACCCTAAATCTACTATCATGATCTTCGGGTCATTGAAGTCCGAGGAAGATTAGGATCTTTCTCCTGGACCAAATGCCAACCTAGGAGACTTCCTATTCTCCAGAAACCATGTTGTGAGCTCAAATCAATTGTTTGAAGCTTGCTTCAACTAGAACCCTTGTGACAATAGTCTGGCAGGTTCGACACCAATAGAAGTTTACGACCCAACCGTTAGAAACCTTTTGCCTTAGAGTTGGTTACCCCGTCGATAACTCTTGTATACCATGGATGTGTATGCCCTCTATCTTATCGACCATGTGTCATTACACACGCACTCGTTTTCCATTTATTGAGGAACGATCCTTGACTTGACTTATATCTACCGTAATTTTATACGTCGTGCCTTATTCTTTATTAATTATTCTTTATTAACAAGAGTCGAGGTACAAGATCCTGACTTTAGAAATTCTTCTGACCTCATTATTCCTAAGACCATGACCTAGCTTCTAAGGTGGGTAGACTGTAAGCCTTCTAGAATTGTTAGGGTATGCAAGAATTACCGACTGATTATAATAAATTTCCATTAGGATGATAGTTAAGTGCCCATGGACTCCCACTTTCCATTTAGATCATTCTGTGCAACCGGCCGTGTCATTAATATTCAGAGCACGGGACCAGCTGTTACCCTCCAACAAACTTCATATGCTAGATCTAGACGAGTCCACCTTCATCTAGGTATATCATGTCCCCCTCAAACACGCCCCCTGGTACTCTATTTTTAGGGTACGACTTTCAGGACAAGAGGATTAGCTATAACCATTTCCATAAAACCGATATACTTTACGATTTCCATTAGAGCCTCAACTTCGACTCAATTCCTCCAACCCAATTTATGGTTGCGATCTACTCGAATCCCACTACGCACATGTTACTAGTATGCCATTCAATTGTGTCTTCTCGTGCTACTTAAACACAAAAGTCACGAAAGACGCATCTCTGGGGTTTACAAAACCTATTTAACTAATCCGACTGCCCAACTATCTCAACCACTTGAGTGGAAACTTCTTCCAGGTTACCCTAACCTAGTAGAAATAGTTTTATCATGGAGATCTTGTCCAGCCAGATAGATTGAAGTTCAAGATTCATCCAACCGACGAATTGATATCCAATTAGGGAACCCATTAAGACCCAGTAAAAATCCATCCATGCATACCACTATTTTTTAGACTAGAAAACCGAACTACTTAAAATAGGTCCCCATACCTATTAGGTAGTCTCCATGCCTTAAGATATAAATCCATTCGTAACTTTTATTCCATCTACCTGGAAGTCGAGATATGATCTTGCATTTCATTTATATTCCTTACTCGTGTGTTTAAATAACTACGGAAAAGATCACAATCTCGATTTCTCAAATTCTGTTTTATTATGGAACTTTGTTTAGATTAATTTCAAGAATGGAATTTATGTATTACATAGATTGTAAGCCCCTCTAAGAAACAAATGTTCTTCGAATTAGTAAGTGACTAGACTAGGGTGGCCAATCTAACAAATAAGGCAGTGGTTCATAAACTTTCCTTTTGTCTGTATCATGGGATACTATCTACCGCTCTAGAAACTTCTTATTCTCCCTCGATTATTTTTTTCTTATCTTCCTGTCCTTTCCGTTGTAGAGTGACGAATGGTCACACTTATTAGAATTTAGCAATATTTCTTAGCTGCTTGTGTAAATTTATTGCTTATCAGATTTTGGGTTGTTGATAGATAGAGAAGGATTATAGAGGCCATAAGCAGTAGATATCTATTTGTAGAAATTTTAGCAAGTAGTTGAATGATGGTAAAGTTTTAGTGACATAGAGTTGAGGGAGTAGTGTGACCAAAGGTGGGTAGAAGTTCTCGGAGTTCTGTAGTTACAAATAGATTAGGAGGAAGACATGAACTATTTCTGAGGAATTAAAATTGAGGAGATTAAGGGAATACCAGACTTTGAATTTTAAGAAATAGTTATGAATTTGAATTTCGAGGACGAAATTATTTTTAAGGTGGGTAGATTTGTAGCTCCCCTTCCCGAAAATAGTTTTTTTAAATATTTATTTATTCCTTTATTTAAGTTAAGGCTGATTAAATAAATGTATTTATTACTTTTAGATATTATTAATATTGGTCATTTAAAATATTTTGTGGACTATATGGAATTTGTAGTATATACATATATAAATATCAGGATATATATATTCTATATATCGGCATGTAAATGTATTTATAATTTATTAAGTGTATGTATATATATATACATATTTAAATGTGTATGTATAGATATATGTATAGGTATATATAAATATATACTATATATGTATTTATGTGTATATAAATATATATATGTATTTGCGTATACGTAATAGACATATATATATGTGTATATAAATATATATAGAATACGCATACGTATATGTGTATATATACGTATATATATTTATATGAAAATACGTGTGTGCATATATATAAATATATTGCGTAGGTATATATATATATATGTATACGTATAATTGTATATAAATATATATATACATTAGTTAAAAAAATAGAATAGAAAAAGGAAAAGGAAATGGAATAGAAAAAGATGCAGTAGCAACCTGTGGCGCACAGGCTGAGCTTTCCCCACAAACCCGACCATGCCAAAGCCTTGAACCCAGCTGCAATATTAAAGAGAAATGAAGCAAAGAAGCTCTGCAGCAAACCGAAAGTCCCTCCCCATTGGTCATACACCCAAGCCCCTAGCCAGGCCCACATGGCAATAGAAATCTTGCTCGGCCAGCCCGAATAGGCCCAGAACGCAGGCTCTCCTCACCAAAACGAGAACCCGAGCCCGACCCCTACTCGTTTTTGTTCAGTATAACATATATACACAGCGAAAGAGAAAACGAAGAAAACCTAATACTCTACCGCCGCCACCGACGCCACCACGACCCCGTGGTCCGGCGACCCACCCGCCGTCGGCGCCACCACCGCGCTGGCCGGAGGCCGGCCACGCATGCGCGCGAGCGCGCGAGATGACAGCGCAACAGAGCCAAGAGATGGCAGCAACAGCCGCTGCCGACCCCAACTTCGAGCCGACGGAACTCCCGTCTCGATCGTTCGCTTCACGAACGAATTGCTCAGGTAAATACCCAACCTAACCCCCTCCCTTTCGATTCGATTGGCTCGATATATCTTGCACCACACGCATCACAAACTGAGTCGAAAATCGACGAAAAACCTGTTCGAAAATAGTACAGAAAGCAGTCCAATCACCCACGTTCGACGATCGATTCTGATCGTTCCAGTGATACTTTAGAAAAACTATTTGAAGGCGTTTATTGACAACATGTAGGGCTTCGAATCCCTTTTTACGGAATTTGATTTCATCAACTACGTGCCGAGAAATTGGATTCCGAAGTTTCCCAAAAATCTGTTTTCAAAACTAGAGAAATTGTTCCACACGGCGTGCGTCACGCCAATTGGGACGACGTGGTCGTGAACCGAAGACATCGAAAGCTGCGTAACAGCTTCGTGGTCGTGTGGACTTTGGCGGAATTCAAATTGGTCGCGTGTGCGCGACGAATTTGATGCGTATCCGTCGAAATTCACCGTATCGTGCTCTTTGCAAATTTCTCAATTACTTTGTGCACGCTCGTCAGATCGAGACGAAACTTGTGCCAACAGAACCGTATCGTTTTTCTGGTCCTGTATGCCAAGTTTGGCCCGATTCTGAGATCGTTGACAAAATTATCGTTCTGCGGGCCCCACGGTCCTACTCAACGGGCGATTTTGTGCACGGCCCGCCGGAATCCAACTTTGGACATACGGTTGGGTTCGTATCGGAAAACTGGATCCATAGACATGTAGTTTGACGACTTTAGAGACCGTTGACTCTGGCATGCTTTTCGGTGCAAAGCGGGTCCAACGGCGGACATCGTTTTTGCCCGAAATTACCGTTTTGCCTCTGTGTCCAGAATTGGACGTAAGGACAGGCAATCCTAGCTAATTGGACTATTTGAGATCATTGGTATTATTTATTTCAACTTCGTGGACTGTTGTACGGGTTTTGACTATAGTGGCACATTGAGTAGTTCAGATTGTCGGTTTCACCAGCAGAGGACCACAGGCGAGTACAGTTTATTGTCTGCATTTCGATATTGATCTTTACTATATTCATTGGATTAGTTATTAGGTTATGTGATTATTTTTATACTATTATAAATTATTGAGTCGGGATATGAGGAAGTACCAAGGAGTAGTGATCAGAACGTAGACCTTACTTGTATATCTCGTAGACTTGTAGATCTTGTAGACCTTGTTACGTTCATGCAGTAGATATTGTAGACTTGTTTACTTCATGCAGTAGATCTTGTAGACATGTACTTTATGCAGTAGCTATTGGTGACCTGTTTACTTCATGCGAGATCTTGATAGACCTTGTTACTTTCATGCAGTCAGATCTTTTAGACCTTGTTTACTTTATGCAGAGATACTTGTAACCTTGTAACTGTAGACCGAGTAACTTTAGACCGTGTAGACCATATCGCATAATTGTCCCGAGACCGATCACATATCAAAGGTACTTCTAACGGTGGAAAGTATATGAGTCTATTTATTACTATTGATTTTTCTTACGGCTTTACTGTTATTTTCAAAACTCATGATTGATGTCTAACCTTTGTTTTATAGTCATTTTCTTTATTGAGATTGCATTCAGTGGATTGTGCTCGTTCCATTCCTGACTGGAAACCAACATTTTCAGGTTAGCCGTGGATTCACTTAGCTTGGGGAGTGACGGAAATACTTGCAGACAGCAGCCTAGAGACTAGATAGATAGTTGAGTTGTAGTCATTCATTTATTTGTACAAGTTTATATTTTCTACAAATGTAAAACTTGTGATCTTGTAAGTTAAATTAATTATGTGAATGAGCATTATTTGTGATTTTGATCTTCATGGCCGTGACAGCGTTCTACCGCCGACACTGCGGCGTAGGCTGGCTTGGACACGTCTCGTATCCGTTAAAAAAAAAAGGGGTGCAGGTCATGACAAGTTTTTGTGGTGGCCCATGCAGGTCTGTGTTCGCAAATCACGCGAACTCGTGATAGTACTTAAGTTAGTTGTACTATTGCGAGCCTGCGACTAGAAATGCTCATTCATGAATTAGAAATTAATTTAATTTACGAGAATGACTAGGACTAGGAGTCCCTTATACAAATTCACCGATGGGTAGTCTAGGCCATGTAAATTAGGATGAAGGTTATTAATTTTGATACCTTGTCAGATCCCCATAGTTACACTATTACCTCTTGATAGGACAATATGATCCAAGGTGGATAGATTATTCACTTGGTGAGGCAGAGTTTCCTAGAGTAATGATCTAACCTTGATGAGTTGTTCAATTCATTCTCCTTGCCTCTTAGATATTATCCCCATATCCTATCTGAATTATCTATATAATTGCTAGTTGCCCTAAGAATCCTTATTTTATAAAGTTCTGATTTTGTTATCCATACACGGACCTCAAGTTAGTTTCGATTCAAAGTTCCCTCAAAGGTTTGAATACACATAGGATAGGTACTAGGATGGTTGTATCTCTTTGTCTTCAGTTATACCCTCCCTGTTCAATCTTTTATTTTAAAGATTGTGACTGATAGGACAAATATATACGCCTTATTACATAGTCGACTTGCTTGAATCTCTAGAACTCATGAGTTTTACATATATAGTTAAAGGAATGTTAGTTAACTCATAATGGCAGGACAGCAGCGCACTGTCGCCATTTAATCTAATTTTGGAGACTTTGGATACACTGCAGCTAGCAGCGCACTGGCGAGGTACAACCCCTAGAGGTGAGATTAGTTTAAGAAAATGTAGGTTATAGAACATTCCTGAAACTATGGCTAGTGGCCCACTCCTGATCGTAGTTACCCTTGAGCCAATATTGGATAGAGATAAGTAATGTTCAGTTGTGTCATATTTGAGTTACGAAACCAAGGGTTTACCACAGCCAGGGTATACGGACGAGGCGTAATCCGCGGTGAAATAATTTCAAACATGATTACAAGTTTAGAATACCCTTGAGGATAGGACAATGCCATGCATGTCCCATAAGATCCAAAGTCGATATTAGTGGAAGTTTGTAAGTTGGGTAGCATGTCACCCGATCTAGCATTCCGTGGTCCTTGTGACCTATTGACGAGGTTATCGACTGACACTAATAGGGTTACCTAGAATATAGAATCCAGAGTTCCATAACCCATTAGTTGACCAAGACCTTATGGACAGGAAGATTTTAGAAAGATTGTATAAGCAAGGACACCGGGTAAGGTTTAATTTTCACAAAACTCGAACTACCTGTGCCTCTTTTCAAAAATCTCGCGTGCTCGTATCTTGACTATTTTGACCAACGCTGCTATTACAGCCTAGTTTTTGCAAGCTTATTCTTTTATCGAGCTTGATTCGAGGCATATGTTTAGTGGGGACGCCTGCTAACTTATTGTCTGATCAGAGTCAGTGTATTATGGTCTGATCAACCATGATGCATTTGGTTTGCACTTTATTTAATTACCCTACGTGGATTGAGATATAGATGTCTCTAAGGTCCCATCCACGACTGCATTGACAATTCCTCTTGAATTATATGTTCGTCCTTGAATCACGTGATTGTATTCAGTAACATCTCCCTTGGATTCTTTATTTTTTTTTTGCCTTTCACTGATTTGGAAAGACGGAAGTTCATAATCGTTAGATAGATACAGAATATTTTCCATGGCTTCGATAGTTGTACATGCAAGTATAACTACCATTGACCAGCCAAGTGACTAGAACCTTGCCTTAAGTTACTTGCCCTCTCTGTAACCCTAAATCTACTATCATGATCTTCGGGTCATTGAAGTCCGAGGACGATTAGGATCTTTCTCCTGGACCAAATGACAACCTAGGAGACTTCCTATTCTCCAGAAACCATGTTGTGAGCTCAAATCAATTGTTTGAAGCTTGCTTCAACTAGAACCCTTGTGACAATAGTCTGGCAGGTTCGACACCAATAGAAGTTCACGACCCAACAGTTAGGAACCTTTTGCCTTAGAGTTGGTTACCCCGTCGATAACTCTTGTATACCATGGATGTGTATGCCCTCTATCTTATCGACCATGTGTCATTACACACGCACTCGTTTTCCATTTATTGAGGAACGATCCTTGACTTGACTTATATCTACCGTAATTTTATACGTCGTGCCTTATTCTTTATTAACAAGAGTCGAGGTACAAGATCCTGACTTTGGAAATTCTTCTGACCTCATTATTCCTAAGACCATGACCTAGCTTCTAAGGTGGGTAGACTGTAAGCCTTCTAGAATTGTTAGGGTATGCAAGAATTACCGACTGATTATAATAAATTTCCATTAGGATGATAGTTAAGTGCCCATGGACTCCCACTTTCCATTTAGATCATTCTGTGCAATCGGCCGTGTCATTAATATTCAGAGCACGAGACCAGCTGTTACCCTCCAACAAACTTCATATGCTAGATCTAGACGAGTCCACCTTCATCTAGGTATATCATGTCCCCCTCAAACACGTCCCCTGGTACTCTATTTTTAGGGTACGACTTTCAGGACAAGAGGATTAGCTATAACCATTTCCATAAAATCGATATACTTTCCGATTTCCATTAGAGCCTCAACTTCGACTCAATTCCTCCAACCCAATTTATGGTTGCGATCTACTCGAAGCCCGCTACGCACATGTTACTAGTATGCCATTCAATTATGACTTCTCGTGCTACTTAAACACAAAAGTCACGAAAGACGCATCTCTGGGGTTTACAAAACCTATTTAACTAATCCGACTGCCCAACTAGCTCAACCACTTGAGTGGAAACTTTTTCCAGGTTACCCTAACCTAGTAGAAATAGTTTTATCATAGAGATCTTGTCCAGCCAGATAGATTGAAGTTCAAGATTCATCCAACCGACGAATTGATATCCAATTAGGGAACCCATTAAGACCCAGTAAAAATCCATCCATGCATACCACTATTTTTTAGACTAGAAAACCGAACTACTTAAAATAGGTCCCCATACCTATTAGGTAGTCTCCATGCCTTAAGATATAAATCCATTCGTAACTTTTATTCCATCTACCTGGAAGTCGAGATATGATCTTGCATTTTATTTATATTCCTTACTCGTGTGTTTAAATAACCACGAAAAAGATCACAATCTCGATTTCTCAAATTCTATTTTATTATGGAACTTTGTTTAGATTAATTTCAAGAACGGAATTTATGTATTACATGGATTGTAAGCCCCTCTAAGAAACAAATGTTCTTCGAATTAGTAAGTGACTAGACTAGGGTGGCCAATCTAACAAATAAGGCAGTGGTTCATAAACTTTCCTTTTGTCTGTATCATGGGATACTATCTACCGCTCTAGAAACTTCTTATTCTCCCTCGATTATTTTTTTCTTATCTTCCTGTCCTTTCCGTTGTAGAGTGACGAATGGTCACACTTATTAGAATTTAGCAATATTTCTTAGCTGCTTGTGTAAATTTATTGCTTATCAGATTTTGGGTTGTTGATAGATAGAGAAGGATTATAGAGGCCATAAGCAGTAGATATCTGTTTGTAGAAATTTTAGCAAGTAGTTGGATGATGGTAAAGTTTTAGTGACATAGAGTTGAGGGAGTAGTGTGACCAAAGGTGGGTAGAAGTTCTTGGAGTTCTGTAGTTACAAATAGATTAGGAGGAAGATATGAACTATTTCTGAGGAATTAAAATTGAGGAGATTAAGGGAATACCAGACTTTGAATTTTAAGAAATAGTTATGAATTTGAATTTCGAGGACGAAATTATTTTTAAGGTGGGTAGATTTGTAGCTCCCCTTTCCGAAAATATTTTTTTAAATATTTATTTATTCCTTTATTTAAGTTAAGGCTGATTAAATAAATATATTTATTACTTTTAGATATTATTAATATTGGTCATTTAAAATATTTTGTGGACTATATGGAATTTGTAGTATATACATATATAAATATCAGGATATATATATTCTATATATCGGCATGTAAATGTTTTTATAATTTATTAAGTGTATGTATATATATATATATATATATACATATTTAAATGTGTATGTATAGATATATGTATAGGTATATATAAATATATACTATATATGTATTTATGTGTATATAAATATATATATGTATTTGCGTATACGTAATAGACATATATATATATGTGTATATAAATATATATAGAATACGCATACGTATATGTGTATATATACGTATATATATTTATATGAAAATACGTGTGTGCATATATATAAATATATTGCGTAGGTATATATATATATGTATATGTATAATTGTATATAAATATATATATACATTAGTTAAAAGAAATAGAATAGAAAAAGGAAAAGGAAATGGAATAGAAAGAGATGCAGTAACAACCTGTGGCCCACAGGCTGAGCTTTCCCCACAAACCCGACCATGCCAAAGCCTTGAACCCAGCTGCAATATTAAAGAGAAAGGAAGCAGAGCAGCTCTGCAGCAAACCGAAAGTTCCTCCCCATTGGTCATACACCCAAGCCCCTAGCCAGGCCCACATGGCAATAGAAATCTTGCTCGGCCAGCCCGAATAGGCCCAGAACGCAGGCTCTCCTCACCAAAACGAGAACCCGAGCCCGACCCCTACTCGTTTTTGTTCAGTATAACATATATATACACAGCGAAAGAGAAAACGAAGAAAACCTAATACTCTACCGCCGCCACCGACGCCACCACGACCCCTGGTCCGGCGACCCACCCGCCGCCGGCGCCACCACCGTTCTGGCCAGAGGCCGGCCACGCACACGCGCGAGCGCGCGAGATGACAGCGCAACAGAGCCAAGAGATGGCAGCAACAGCCGCTGCCGACCCCAACTTCGAGCCGACGGAACTCCCGCCTCGATCGTTCGCTTCACGAACGAATTGCTCAGGTAAATACCCAACCTAACCCCCTCCCTTTCGATTCGATTGGCTCGATATATCTTGCACCACACGCATCACAAACTGAGTCAAAAATTGACGAAAAACCTGTTCGAAAACAGTACAGGAAGCAGTCCAATCACCCACGTTCAACGATCGATTCTGATCGTTTCAGTGATACTTTAGAAAAACTATTTGAAGGCGTTTATTGACAACATGTAGGGCTTCGAATCCCTTTTTACGGAATTTGATTTTATCAACTACGTGCCGAGAAATCGGATTCCGAAGTTTCCCAAAAATCTGTTTTTAAAACTAGAGAAATTGTTCCACACGACGTGCGTCACGCCAATCGGGACAACGTGGTCGCGAACCGAAGACATCGAAAGCTGCATAACAGCTTCGTGGTCGTGTGGGCTATGGCGGAATTCAAATTGGTCGCGTGTGCGCGACGAATTTGATGCGTATCCGTCGAAATTCACCGTATCGTGCTCTTTGTAAATTTCTCAATTACTTTGTGCACGCTAGTCAGATCGAGACGAAACTTGCGCCAACAGAACCGTATCATTTTTCTGGTCCTGTATGCCAAGTTTGGCCCGATTCTGAGATCGTTGACAAAATTATCGTTCTGCGGGCCCCACGGTCCTACTCAACGGGCGATTTTGTGCACGGCCCGCCGGAATCCAACTTTGGACATACGGTTGGGTTCGTATCGGAAAACTGGATCCGTAGACATGTAGTTTGACGACTTTAGAGACCGTTGACTCTGGCACGCTTTTCGGTGCAAAGCGGGTCCAACGGCGGACATCGTTTTTGCCCGAAATTACCGTTTTGCCCCTGTGTCCAGAATTGGACGTAAGGACAGGCAATCCTAGCTAATTTGACTATTTTGAGATCATTGGTATTGTTTATTTCAGCTTCCGGGGACTGTTGTATGGGTTTTGACTATAGTGGCATATTGAGTGGTTTGGATCATCGGTTTCACCAGCACAGGACCACAGGCGAGTACAGTTTATTGTCTGCATTTCGATATTGATTTTCACTATATTTTATTGGTTGGTTTCATTAGTTATGTGATTATTTTTTTATTATAAATTGTTGAGTCGGGAATGAGAAGTACCAACGATGTGTGATCTGACCTTAGACCGTGTAGACCGTATAGACCGTGTTGCATTTATTTCTTGTAGACCGTATAGACCGTGTTACATTTATTTCTTGTAGACAGTATAGACAGTGATTTATTTATTACAAAGTAGACCGTGTAGACAGTGATTTATTTATTGCATTTAATCTGTATAGTTCGTGATTATTATTCTGTAGACAATGTTTCTTTATTGCAATATTTTCTGTAGACCGTGTAACTGTAGACCGTGTAATTGTAGACCGTGTAACTGTAGACCGTGTAACTTTAGACCGTGTAGACCGTGTCGCATAATTGTCCTGAGACCGATCACATATCAAAGGTACTTCTAACGGTGGAAAGTATATGAGTCTATTTATTACTATTGATTTTTCTTACGGCTTTACTGTTATTTTCAAAACTCATGATTGATGTCTAACCTTTGTTTTATAGTCATTTTCTTTATTGAGATTGCATTCAGTGGATTGTGCTCGTTCTATTCCTGACTGGAAACCAACATTTTCAGGTTAGCCGTGGATTCACTTAGCTTGGGGAGTGACAGGAATACTTGCAGACAACAGCCTAGAGACTAGATAGATAGTTGAGTTGTAGTCATTCATTTATTTGTACAAGTTTATATTTTTTTATAAATGTAAAACTTGTGATCTTGTAAGTTAAATTAATTATATGAATGAGCATTATTTGTGATTTTGATCTTCATGGCCGTGACAGCGTTCTACCGCCGACACTGCGGCGTAGGCTGGCTTGGACACGTCTCATATCCGTTAAAAAAAAAGGGTACGGGTCGTGACACATCTTTCGGTTACCTTTGATTGGACTTTGGCAGCTGGATCACCATTGGTCCTATGACAGGTTTTGGCTCCTAGCTGGATCTCGTGAGACGGATGACCATTGGTTCCAACTGCATAGGTGTGGCAGGAGAACCGATCACCTCTTTATGTAAGGTTGCGACAAGGGGTGCCGCCCTACCCGGTTTACGGGCTTGGAGACGAATTATCAAGGGTTCTTCTGGCACTGTGATGGCTTCCAGCACGTCAGTTATATGTTTCCTGGATTCGTCATATAGACAAGCCTCCGAAGAGTAATAAGATTCAACCCCTTTGAAGGGATCAATGTCGGCGAATTCAGGTTTTACGGAACCGTGCTTACTGACATACTTGAAACACTGGTGAAGGATGGATGACACGATCATATACTCATGTATCCATGGACATCCCAGGAGGATGTTGTAGGAGGTGTCTGCATCTATGATGCAGCAGGTAACTTTCGTCTTCAGGTCACCAATCTGGCACTTCAACCGAATCTTTCTTAGTGGATAGCTTCTTCCCGAGTTAAAACCGCTAATGGCAGTGTTGGTTGCTGCTAGCCGATGCATAAGGATGCCAAGAAGTTGGAGCAGGCTTTTCGGGATGATGCTTATTGACGAGCCAGGGTCGATATGCATTCGATCCACCTTGATGTCGCCTATGTATCCAGTGTAGCACAAGGGCGATCATGCAAATTGGACTTGATCAACATGTCCTGAGGAGTAAATATGATGTTGGGCATTGCATCTGTGCTATCGCCGTCCTGTAAATCTGCTGGCGGGTCTTCCCGTGGAGGCTTGACCTGAGCTAAGTAGGCATCAGCATTCTGGAGTGCTTCGCTTAATACGACACGAAGGTCCTTGGAGAGCCTTAGGAGCTTGTATAGCGACAACTTCATTGGCGTATTAGCCAATTATGCTACTATGTCAAAGTTTTAAGGTCTCTCCAGTCCCTGAGGTACATTATTGCGGAGTGGCCTGTCGAAGTGGGTCTCCTTTGTCTTGGACTTATCTGCCAATGAAGGCTGAGATGGCCTTGGAACATCAGAGGGAGGCAATATTGCTGGCTGAGGATCCTCGGTTGAACTATCTCGTACGAGCTGGACTTGTGCTCCAGACCGTGTAACAACAGCTGCAGCTTCTTCACCTTCGGCTAAAATTGTGTGACAGGATCTTAACTTCCTGCACTTTTTCTTGTTGGTAGGAGATGACACCTCCTGGGTAACTTCGGGCACTAAGTCTCGATGCATCCACATGATTTCTCCTCGCGAGGTAGTGAGAGGTACCATTCCAGATGTCTGGTTCTAGATGGGTGGAAGATTATTAACCTCCATCGTTGCTCGAGGGACAGGTATTACCCCGTCTGGAGTGCTTGTTGGAGGGAAGTCACCGAACTGAATAGATAAAATATTCGACTCCATGGTAACCTCTTCAAAGTCTATCGACAGGACCTTGGAGTCGATAAGAATCTGGATGTACCGCTTTAATTGGAAGCAATCATGAGTGGCATGATGGACATAGCGATAGAAATGACAATACTTTGGGTCCTCTATTTCTGTTGCTCGAGGCTCGTGCCTTGGTGGAGGGAGCTGGATCCTACCCCCTGCAAGAGCATATCGAAGATAGGTTTGACATGACTATCTTCAAATGAGTAATTGACCTTAGGCCCCGGACCTTTCGCCTATTTTTGTTCGGGCTTCTGAGTCGCATCAGTGACCTGGCATGTTTACCTTTATTATCCCGGTTGGTGGTGGCGCCACTGTTGTTGTTATTGGAGGTGGACCCAGGACGTCTGCCCTTATCTTCTCCGTCTGAAATGTGTAATCCCAGCTGGCGAGCCTTTTTCAATTTTGCCTCTGCGTTGGTGGCGCTTATGATGAAGGTTGTTCAATCCCTGAACTGATCGTCACCCATCCAGAGGCTAATTGCAGGGAGCAGCTTCTTCTGGCAGATTTTAATCAAGGAGCTCTCAGAATTGCCTTGGGGCAATCTCATTGTGGTTTGACGGAGCCTCTCGATATAGTTCCACGTTAGCTCCCTCTCTCCTGAACGACGTCCCTGAGAGAAGGCCTTATTACATCATGCTCCACTTCGTAGAATCTTTCCAGGAACATGTGCTTGAAGCCGTCAAAAGAATGAATGCGGTTGTAGGGAAGGTTGCAGTACCAATCGAACTCGATTCCTCTAATGTTTCGATGAATAATCACGTAAGAATGGCGTCACTATACGATAAATGGTCGGTTGTGACCTCAAAATAAGTCTTGTACCGACTAGCAGAGGTCTTTCCATCATAAGAATCGATATGGAACGACTTATACCATGGTAGAAAAGGCACGTCTTTCCATGTAACGGGATATGACTGCCGTATTCTGAGATCCCGAGAGGAATCTTGGGCATTGAACATTACCCGAAGCTTCTGGACTTTCCTCCTTGCCTCCTTGGCTTCATCTGCAGCTGAAGGAACGGATGCTGCTAAGGGATCATCACCCAAAGGAGGGGCGGTCGTGTTGGAGTCCGCATTGACTGCTGGTCCTAGGCTTGTTTGTCCAGGCGTCCTCGCTGGTTGAGTTGGCAAGGCGGCTTTGATCTCGTCCACGGACTTGACCAAGGACAGGAGCATGGCTTCCAGCACTTCTAGCTGTTGTCGATCAGAAGGCATTTCATGATCATCGTTAGCCATAAAGATTGTCCTCACGTGGGTAGCGGTGGAAGGGATTGTGCCATAGGTACTCTCTGTGTCGTACCCTTGTATAGAGAAATCGTCATGGAATGTCATAATATCATCTTCCTCTGACTCGAAAGGGGTGCTACCCCCCGTGCAGGAAGCCATATCGTCTTGATGAGGGTGGTGGCCCTCAGGGAAATCCAGGTCTGTTGTATAGTTCTGGGGGATCTCTACCCCTGTATGTGCTCTTGGTACACCGGGTTATCACATATATTGAGGGGACTGCTACCTCCAGCTTCATCTACTCTCAAGAAGGTCGAAGGTGCACCCCCGGGTGCCGAAAGCTTCTTTTTGGATCAAGTGCCTAAATAGACACCCCCTGTGGTTGATGGAAACCCCCCAGATGAAGGTCTCCTTGCAATATTGGCCGAGATGGCCCAGCTGGAAGAGCCTGTCTTCTTTCTTCCCTTGCCAGGAGGAACCTTTTGAGTTGAATTACAAGAGGTGAAAGGAAACTCCTCGTCCCCTGGAATTTGTACCTGTTTCTTGAGTTGTTGTCGGACAGGTGTTGGCTGCTGCATTCACTGGAAAACTGACTGCCAACTTTTAGGTGCTGCTGATTTATCGCAGCAGCAGTTGATGATGACTTGGGTGCAACGACGCCCCGAGAGGGACTCATTGTATGCCGACGCTGCCATCTTGCATTTGTGAGTCCAGATTGATACATAGTACCCGAAGACTTTTTTGACTTAGCACCCGAAGGCAAATAGTAAAAGGATTCCAGATTGATACATCCCGTATCCTCAGTGGACCGCATGGCGTCGGGCCCGTATGAGAGGCGGTCGAACACAGAGCTTCTGACAGGGCCGCATGAGACATCCTGTCTGAGGCCAGGATTGGTTGTCATGTGGACCATCTTCTTGCGGCAAGAGCTGGCTGCCGCATAGACCATCTTCATACGGCCAGAGTTGGCTGCTGCATGAGTTGGCTGCCTGCGGCCAGAGTTGGCTGCCGCATGGACAGACTGTCGATCTCCTCTATGTGGCTTCTTCTTTGTCCGTATGGATTTTCCTTGTGCCCCCAAAAACTCAGCATCGTAGTTTTTTCTCTGCTGGATTTGGCGACAGTGGGGTCCTCTGCGGTCGGAAACGAAGTCGCATGAGAGTTATGGTCACCGTCTTGGGCTGCAGAAGGAGCTTCTTCGAGAACTTGGTCGGGGGCAACAGTTTTGTGCACCGACATCTTGCGAGTCCTCTTTGGGTTGGCTCGCTTCTGAGACGGGCTGGCGCTCCCTTCAGAGAGCATTTCTTCGAAGGCTTGTTGGTCAAAACGAACCACAAGCATTTGCTGCGTAGAGCCGATCTCGGACGGGTCAAATTGCGTCACCAGCTTCTCATCAGAAGAGAAGGACATACCCAGCAGAGTCGCCATTGTGTTTGCCATAAAAAAAATCAAAGACAGGTATTACAGAACACTGAAATTGATTACAAACTCGCTTATATAAAGAAAAGCCTAGAAAGAAATCCTAGGAAACAATCTAAGTACAATTATTTAGTTTTGATTATGGAGGGTGACGGTGGAGGCTCGGGAAAGTGCTATCAACTCTGCCTTACTCCGTGGTATATCTGACGCAGTCTTTGATCTTAAAGAAATTGCTTTTTTCTTGAAGGTTGCCAGCCTTTTGCAGGGGTATAGCAGCCTACTATTTATAATAGAATGTATGTTGAGCCGCATAGATGGCCTACGGCAACGTGGCTGATTGGCACGCGAAGACCCGCTCTTTGGCTGTCATCTGTCGATTTGTTGGGATTTTATTGCAGCAAATCTGGGTAGTTTAGGACTTGGTCAAATTGCCACGTGTCCTGTTGCAGGGATCATCATTTTTTAGCCGCATAGATCTCTCAGTCTTCGATCATGTGGGGTCGCATGAGGCTCTTGCGGCTTAAATCGTAAACTTCCTTAGTCCAGACATAGCTTAAGGATTTAAGCCGCCTAAATTCTGTATTTTTGCAGCATAAAGCTCATGCGGCTTAGATCATAGTTACTCTTGGCTGCATGAAGTTTGGAGACTTTGGGGCCGCATAAGTCTGAGCTGCATAAGGTTCATGCGTCTTAGATGACACTCTTCTGGCCACACGAAGGCGTACGAACCCTGCTTTTGGGCGAGGTCTCACGTCTTATATTTTTGTTGAAGTGTCAGAACTGTCATTTATACAGTTTTGTTAGGACTTGTCAGTTTTATCAGACGAACTGCTCCTCTTGGCCGCATATCTTCCTTCTGTAGCTGGTTGTCGACGGGCCACATATGTCATTGAACCAGCCATGCGGCTTTCCTTTATGCGGACCTGTTTGGCCAAAGTACCTATGCGGCAATTTGTAATCCGCATGAACCCTATATTTTTTATGTTTCTACAGTTCCCAAACTTGGTTTCTCTCGAACTGGTTTAATTTCTCTTACTTGGCACAAATCCAAAATTCATCATTAAAAGCATCTGCTATTGACTTAGGTTCTACTTGTGAAATATATGTAACATTAGCAACTATTTCTATAGTAGATGAACGTGTACTCACTTTCTTTGATACATCACCTATGATCAAGGTTTCTGAATGATCTGACATGAACCTCATCTTCTTTGGCAGACTCTCCACATAACTTATTCCCATGTCAGTATCTACAAGTGCTTTGATGGACGTTTTCCCTGAGCCTTCGTCATTATTTCACTAGCCAACTGATTTTTAACTTCATTAAAGTTAACATTAATAGACTATTCAACAATCAATGAGCTTTTATTGAAAATTCTATATCCTTTACTATTAGCAGCATAACAAAGAAATATTCCTTCATCTGCATTAGGGTCAAACTTACCCAAGTTATCCTTGGTGTTCAGAATAAAATAGAGACAGGCAAAAACTTTAAAATAAAAAATATTAGGAATGTGATTAGACGATAATTCATTAGGAGTCTTCTTCAATATTGGTCGAATCAGAATCCTATTTAAAATATGACAAGTTGTACTTACAGCTTCAGCCCAAAAATATTTTGAAAGATTGTAGTGGTTAAGCATGACTCTAGCCATATCGTTGAGAGTTCTATTCCTCCGCTCTACAACACCATTTTGTTGGGGAGTTCTAGGACAGGAAAACTCATAAAAATAACCATTTAAATCATAAAACCTTTTGAAATCTGAGTTTTCGAATTTGCCTCCATGATCACTTTGGATGTGAGTAATCATGAAGCTATTTTTTACCGAACACTTCAAATTCAAAAAGCGTATCACTTTTATTTGATAAAAAGAAAATCAAAGTGTAACTAAAAATATCATCAACAATAACAAAAGCGTAGAGTTTACCACCAAGACTGGCAACTATACTTTGTCCAAACAAATCCATATATAATAATTTCAAGGGCCTTGAAGTACTTACAGTGTTTATGAATTTAAATAATAACCTAGTTTCTTTATTTTTCTTGCAATCAAAACATACCATGTCTTTCTTGAACGAAATTTCTGGTAATCTATTTACCAATTTCTTCATTGATAGCCTTGATATGGTGTCAATGTTTGTATGTCTCAGTCTCATGTGCCATAGCCAGCTTTCATTATTGTTAGCTATAAGGCACTTGCCTGCATTGTTGGTACTGTCTAATAGATAAAAAATATATATATTATCCTCTCTTATTCTTTCATAAACTAAATCTCCAGTAGTCATATAATATATAGAGCATTTGTCTTTCGTGAAGTTAATGTCATAACCATTATCAGCAAGATGAGTGATGCTTAGTAGGTTATATTTCAACTCTGTGACTAGACAAATCTTTAATGACTGGGTAAGGAGGCGTACCAACAATACCGTTACCTGTTATATAATCTCTAAGATTATTTTCGAAGGAGACGTATCCTTCTTTCTTCACCGATAGCGTAGAGAACAAGGATTTATCACCAGTCATGCGCCACGAGCATCCCCTATCGAGGATCCATTTGCTTCTAGCATGAGAGTGTTAGCCCACCTACAAAACGAGAAGATGTGACCTTTGGTACCCATTTCTTTAAGGGTCCGAAAATGTTAGTCTTAGGCATCCATGCATATATATTTATGTCAACTAGCTTTCTAACTCTACAAAAGTTAGAGATGTGTCCAAGTGAACCACAATATGTACAGGAAATTTGAGAGCTAGTGCTTGGTGTCATGTTATAGATATGATTCTTGTGTGCTTTTCTTGGATAATTGTAAACAAAGGCATAATTATGTGAAACGTTATGCTTATGTGCTTTCATTGATCGTATCGTGTTATGTGTATGTTGTGTCATATGACAGATCTTTGGCTAAGTAGCAAGTATGACATGTTTTCCCCACTTTACCTCTAACATTTTAGAGAAAGCACATGCATTATCATATTTGAGAGATATAGCATCAATCTTCTGTGCAGCAATCCTATATTTCTTATTCTCTAACTCATATAGCTCATTTAACTTTGTATATTCATGATCTCTTTTCTCAATCATTTTGTGAGCATCATGCAAGTTGAGCTTAAGAACTGATATATCTTCATCCGTGTTACTGGTGGAAGGTATTTCTTGCATATATTTTAATAAGGATGACAACCTTTCAACTTTAGTAGTGTAAGCTTTGATCTCTTTTCGAGACTGCTTATATTTGTCCAAGACTTCCTGTGTTCATCTAACAAGTCACTAAAAGAATCAGAAAGTTCATCAAATGTGAAGTCATCATACAGAGGATTGGTTGTTACCTGATCATATGCCATTAAACAGACATTTGAAAGGCTGTTGGGTTTGTCTTCATCTTCTGATTCACTGGCTTCACTTTTATTCCATATGCTGGTATTAGCATACTTCTGTGATGAAGACTTTTTATTTGATCGTTTGTATCGACTCTTCTTCTTTGCCATTGGATAATCTTTTTTGATGTGTCCAGTCTTCTTACAATCATAGCTGATAGTCTCTTCTTTACTGCTTTCTTGGTAATATTTCTTCTTTCGGTTTCATCTTTCAAACCTTAAGAATTTCTTGAAGTTCTTTACAAGAAGAGCTTGTTCCTCACCATCTGAGTCTTCATCGTATATGATTTCGCTTGAGACACTTTAGCATGTGCTTTGAAGGTGATAGATTTCTCATTTGGTATGGCTTCTTCAAAGTCTTGTAGGTCTAGCTCATGAGTTATCAGCTTGTCCATGAATGTCTCTAGTAATATCGTGGTGAGATCGTTTGCTTTTATAATTGTAGCAGACTTTGGGTTCTAATTCTTTGTTAGTCTCCTTAGCACTTTACGAATCTTTTCATGATTTGATAAATCCTTGCCAAAAGATGATAAAGAATTAGTAATATCAAAAAAACGAATAAACATCTAAGTGATTGATTTATTTGGCGTCATCTTGAAAGCCTCATACTCTTGTGTCAATCTACTTATCCTGGATTCCTTCACTTGTGAAGTACCTTCATGAGTTACCTTAAGAATTTTCCAAATATCGTATGATGTGACACATGTTGATACTCAGTTGAACTCAGTCTTGTCAATGGCACAGAATAATGCATTGATCCTTCTTGCGTCAAGACTGGCTTGTGTCTTTTCTTGATCTATGTATCTATCATGGGCTCTACAAGATTATCATCAATCAATATTATAGGTGGCTTTTCGTAGCCGTCTATGACTACAGACCATATATCAAAGTCAAAAGATTTCAAAAAGAAACTCGTTTGTGTTTTTTAGCATGTATAGTTTGTTCATCAAATAGTGGGGGTCTATTTGTGGAGTACTCTTCACCCGTGAATGTAGATTTCACGACTGCCATATGTATATTATTTAGAGTGTTATATATGAATATAACCTACTTTGATACCAATTGTTGGACCGTTGAGCACCTCTAGAGGTGGTGAATAGAGTGTGTGTGTGCAGCGGAATAAAAATTACCTCTAAAAATTTATAAAGCAATAACAATCAAATATGAAGTAAGCAGTATTTAAATAAATACGTAATGTACGGAGATCAGAGAGATAAAACTCAAATACCAAGGTTTATCCTAGTTTTCCTCTGAGAGGACTAGTCCAGTCTCGAGTACTCATCTCGATATTGAATCTACTATCTCGTGAAACACAAGATTTGAATCTGAAGCGCTTGCAGCTCCTTATAATACGTTCTTTTTATCTGAAGAGCACTACTTCAACTTACAAGCCTTTAATCTGAAGGACTTGCCGACTTCAGGAACAGGATAAAAATTGAGATATTTTCAAGCCTTTTGTACAACTCGACCAAACGTCTAGATTGAACCAAAACTGGCACCGAGTTGGTTAGGAGTTGTAAAGCTCTGACTGAAAGTGAAAAGGTTTTTGAGAACACTTGAATGAATAGAGAAGAGATAATTGAGTGAATAGAATAAAGAATTCTTCTCTATTTATAGAATTTTTTTGGACAGAACCCGGACAACATTCGGTAGTCTAATGTTCAAAAATTCAAAGGTTTGGAGCTTGTTCTTCAGGATGACCTGATCCCTCGAGAACTGGTTCAGGGAGGACCGAGTTCGGTTGCCCAGTCCAAAAAGAGTTCATAAAGAATAGGCTTTGGATTTTGGGCTTTTTGAATTATGGACTGGATTTTGTACATATGGACTGATGAAAGAATAGATTGGGTAGGTTATTTTGTAATTGGATTTGTAGCTGAGCCATGTGCCAATCTCATTCAACCGTATATTTTTTCTAGACTAAATAAATTGGAAAATACATAAGAACATAGAAAAAATGTCTTGATCAGTGATGTAATTTTTTTGTAAAGACTTTGATGATGGTAGCAGCATGATGGTAGTCGTTCAGCAGTAGTATCGTACTTGTATATTATTTATGTATATCGAACCAGAGTTTAAGTCGGTTATCAAAATAAGGTGTGATCAGACCAATGGGCCAACACCTGATCCCATATCAATTTTTTTCCTTCAACTTCTCGCCTATGGGACTTGTTATCAGCTTTAATAAAGACATGCCACACTAACCAGAGATGCTCCTTCATTATAAAAGAGGTAGTAATTTATGTACATACCGATAAACAATAGCCTAGCTCCAAAAATCTTCCTTGGCACTTGCTTATATTCATTCCAATTTACAAAGTCTGTAATCATCAACACAAGTTCACCCTTGAGAGTACAATTTTGAAACTTTTTTTTCTGTGTGTTTCCCCAACACTCTAGTATCATGTCTCATCAAGAACTACAAAATGCTAAACTATTTTTGATGTGGAACTTTAAATCCTTCTCACCTCCCCACACAAACCCCCAATTCTGTAATAATTTAGTTGGAAGATGATTGTCTTCAATATTATCCCTGCCACTATCTCCATCTACTGCCATTTTGGTGTCTTTCAGTGCACCCTCTTGGAGTTATGAAACCAAGCATTTGGATAAAACCTTGAATTCCATAATTATATATAGTGGCAGCCTTAAGCCATCTTATGTTCAAAGTATACCCTTAAATACCCATAAAACAAGATAACAAGTATTTGAATTAATTAATACTAATTATTGATGTTCCTTCTATGATCTCCTTAGGCGCAGTTTGGTTACCTTGCCTATAAATAGAAATCTTATGCAACATATGTTGCATGGTGATGGTGTTGTTCATTGTTTGGGTGCATGTATATGATGTTGAGGGATTTACAAATCTATTTTTTGATGTAACTAGTAGGCATGATTATAACTTATATTGGGGTAATTGGAAGTCCATTGTTTGGTTGTGATTGTATTACATTGAATTAAGAGAGAATCATTGGAGAGAATATAAATAGTGTTGTATGTTTTGTCATAAGTGGTGTTGCGATCATTTTGGCCGCGTCAAATGTTACGGTAGTTGGAAAAATGAAGCAACACTTATTACACCAATTCTACTATTGACATCATACTAAACACCAAAACTAGTGGAAATGGTGCAACAAATGTTGCATAGATTTTATAGTCAACCAAACACCACTTAGTGTATGTATAATTATTTGATATTTCATTCATAATCTAATTTTGTTGTTTGGCATGAGTCAACATGTAGAACTATTGTTTTGTAATACAGCTAAGTATGAGATCACCATACTACCACTTTGTTAAGTAGGTCTCTTATCTTTATCCATGATGGAGATGGCGGGGAAAGGTAAAACTCACATTTATCTGAGAGAATTTCTTTTTGAGATAAAAAAAAGTCTTTAGTGCTGCAACAAAGTATCTTCTTCCATCACATGATAGAAATGTTTTCTAGCCTTGTATATCATGACTTAATCGATGGTAAAGTTTCCTGTATTACCCTCAAAACTACAACTAGAAAATTATTCTTATTCTTTGTACAAAAATGCAGGTCGTGCTGGCATCTCAATGGAACCAAGAAAGTGGAACATCTTGGAGAGAGAGGCTAGGAACATGGAAAGAAATCCTGAGAAAAGATAAACTTGACAAGCAATATGATTCATTTAATGCAAAGTATGTGGACGACTTTGATATGCAAGAAGTGGAAAATAGTTTGCGTAAAGATGTGGTTGAGAAAGTATCAGATACACAAGGTACTATAGCTTTATGGATTTCCAAGAGATGGTGGTACTACTGTCCAAAATTACCTTACACTTATTTCCTTAGTAAACTTGATTGTTCTGAGGTATGTAGCTGTTGAAGAAGATATGTACTAGTCCTTTTAACTTCTGAAAAATGCTTAAACATTTTCTCACTTGGCTATTTTATTACTTCTTATCCTACAACACTATTACAAAGATACCAATATAAAGTCGTTGGTTTGATCTCTTACACTAATTTGCCTAATATATGTATTAATTTCAATTAATTTTTTTTATTATTTGGCTTCCTAAAAGCAAGAATCGAACTTAGATCCAGAACAACCAAAATGGTAGAAACTGCCGATACCCATAAGAAGGTCTGAAACCAATTATTATAGTGTTAAGACGAACCATGTTATTCCGGTAACTACCATTAACATATAAACCCATTTATCTAGAAACTCGGCAAAGTTTTATTGGTCGACATATCAAATTTAGGTCAACATATTAGCCATTTTTTACTGATTTTTACCGTCTGCTAGTCAAAACCTATATGTTGGCCGACAACAACATTGAATGTAAACACATTGTTTTGAAGAGTTAAGTTCTGGTAGATGTAATAATTTTGAATTATATTATCATGCAATACTGATATTGTATTGTTTATTTTGTAAGTCTGGACTTTAAGATGTACTTCACACTTAAAACTAGACAATGCTCTTTATTGTTGTTTAATTGTTAAATTTATCATATATCTAGGGATGTCATAGTCTTCAGTATCGACCAATACATAGAATTGTCGTCTGTATCATATCGGCTTTGGCATGTCCCTATCGAAACAAATTCTTTTTGATACTGTCGATATTGGCTTGTACCTATACAGGGGTTCTTATATTCGGTCAATTACGTTATGAAAATTTTAAAAGAAAGTTAATGAAAGTATGAAAAAAGTGCGGACACAACAATTTGGGCATGTTGAAAATCACCATGCTACAGTTTAAATAGAGCATGCCAATATGATTTCCTATCGACACAATGTAACATTTACCATTTGTCGAATTTGCATATCTATAAATTAACAACAATCATCTATCCTAAAATTCCATTCAAAACTATGTATAGGGGTGTATCTTGTCTAAAAGCAATTAATAAATGCTAGTATTACTTACAGGTAAATGATTCATCAATTTTGAATATTGTTCCAATTTATATTTAAAGTTGAAGGGAAACAACAAATAACACATAAAATTATGCTTGAATGTATCAATCCTTTTGTAGTTTTTGTTTTAATAATTTTACTTTTTTATCTTTTTGAAACGAAAAACTCAAATATGAAACCCGTTGATATTATTGATACTAATACTCATAAAAAGTTTCCGAAACCGATTCCGATACTATGAACCTTGGTTAATAATAGTTTCCAATGAAATTTCTTTTGAGAATGATGCTTATTGAATTGATCATGAAAGTGCCCATCTAATTGAGATTCGCAGCTTGTTTTTTCAAGGTTAGGGCTCTTCTTTATGCTAAAATTGATTATTTCAGACCTTTTTTGTGCATAATTCACAAATTGAAATACTAAAACCCTTGATAACATTAGGTTTTGGTTGTCTTTTGAATGAAACTAAACTATACGAATAAAAGAATGTTATATATTTAATGTTTTTTTATGTATGAAGAAATATCAACATTCTTCCTAAAGTGTAAGGATCTTTTGCATGTCTACCCTCTGAAGTGTCCAATTTATAATACCCTTGTTAAATTTCGAATTACAATATACCGTATAAAAAATTATTTATTTTTCATGGATGTCCTTTTTCTGGGTATCTGTCAAGGTCTCTACATTTCTCGATTAAATAAAGCCCAAGACCAAATATACTTCTTCTTTTTTGCCTAAGACCAAAGACACATGATAAATGTCAAACTTTACAATCATTAACATATAGAACCAATATTTTTTCAATATTATTTATGAGATTATGTGACGGAAGTTGACTATTAATAGTGATATAGCAAAATTTATTATTAGTTTTCTTACTATTTTGGTTTGCTTGGTTTGCTTGTGAATCTTAGTAAATAAGTCATTCTAGACTACTAGTATCCTAACTATGCTAAATGATTCCCAATATCTTCGATAAATATACAGTTGTAGTTTTGCACAGTACCTAGCCTAAAAAAAAGCACTTTACGGAGGGTACACGTGCAAAAATCTCAAAAAGTAATAATCACAAAAGATGTTTCCTTTATATATGAGTGTGTGTGTGTGTGTGTGTGTGTGTTAAAGCATCCTGGCTCTAGTGTTTAATAGGTAGAGATATAATTCTCCTGGTTGGGTGGTTCGGGGTTTGAATACACCGGTACAAAGATTATTTCTTCCATTAATAAATGGTTTATATGTTTATGTTTTTTTATGTTTATATATATATATATATATATATATATATATATATATATATATATATATATTTTATGTTTTTTTATGTTTATATATATATATATATATATATATATATATATATAGAGAGAGAGAGAGAGAGAGAGATTGCGGGAGGTGAGTTGGCACCTCATGAGGGTAGTGGCCATCTCACCATCTTAGCCCTCCATCTCGAATAGAATGGATGGAGGAGGGTGTCCGGCGCAGATACGGAGGGGCTGGACGCTGGCGGGAGGCCAGAGCGAGAGGGGGTGATGGCCAGCGCAGTGGAAATGGGCGGTGAGATGGCCGCCATTCTCATTTTTTGGTGAGGTGCCATCTCGTCTCCCTTTCTCTCTCTCTCTCTCTCTATATATATATATAGAGAGAGAGAGAAAGAGAAAAAAATATAGATATATATATAGAGAGAGAGAGAGAGAAAGGGAGGTAAGATGGCACCTCACTAAAAATTGAGGGTGGCGTCCATCTCACCGCCCATTTCCACCGCCCTCTCCCCCCTCCCCCACCCCTCACCCCTCTTCCTGCTCTGGCCGCCCGTCGGCCTCCAGTCCCTCCCTATCCGCGCCAGACACCCTCTTCCATCCATTCTATTCGAGATGGAGGGCTAGGATGGTGAGATGATCGTAACAATTTTATTTCGTGTCTAACCGATTTTCCTCAATACCGTGTCATTTTTGAATTTCTATATTCGATTATTTCTAGACATGCTAAGTCATGTCAAATAGGTTCTTTTCTATTCACGATTATGCCTACCTAATTTTTAATTTCATGCCATTTCTACATTTTTTATCGTACCTAGTCGTGCCATTTGAAATTTTAAGGACGAAATTTTTCTAAGGTGGGTAGATTTGTAACCTCTATCACCGAGTTTTCTATTATTTTCAATTTTCTAATTTTAATTTCTAGAAATTATTTAGAAATTATTGTTATTTTGGTAATTAACTAAGAGGGGTATCATTTTAGTAAAGAGGAAAGGAATTTAGTAATTTGTGAAGAGGGAGTGATAAGTTTAGTAAATACCTAGTTATTTTAAGGTGGGAACTTTCTAAAATTAATTAGTTGAGCATATATTTAATTAACATGTGCTCTTTATTTAGTTGTAACTAACTTGTTTTTGACTATTCCTAGCCCATGTGATTCTTGGGCCTATGGCTTGGGACCAAGCCTATAAATACCCCATATTTTCTCATGTATTTTTATTCGAAAATTCTAGCCTAGACCCATTCCAATTTTGCCCAATTCCTAACCCAAAATTTTGTAACTGTGTCCACTCTGTATTCATCTCCAATATTTCTGATGTGTCCAAAATTTTTATGTTATCTTGTGCCGTGTCCTGAGTCCGACCCTAGGAGTGTCCATATTTCATTCACCACTCTTTCCAATACAATTACAACTTGAATCGTGTCCGACACAGGACACCTCATCCAATCCCCATACCCGATACAATTCGTCATCCTGTGTCATGATTTCCTATGGATACGTAAAGACTCCACCAGTATAAACCATAACCCTAACCCTAGTGATGGTCGTTATCCTTATCGCCGTTGTTGCCACCATGGTCGAAGTGCGCCGGAGCACCAAGCCGCTCGACTCCTCGCCTCGCTGGAGTGTGACGCTACCGGCCAGACGATGCCGCTCACACCGCTCCTAGATCCCAGAACCACCAACCGTCTTTCCCTCCAGTCGCTCCTCTGCAACCCCATCAAGAACCTCCTAGCCGCTGCCGAGTCGTCCTCGTTCAGCCAACCTCCGCCTCAGATTTGGTCATCGCCACCACCTTGTCGTAGATCTCCACCGACCTCTTCAAAGCCTAGCCGCCTTCTCATATGTGCATTGAGCCCCACTCAATCCCTCGTCGTCATACCGTAACCTCTGTACCGCCCACCAAGCCGATCGACCCTAACTGAACGCCACCCTAGATTTGTACCTCCCCTTAGTAAACATCCTCCTCCGTATAGGTCTTGAAGTCCACCGCCTCCTCGAAGCCGCTGTCCTCCAGTGGACGATCGAGCGTTTGACCGCTAGGACCACTCGACTTCTTCCTGCTCTACGAGCCGTCGTGAGGTATCAGATCTCCTCCGGTTGGACCATCTGTCAGCAGACGACCGCCACCCCCTTGGCTGCTGACCAAAGTTTTTCCCTCGTCATGGTCGTGCACTGAAACTCGGTGTGAGCTCTCATTTTCTTCTTTCTTCCTCCTCTTTTTCTTCTTCTAAACTTTTCTTTCTTTTTTGGGAATTTTGCTTCCTCTCTCTTCTGTGAGGAGATAGTAGTTGTAGTGATTGGGCTTATGGGCCTTGGGGTAATTAGGTTGTGGGCTGATAGTTAGTTTAATAGGCTTTTTAGGTGTTTTGTTAATTAAGCATTGAGGACTCATGGGCCTGATTATTGGGTGGGCTTTGTGCTGCAGTATGGACTCATGGATTTCAGGCCAGGTTTTATAGGTTACTTATTGTTAATTTGTTTATTTTGTTAATATTAATTAAGTTTGTTATTTAGTAAATAATTATTAGTTAGTGAATGTTTGTGGTTAGTTAATTAAAGTTAGAAGATTAGTGATCTATTATTTAGTACCAAGATTGAGATTAATTAAGGAGTTTTTCCTGATCTTTCCCTACTATTTTATAGGTGATTTTAGAGTTGACTGCATCTTTCGGTAAAGACAAGTACACTACGACTTTACATTTACTTTGTATTTTATCATTGTATAGTTTCCATATTGGACACTTTATTAACACAGGTTCTATTGTGCATTGATTGTGCTTATTGCTCATTTATTGATTGTGAGTCGAAGTTGGAAAAATATTAGCTTCTATGTGATCAAACATATTTAGTGTAATATTGTGGATAGTCTAGGCGCACATCGTGCACGTGTGGCTAGACCAGACCGTACCATTGGTACTATTGTGTTTATTGTGCTTATTGTGTTTATTGTGCGACAGCCGATCACATAGGAATTAATATTTCAAATCACTAATGCATTGATCTATTGTTCATTATTTCAGTTATTGCATCATTGTCCAGTTACAGGTTAGTTCATATCATTATTGTTGCATTACAGTTTTACTTTGTATATGTTCATTTCAGAGTGTTGTACTTTGCTCCTTTTCAGACTTGATACGTTGCAGGTTTACGATGACTTCGACTTTAGCTCTTATTTCTTATAGGATACGATGGTTGGCATGGAGGATACAAGGAGATCAGTTTAGAACTATGATGTATAGATTTACTTCTAGTTTGATGTTGTATTTGGTGATGTACTTGAGGATGTCGTCTTTACTATTTTACCGGATTTGTCTCCAGATACTCTTTGTAAAGATGTACTAAAAAGAATAGCAAAATATATGATGATGTGGTGATTGGACTTTGGGTACGCGACTAGTAGCTGTGATGAGAAATCAATTTTTTATGCATTTTGATGACTATTGAAGTATAGACAGCGCCAATTCTGTGGCGTAGGCTGAATGTATCCACACACTTATACCCGACCATGCGTATGCCGGGCGAGGCTTTATACCATTTACATCTTAAGGTCTTCTATAGTGGAGGTGATACCTGTTGGCCCATTGGTCATATGGTCAAACTGATTTTAATAATTGATCAAACTCTGTCTTGATATATGGAGCTAGTCAGGATATCTTGGACTCTTGGATATGATCAAGAACGGCTATCTACTTAGTTCAAGACCGAAGCGTTGTTTGCCGGTTCGAGTCTGTATTTTTTTGAGCAATGTAATCTTTTATTTTATTGAGTCGAAAAATACATTGTACACCGAGTCGTACTGGCAAATATGCTATTCCAAAATGATTTCAAAATGTTTTTAAAATGTCCTTAGTTTTGAGAAACATTCATATTTACAAAAGTTCCAAAAAGGTTTTCAAAATTTCCCAAAATCTATCTTGAAAAACCCTAACCAAACCCTGACAGAACTCGGCCAGAGTTCGGCCAGAGTTCGGTTAGTGGCCGTTTTGATTTTTGAATTCCTTGGAACTTGGTCCTCCTGTAGTTGCGGATTTGACCGAGATTTGCTCATCGAGTTCTGCCCGAATTCCGCCCGAATTCTGCCAGAATTATGTCTTTGGAACTCATGTAAATAGATAAGGATTTCGATCATTTTAACTCACTCATTCACTTTCAATCTTCTCTCTATTTAAAGCCTACTGTCTTCCAAAGAGGTTTTTTTGAGCTTTAATTTTTAGATCCCAAGCCAGTTACAATCCTCTAGTCGATTTGCCAGTGCGGTGCGGTCTAGAAGTTTCTGAATGATTGTAATCAGAAGGCTTGATAGAAGAATACCTCTTCACAATTGAAGTTGGACGAGTTCTTCGTATCAAAGCTCGCGTTGTAGAAGTTGCAAGGATTTCGTAAGAAAACTTGCGATTTTGCCAATAGTGGATTCAACTGGTAGCAAGAGTTCTACCGACTGGACTAGTCCTCAACAGAGGAAAACCAGTATACATTGCTGTCTTTGCGTTTGCTTTCTTATCTCTGCCTTTACATTATTTAGTTGTGATTATTATTCTGTGATCTTGCTGCTAATAATTTTTAATTAGCATTATTCCGCTGCCAACTCTATTTACCCTCCTCTAGAGTATTGCGCTTTACAATTTCGTTCCTACAATTGGCATCAGAGCAGGTTCTCCATCTAGAGGTGTTATATTCTGATCCCAATTGTTCCTACAATTGATATCAGAGCGGGTGTTACAGGTAAAGCAAGGTAACATTAAAATTATTTATTCATTTAATTAATTGTTATATAGATCACAGCACAACACATGGCAACTGTGAAATTCACATGTGAAGGCCAGGCCATAAACAGACCTCCACTGTTTGATGGTACAAATTATACCTATTGGAAAACACGGATGAGTTTCTTCTTGAAATCTCTTGATTTTGATTTATGGTCTATTGTTATTGATGGCTATCAAAAGCCACCTCATATAAATGTTGATGGAGTTTTAACTGAAAAACCCCATAACAGATATACAGAGGAAGAAAAGAAAAAGGCCAGTCTTGACGTACGTGCTATTAACGCTTTATTTTGTGCTTTAGACAGAACTGAATTTAACAGGGTGTCTATCTGCACAACTGCTAATGAAGTGTGGAAGCTTCTTGAAGTCACACATGAAGGCACGACTCAAGTCAAAGAATCAAAAGTCAGCAGACTTACTCAGGAGGACGAGGCGTTCAAGATGAAGCCCAACGAAACAATTACTCAGATGTTCGAAAGATTCTTGGATATTGTAAATCCTTTGTCCTCCCTAGGCAAAGATTACAGTAGCCATAAAAAGATTCGCAAACTCCTGCGAGCACTTACAAAGAACTGGATTCCGAAGGCTACTGCAATAATTGAAGGAAATGACCTCACTACCATGACACTCGAAGTACTCATGGGTAAGCTACTCACTCATGAACTGGAGCTACAAGATTTTGAAGAGCCTGCACCAAAGAAGAAGATGATCACTTTCAAGGCTCAGCACAGAAAAGCTGCTGAAGGTGATTCAGACAGCAGTGAATCTGATGCTGAAGATCAAGCACTCCTTGCAAGGAAATTCAAAAGATTCATGAGATATGAGAAGAAAGCCAAAGAAAACAATAGCAGCAACAACTGGTATCAAGATGATGCTGTCTGTTATGACTGCAAGAAGAAGGAACACATGAAGAAGGATTGTCCTATAAACTCATCATCAAGCAAGAAGAGCAACAGGTATGAGAAAGGGAACATGAAGAGATCAACATCTCCGAAGTATGTCAATACCAGCATATGGCATGAAAGTGAAGCTAATGACTCAGAGGATGAACAATCAGAAGACGCTGCAAATATATGCTTTAAGACATCCGATCAGGTACTCTCTGAACCTATAGTTGATACATATGATGACTTCACCTTTGAGGAATTAGGAGAAGCCTTCAGTGAACTGATAAGTGATTACAGGAAACTGCGTAGCAAATATCAAACCTCTAAGAAGGTACTCAAAGAGTACAAAGGTGAAATAGGAAGACTTACCGACCTACTAGCTGAGGTTAAAGATAATGTTAGTGAGTCTGGTGAGCTTTCTTCTATTAAGCTCTTATTAAACGAGACTACCAAGTCATCCGAAGAAAAAGACAAGGTTATTGACCAACTAAAAGAAGAACTTTCTAAAGAGAAGAAAAGTCTTCAAAGTGCACAAGTCAGAATGGAAGCACTCACTTCTGACTATACTAAGTTGTATGACACTTCCAAAAGATTGGAAATTAGGTTAGAAAAATAGCCTGAGACTGCTGCTTCCTACCCTAACACGTGTCACTTACCGAATAATCAGAACATTCCCAAACCAAACAATGTCAGACCTAACCATATCAAACCTTTACCCCAAAAGGTTAAGCCCAAACAGGATTATAGGTATGCTTTCTTCTATACTAGAAAACCTAAACCTACCAACCATGCACACCACTCAGCTTTCAACACTCAACATGCACAATATCATTATTCTGGCCACACTGGTCATATTTCTCCTGCATGTAGAATCAGAAAGCTTGTTGATTTAAATATTTATGCATGGATACCAAAAGCTAACATCTCAGGACCCTACAAGAAATGGGTACCAAAAGTTTTATCTGCAAATTGTTTTGTAGGCGGAACATCTTTCACATGCTAAAAGCAAATGGATCCTCGACAGCGGTTGTTCACGGCATATGACCGGTGACGCTACATTATTTGCAACACTGTCGAAGAAGAAGAAGGAAGGCTATGTCTCCTTCGGTAACAACTTGAAAGGGTATATCATTGGTATCGGTGATGTTGGTAAGTCTCCCTATCCTGTGATTAAGGATGTCTGTCGGGTTACCGAGTTGAAACATAATCTACTCAGCATAAGTCATTTAGCTGATCATGGTTATGACATCAACTTTGGCAAAGACAAATGTACTATAGTTGATAGCTCAACTGGTAGTACTATCTTTGAAGGTATCAGGAAAGACAACATATATGTTTTCTATTTGTTGGAAGAAACTAACATTTCAGGTAGATGCTTAATGGCTAAAAGTGATGAGAGTCATCTGTGGCATATGAGACTCGGTCACGCAAATATGGACACAATCTCAAGATTATCCACGAAGAAGCTAGTACGCGGTTTACCGGACATAACATTCAAAAAGGATTCGGTATACAGCCAATGTGAAAAGAACAAAGCTACCAGATCCACATTCAAGTCAGTAAACGCAGTATGTACTACTAGACCTCTACAATTGCTACATATGGACTTATTTGGTCCTAGCAGAGTTGCTAGCCTCGGAGGTAAGTTATATGCTTTTGTAATTGTAGATGATTACTCTAGATACACGTGGGTATACTTTTTGACACGCAAGAATGATGCATTATCCGAATTTGTCGCCTTTTACAAGAAAGTACATAATGAAAAAGGTTACATGATCACTCGTATTAGAAGCGATCAAGGTGGCGAATTCGAAAATGCAGAGTTTGAGTAATTTTGTGACACACATAGTTTTGTACACGAGTTCTTCTGCCCTAGGACTCCACAACAAAATGGAGTTGTGGAACGTAAGAACAGAACTCTATCCGAAATGGACAGAGTAAAGTTAAACCAGTTTAGTCTACCCAAATATTTCTGGGCTGAAGCTGTCAATACAGCTTGTTTTATTCTCAAAAGAGTTCTAATTCGACCCAAATCGAAGAAGACTCCATTTGAGTTATGGTTTGATAGAATTCCATCAGTTTCATATTTTAGAATATTTGGTTGTAAATGCTTTATTCTTAAAACAAAAGATAATTTGGAAAAGTTTGACGAAAAGGCCAATGAAGGTATATTTTTAGGTTATACGACCAAGAGCAAAGGATACAGAGTCTTCAACAAACGAACTATGATCATCGAAGAATCAATCAACGTCACCTTTGATGAATTAAATCAAATGACTATCGATGATAATGACGAAGATCTAACTGTACCAAGCTCAACACCAGCTGATTCTCCAAGAGAAGAACCCGAAAACAGCTACCTTCGGAGTCTGTCGAAAAGATTGAAATTTATGGCTGATCATCCAAAGGATTTGGTAATTGGTGATATTACCAAAGGTGTAAGTACTCGTACATCCAGTAGAGATATTGTTTCTAGTGTTGCATTCATTTCACAGCTAGAACCCAAAACCATTGATGAAGCATGTAGTGTTCATTTTTGGTTAGATGCTATGCATGAGGAATTAAACCAATTTGAACGAAATCAAGTTTGGGAACTTGTTCCCAAACCTATTGATCATCCGGCCATTGGCACCCGTTGGGTATTCCAAAATAAACGTAATGAGAATGGTTTAGTGAGTCGTAACAAGGCTCGACTCGTAGCTCAAGGATATAATCAGGAAGAAGGTATCGACTACGATGAGACTTATGCCCCAGTTGCGAGATTAGAATCCATTCGCATGTTATGTGCATTTCCATGTTTTTATAATTTCAAATTATTTCAAATGGATGTCAAGAGTGCATTTTTAAATGGTTTTATAAAAGAAAAAGTTTTTGTAGCACAACCTCCAGGTTTCACAGATTTTAAAAACCATGATCATGTTTTCAAGTTGAAGAAAGCTTTATGCGGTTTAAAACAACCCCTCGTGCTTGGTATGATCGCCTAAGCTCTTTCCTACTTGACAACGATTTTTCAAAGGGCAAGGTTGACACTACACTTTTTATTAAGTCTTTTAATGGCAAGCTTCTCTTAAAACAAGTCTATGTTGATGATATTATATTTGGATCTACTGATGAATCTCTTTGTCAAGAATTCTCTAAGTGTATGCAGAATGAGTTTGAGATGAGCATGATGGAAGAGCTGAAATTCTTTCTCGGACTGTAAATCAAACAAACTGACAATGGGACATTCATAAATCAAGTCAAGTACACAAAAGATTTGCTAAAAAAGTTTGATCTGGACAATGTCAAACCTATTGGCACTCTGATGGCAACTTCAACAAAGCTTGATATTGATGAACAAGGCAAGCCTGTCGACACACGTAAGTATCAAGGTATGATAGGTAGTTTACTTTATTTAACTGCTAGTTGTCCAGATATTATGTTTAGTGTTTGCCTCTGTGCACATTTTTAGGCTAATCCAAAGAAATCACATCTGTGCGCAGTTAAGCGTATCTTTCGATACCTTAAGGGCACTTCTTCTGTTGGCTTATGGTATCCCAAAACTAAGTCCTTTGACCTTATTGGTTACTCGGATGCAGATTTTGCTGGATGCAAAGTTGATAAAAAAAAGTACCAGTGGCACATGTCATTTCTTAGACAAGGCTTTAGTCTCATGGTTTAGTAAAAAGCAAAATTCTGTAGCCCTATCAACAATAGAGGCTGAGTATATCGCCGCAGGACGTTGTTGTGCTCAGATTTTGTGGATGAAACAAACCTTGGAAGACTATGATTTATTTTTCACACACATTCCCATTTTTTGTGACAACACAAGCACAATTAATTTCACTAAGAATCCAGTATGTCACTCTCGTACTAAGCATATCGAGATCCGACATCATTTTCTTAGAGATCATCATCAGAATGGAGATATTGACCTTGTATACATAGACACTGAGAATCAATTAGCTGACATCTTCACAAAACCTCTAGCAAAAGATCGTTTCAATTATTTACGTCGAGAATTAGGAATTTTGGACGTCAATAATGTTAATTAATTTTATTTTATGATTATATTTCAATACGCAAAAACTGTGTTAGAGACAAGCCAATAAAGAGTCTGTCTGTCACCACAACTACTGTTGAAGCGAAGCGGTACTTAAGAGTTCCCCGGTGAACCTCCGCCAGCTGGAACATTACTCCTACAGCTAATCTGAGACATTCGTTGTGTAACAAAATTTAATCTATAAAATAATATTAATTATATTAATTGAAGGTTGAAATTACTAAACTTTGAATTAAATATTTGAAATGAGTCAATAAAAAGAAAGTGGCCCAAACCAACTAACAGAACCCCTAGGCGAATTCGGCCAGAGTTCAGACCGAATTCGGCCCGAGTTCGGTTAGTGGTATCTGGTTATATAACCAGAACCCGAGAGCCTCTTCTTCTTTATTGCTTCTAAAACCTCTTCCACAGCAACAGCAGCCGTGCGAAGCTCTCCAAACCCTAGTTCTTCACCACTTCGTTTCTTCCAATCTACGTGGTGAAATCTATCCAAATTTTGGATTCGTGCGGAGATCGTTGTCCTCTACAGCATACTTGAATCTCGGGAGGTATAACTCCATATTTCTCCTCCTTTCAAATTCGTGCATATTTACTTTATTTGCACAATGCCTAAGGGATTCAACCCCTTTAAGAGGAAGAAGACGACCAATCCTAGTGAGGAAGGATCATCTTCAAATCCACACACGGATTCCCTCTTTTCGCCAGTTCAATCGAGCGATGGCGCATTCGATGGGTTTTATTTTCAAACCCTAGATCAAGCCCTTCTGTGGTATGGAAACTTCTCTATGAGATCAATATGCATAGGCGCTCCTATCAAATGGACTGTGTTTCCAGATCACCGCCCTTATTTTGAGGCATTAGGGTTACAACACTTTGCTAAACTTTGTTTTCCGATAGCTACTAATGCCATTAGACTTTTCTATTGCCATATCGTACTAAACATGTTTAACGTAAGTACTCGTGTTGGCGGAGTAGATATCAAGTTCAATGATGTCCTCTTAGCGGAAATCCTTGGTATTTCTAAACGAAGGTGCACCGCTTGATGATATCACTGAATTTGATTTCTTCGACGGCACGACACTTGCTAGTTTTAAAGCTGAACTCTGTGTCCCTGATCGAGTTCGTACTGGAAAGTTTAAGGCCAATAACTTGAACTTGTTTAGTTATGAATTGCATCGCATCATCTACTCCACTCTCATTCCAAAGTCTACTTCAAAGGATGATGTCACATCACTTGAGCTGTCTGCTATGTATCATATTCTTAAGGGGATTCTTTTTTCTGCCCCTAAGACTATTATCCAGAAGATGGGACGTTGTCGTGCAAGAGATAGAAATCTCTCTTATGCGATGATTCTCCCATGCATCTTCCAGCGTTTTGATATTGATCTATCAACTTGTACTCAAGACCCTGAGCCCAAGTTTCTTAAGCTATCTCGTCGTAGTATGACTGCTGCTGCTCTTCCTACTGCTCCACCTCCTCCACCTACTCAGCAGTATGCCATGACCTTTGATGGCATACACCAGCATCTTTTTGATTTGCACGTCTCGATGACGGATATGGCCCGCGAACGTGAGTTCCGCGATGTCACTCGTTATCAGACGATAGCAAATTCTCTAGCTGATCTCCGATTTGCTCAGACTGGGCATTCTGCCGGTTCTATTCCTAGAGATCCAGCCTTTTCTGGTTACCGCTGTGAGGATGAGGCTGTTCATGCCTACTTTCAGCCCGGTAAAGCTTATGATTGGTATCGCAGTTCTGGTGCTACTCCACACCCTTCTAGAGCTGGCACTTCTGGAGCTGGTCCTTATGGACATGCCGGTCATGCTGCTGATGATGATGATGAGGATGATGAGGAGATGTGATGATGATGTATTAGCTGATTTTGAGACTTAGTTATTGTCTACTGTACACTTGGAAATGCTCCGACATTCCAAGTTTCTTTCTTTTTAGCTTTTATTATCAGTTTTTTTTTGGACTTGTACTGGATATTTCTTGATGTCTCTTGAACATTATTTTATTTTTATGGGAAGCGTAGTTTATCTTTCATTTCAGTTTATTTATTCTTTATAGCATCTTTATCTGCTTCTATATTATAAACTGCCTGTTAAATACTTCTCTGTTATGTCTTGTATATTCTCACTGCATGAGATATTATTTTCTTGTGTTTCTTCACTGTTGTAGCTTATGCATTAATTGCAGGGGAGCCTATTTCTTCTTAATTATTTGCTAAGTGACAACGGGGGAGAAAAAGGATCTAACATTTTGTTTTGTGGATAATACAGGGATTGAACAATTTTTGTGGTATCTTATCTCAAAAGATGTTATATCATTCATAGTTTGTCAATTATCAAAATCGGAGAGATTGTTGGCCCATTGGTCATATGGTCAAACTGATTTTAATAATTGATCAAACTCTGTCTTGATATATGGAGCTAGTCAGGATAACTCGGACTCTTGGATATGATCAAGAACGGCTATCTACTCAGTTCAAGACCAAGCGTTGTTTGCCTGTTCGAGTCTGTATTTCTTTGAGCAATGTAATCTTTTATTTTATTGAGTCTAGAAATACATTGTACACCGAGTCGTACTGGCAAATAGGCTATTCTAAAATGATTTCAAAATATTTTTAAAATATCCTTAGTTTTGAAAAACATTCGTATTTACAAAAGCTCCAAAAAGGTTTTCAAAATTCTCCAAAATCTATTTTGAAAAACCCTAACCAAATCCTGACAGAACTCGGCCAGAGTTCGGCCAGAGTTCGGCCAGAGTTCGGTTAGTGGCTGTTTTGATTTTTGAATTCCTTGGAACTTGGTCCTCCTGCAGTTGCGGATTTGACTGAGATTTGCTCATCGAGTTCTGCCCGAATTCTGCCCAAATTCTGTCTTTGGAACTCCTGTAAATAGATAAGGATTTCGATCATTTTAACTCACTCATTCACTTTAAATATTCTCTCTATTTAAAGCCTACTGTCTTCCAAAGAGTTTTTCTCGAGCTTTAATTTTCATATCCCAAGCCAGTTACAATCCTCTAGTCGATTTGCCAGTGCGGTGCGGCCTAGAAGTTTCTGAGTGATTGTAATCAGAAGGCTTGATAGAAGAATACCTCTTCACAATTGAAGTTGGACGCACTACAACAAAAAACCTATTTAACAACGTTTCATTTACAACGTCTTCTAAAAATATTGTAAAAAGTTAGATATTTAACAATGTTTCTAATGGAAACATTGTAGAATATTGATCATAACAACGTTTTATAATTAAATGTCGTGAACCTTATTTTTTTTTACAACGATTTAGAATAAATATTATAAATTTAACATTTAACAACTATATTTATTTGTTGCTGATTCAAAAGATTACATGGGTCCACATGAAATATCATAGCGGGATTTTTCCTAAAGTTTTCCCTCCCTAATTTTTGGCTTCCTGCGGACCCGAAACGTTCTCTCAACCGCGCAATAAAACCCCTTTCTCCCAACGTGCAAAACCTAAACCCCTTTCTCCAAATAAAAAAAAATTGCAGCGGCCACTCTCCCGCGGAAGAGATCAGCGGTGAAGACGAAGAGATCCGGAGGTAAATTTTCTCCATTGTTGTTGGTTTAACTCTCTCCCTCTCTCTTTTGGCTTCCAGCGGACTCTCTCCTTGTATTTTAAGTCTCTTTCTCTCCTTCAGAGGTGAAGACGTAGAGATCCATGGTGAAGATGGAGATCCAGAGGTGAAGACGAGGATATTTTCACTTTTTGGGCTGTAGTTTCCAATTTTTGTAAGTTTGTTTCAATCTCTCTTTGGATTTCTTCATGTTCATCTCTTTGCATGCTTGCGGCTAAATTTTAGTCACTCCAGAATCGAGCGACGGCGTCTAAATCCCTTTTTTTTAACAAAAATTTTAAATTTTGGATTTTTTCGAATTAAAGCCCTAAATTTTGGTGCTCCCAAATCGATCGGTGGCCTCCATTAAAGGAATAACCTTTATCACACATATTTTGTTACAAGCGAAATGATGATATGTGAGGTTATTACTTTCTTTTCCACCTTGCTCTGGACACAATTTCATGTTGCCTAGGCTTAGGCTATCTATGCCCCCCTTACAGGGGTGGGAATCTGGTCGGGTCAAGGTTGTCCCATTGATCCTCAAACCAAAACCAATGACTTTAAGTAAAACTAAAGCACTTCAGTTCAGGAGTTAATCAGAATTTCAGGAGAAACTGCCTTGTAAATGCTACCAGGCAAATATGGAAACATTGGAAAGGAGACAAAAGACTTGGGTTTTGGCACTGTACAGTTCAAGGAGATGGAACTGCTCATACTGCTTTGGTTCTTTTAGCAAAACCAGAAGAACTTGAGCAAGAATCAAAACTGTGGAAATAATGAGGATTAAGTGATTCCAGGGTCACAGAGCACATAGTATATTATTTGAATTTAATCCATATCGATGCAGGGGCTTTGAGCAAATAATGACAAGCCTTTCTCCAATTGCTGATATGTTCGATAATTTTTTTTGTTGCTAATTTTCCATCCTCGACTTGGGAGTAACACTTGACAGCAGAACAATGGAATTAACTTTTGTTCAAAATAAATCTGTTTGTATATATAGGTTAGGGATTTTATTTAATTATAATGATAAATTTGTTTTGATTATTATAGTTACTCTGATTTTTCAGTCATCATAATTTTTAGGTTTTCTTTATTTTGTGGTAGGGGAATGACAATGGAGATTTTTTAAAGATTTTTTTAATTATTTTATTTTGGTTGGATTTTTTTATTCTGTCTTGATTCATCAGATAAGTTTATCAAAAGGATTCTAGATTCTTTGAGCACATAATTTGCTACTTTGGCATGTCAACCACATCTACGTACAATCGAAATAATATTGCTAGATATGGTTATTAGTCAGACATGCCCCAGGATGTTGCTCCCCATCCACCCTAGATCAATAGAGGATTTTTTTTTTCATGTTTCCATTATCATGTGTACTTTATTTAGATGATATTTATCTTCAAGCCCTTTAGTTTAAACCTAAGTCATTCTTCTATGATATATGAACATCCCCCGAATAAACTCGTCTCCTTTTATTTCTTATTGCAGCATTTTACTTGATTCAATTATAAAATAGTTGATTTGATTTTCGTTGTAGCTATCCCTAATGCTCTTTTTGTTTGGTGTGAATTAGAGTACCGTCGCATGTTTTCAGTGATGGATAAAGCTTGGTTGCATTTGGAAAGGTTTTGAAGTTGCCTATAATAATTTTTTTTGTTATTGGGTTTACACTACACCATTTTGATATTCATTCATTTTTTTTCTTGTAAATATGTAGACACACCTCTGAATACCAACAAGGAGCAATGAATTTTGTAACTATTGCCTTGAAGAATCTAGGTACAGAAACAATTCCATGTCCTTGTATTAAATGTAAGAACTTGGATCATCTTCCTAGTTCAATCGTGTACGAGCACTTAGTTTGTAAAGGAATGGATCCATTGTACACTACTTGGGTATTACATGGAGAACAATCTACTGCTTATGCATGGGTGCATCAAGGTATAATAGCATCTGATATGTATCAGATGTATGCAAATGCACTTGCTCAAGATGAAGGGATTACATATCCTAGTAGTGATATAAGAGAAAAGTCTGCTAATGTGCCGGAAGATGTTGAAACCCCTTTATACACAGGTTCCACGAAACAAACAAGATTGTCTGCAACGGTAGCTTTGTATAAAATCAAAACTACGAATTGTTTATCCAAGGTTTGTTTTGATGAACTTCTTAAAACTGTTGGTAATATGCTACCAGAAGATAACATGCTTCCTAAAACCTCGTATGAAGCGAAGAAGTTATTGAAGTCTTTTGATCTAAATTATGAAAAAATACATGCTTGTGAGAATGATTGTTGTTTATTTAGAAAAAAACTTGCAGATAGGGATAACTGTCCCAAATGTGGTTGCTCTAGTTGGAAAGCGAATGAGTGCAATATAGAGAATGAAAACGAGAACAAGACTAAAAAAAGGATTCCAGTGAAGGTGCTTAGATATTTTCCTATCATACCAAGGCTAAAAAGAATGTTTCTATCAATAGAAACATCTGAACAATTGAGGTGGCATGGCACAAATGCAAGTAAAGATGGCAAGTTACGCCATCCAGTTGACTCGTTAGCCTGGAAAGCAGTCGACCGAAAGTGGCCCGCTTTTGCATCAGATTCACAAAATATAAGACTTGGTCTTGTTGCTGACGGATTCAACCCTTTTAGTAATCTTAGCTCTACCTATAGCTGTTGGCCTGTGATGCTTGTCGCGTACAACCTTCCGCCATGGTTATGCATGTTGAAAGAGTATCTAATGCTGACTTTATTAATTCCAGGGCCGAAGCAACCTGGTAACGATATTGATGTTTACTTGCAGCCACTTATGGAGGATTTAGTAGAGTTATGGAACAGTGGTGTAGAAGTTTATGATGCTTACACTAAGACAACGTTTAATTTGAAGGTGATTTTGCTGTGGACAATAAATGATTTTCCTGCTTATGGAAATCTAGCTGGATGTACAACAAAAGGAAAGATGGCTTGCCCTATTTGCGGTGATAATACTTTATCAATGTGGCTACCACATAGCTGCAAGACTGTATATATGGCCCACAGAAGATTCCTTCCTCTAAAATACCCATTTCGAACAAAAAAAAGTTGGTTCGATGGAAATCATGAAGATAGAAAAAAACCTGTAATAATGACTGGTCGTGATGTATTAGAAGCTACCAGTCAAATTGAAAATGAGTGGGGGAAGAAAAAACAAAAACCAAAGAAAAGAAAGAAGACAAATGCTGCAATTGATGGTGAGGTACAAATATGGAAGAAGAGGTCAATTTTTTTTGAACTGCCTTATTGGAAGGTAAGTCATTTTAAATCAATATAGTTTCTTATATTTATTTTAATTTTAATATTTTTGAGTTCAAGATATAGTTCGTAATTAAATGTAACTTTTTTTTTGTTATTAGGATTTGCTTCTACGCCATAATTTGGATGTAATGCACATTGAAAAGAATGTTTGTGAGAGTATACTTGGCACACTTTTGGATATTAAAGGAAAATCAAAAGATGGACTTAATTCTCGAAGAGATTTACAAGAAATGGAAATTAGGAAAGAGTTGCATCCACAAGATAGAGACGGTAAAGTATTCCTTCAGGCAGCACCATACACGTTATCAAAGACCGAAAAGCAATTATTTTATAATCGATTAAGAAATTTGAAGGTACCTGATGGGTATAGTTCGGACATTAGAAATTGTTTCTCAAAGGATAACAACATAAGTCTTAAATCTCATGATTGTCATGTTTTGATGCAACAATTGCTATCTGTAGCTTTGAGAGGTCTCTTGCACAAGGCACCGAGAAATGCAATACTTCGATTATGTGCATTTTTTTTTATGAAATATGCCAAAGGGTTATTGACCGGGATAGGTTGGAATACCTTGAGGCTGAAATTGCTGAAACATTGTGCATGTTAGAAAGATTTTTTCCTCCTTCATTCTTTGATATTATGGTACATTTGACCATTCACTTGGTGCGAGAAGTACGTTTATGTGGACCAGTACAATATCGTTGGATGTACCCATTTGAAAGGTACTCAACTATCTTATCTTTGTTTTTTTAAGCATATTAGTTAATACCTTTCGTGAATAACTTAAATACCTTGTTATTTGTTTATTAGGTATATGAAGATATTAAAAGGATATGTCAAAAATCCAGCACGTCCCGAAGGATGCATAGCAGAGTGCTATCTTTCTGAGGAGTGCATGAGGTATTGTAGTAGCTACACAGAACAAGCAAAAGAAATAGGTGTTCGTTATAGACGAAATGAAGATTATCTTGATAACTCATTACATGAGGGACGCCCATTATCCAAAGGAGTGCATCTACCAATATCTCATGAAATGTTAAAAATTGCACATCGATATGTGCTTTTTAATACGACAAAGGTGGCACCTTATGAAGAGTAAGTATAAGGAGATTCATTATAAAAAATTAACAATTTAATATTTAGATTAGGCATGACCATGTGTTTTCTTACCATATTGTTTCATCTAGAATGCATTTGACTGAGTTAAAGAATTCAGATAAGCATATTTCCACAAATGAAAGCAAACTTTGGAAGAAACACTCGGATACATTATGTGATTGGTTTCAGAAAAAGGTATTAGTTCAAGTGTGTGTGTGTATAATTGCAATATGTTTGACATCATTAAATCTTACTATGAGTTTTTTATAGGTTAAGGAGGAAATCAGTACAGGCATTCATGTTTGTGATACAATAAAGTGGTTAGCATATGGGCCTGTAAAAGAAGTTATGTCATATTCTGGGTTCCTTATCAATGGGCGTCGATTTCAAACCAAAGATGTTCAAAGGTCCACTCAAAATAGTGGCGTTTGTTTAGAAGCAAAAACCGTATGCCAATCAGATTCAAATGACAATGCTGGAAATTCAAGCTCAAGAGCTTTTTATGGGGTCTTGCGTGATATTCTTGCTTTAGACTATAATACTTTTCAAATCCCTATTTTTAGGTGTGACTGGGCTCACATTTATCATGGTGTTAAGGTTGAAGACGGTTTTACATTAGTAAATCTCCATCAATTTAAAAATTAGTTCGAAAGTGACCCTTTCATTTTAGCATCACAAGCGAAGCAAGTATTCTACTCTAGAGAGTCAGATTCTTCTAGTTGGTATGTGGTGTTGAAACCACCACCAAGAGGTTTCCACGAATTGGAATTATATAATGAGAATGCAGAATCAAGCTCTCAACCGTTGGATGTCTCAAAACTTGGCGAAGCTATTGATGACGAGGATAATTTCTATGAAAGAAGGGATAAAGATTGTGAAGGCATATTAGTTTAATTGTTGCAATTTTGGAACACATTTGTTTGGAAAGGGAAAAAAGTAATTCTTTCAATGTTTCTTTGTTCTTTACAGACTAAACTTTACCTCTATAATATTTAAAGTATTTTGCATATGTTTTTAGATATGTTTGGAAGAGTCTTCTTCTTAGGTAATATTTAAAGTATTTTGCATCTTATTTATTACTCTTGCTCTAAACTTTACCTCTGTAATATGTACAAAGTTTATATTAAGACAAATTTTCGTTTGAGTATTATTCATGTGGCTTGAAATTTGTTGTTTTTGCTTTTGACACTGAACTCTACTTTTTTGCTTACTAATTTTTCCTCTGTTGCTTAGGTTGTAGACTTGTCTGACATCTGTAAATTCAGGGCCATTCTTAGTGTGCTCTACTAGGGAGGACCTTTTTGTCGCTGACATTTGTCTTGTTGTTTAGGTAAAGTGTCTAAAAAAGTATTGTATATATATATGCTCTTCTTGGCCTGGTTACAGGAAAAATACCTATCATTTTTCTGTTTAGCATTCGGTGGCATTCATCTATGCCACTCGAAAATCAAAGTGATACATTATGCAACTATTCTTCTTGGCCTGGTTACAGGAAAAATGCCTATCATTTTGTATTGAGCATTCGGTATCATTCATTTATGCCACTTGAAAATTAAAGTGATACATTGTGTTACTTTCCTAGCCTGGTTACAGGAAAAGTACATATCATTTTTGTATTGAGCATTCTGTATCATTCATCCATGCCAGTTGAAGATCCAAGTGATGCACTGTGCAACTATTTAATTGTTGGTCCTTGCTGAATCATTTCAGAAATTAGAGTTTTTCAACTATTTAATATTTGATATGCCTAATTTAGCTGGCATGTTTTTGCCTTTGCAATCAATATATAATTGTTTATATATGCTCCCTGCAGCATGCTTGGAAGTGTACTGATTGCCAGGAAGTGTACTGATAGTGCAATTCTATAACTAACCGAAATATTGTGCTACTAAGTCTAGTGTTAGCTCATATCTTAGAATGGTGAAAATTGATGATTCTTGCACATTAGTGGCCTACTTTTAGCCTATATATTACATAATGGCAGTTGCAGGGGTGGTTGGTGATGTTATAATGGTCAAAGTAATAAAAGAAGTGTGAAACAACTCTATGATGAACAAGGTTTTAAGTATCACAACCAAAACAGGTATCAGATACTGAAACTCCCTAAACCAACCAATAAATTCCCCCAAAACTGCCAAAGTCTCATTTCACTTTATATTTTCTTTTCATTTTTCTTGCCTTCTAGAATATGATCTAATTCATTTTAGTTATATTTTGTCACTAACAACAGTTAAACACAAGTCAACGGAGTGGTAGATTGTAAAAGCTATGACTCGTACAACGGAGGTAATTCAGATTATCGATATATAATTTACGTATATTGATATAGTTCCATTCTCCAATTCATATACTAATTTAATTTATTCTTGACATGTTATTTCTTTTTATAGGTTTCAAAAAGTAAGTCAGGGAAACGAAAAAAAAGTCACAACAATGTGTTCCCTCAGATGTTCAACTAGAGGGGGATGAAAGCCTAGAGGGAGGTTTAGATGCATCTCATTCTTCACCTGTTGACTTGCTAGATGCACCTAATTCCCACCTTAACGAGGAGACGATGCCAGTTAAGAACAAACGAGGACCAACCAAGCTCAAGGGTCTTGGGATGGATCAAAATACGACTAAAGAAGTCGAATATAATGAAAGAGGACAGCCTATAGGTGATACTTCAATTACCTTTGCCTCTTTCTTAGGGGCCTTAGTTCGATCTACAGTTCAAATAAATATAAAGAATTGGACTTTGGTTTCTAAACAACAAAAGGAGGACATGTGGACAGTTATATTGGTAAGATAATTAGAACTAAATATTTCAAGCTCACTTATAATTTCATAATGTATTTTTATATCCCATAATTTACATTACAGCAAAGGTACAAACTAGACGAGGTGAACAAGAAAAATACCTTACAAAAGATGGGAAACTATTTGAGAGAATATAGGTCCAGGATTTCCACTAAGGTGAGAGCAGCTTGTGCATTGGAAGTAGAAGAAGCACATCTACAACTTGCCAAGTTGAAACCTCAAAACTTGACAGATCAAGAATGGAAAGAGTTCATTAAACGAGCGTGCTCGGCGACAACTAAAGTAAGTTGTAACATTCAATGCTAATCAATAATAGTACATTTTTATTATTTTCCTTTGTTAATAATAATTAATATTTGATGTGGAGTAAGAGTGATCTAATGAAGTTTATAAGGAGTCATCATAAACTACCCCACACGATGAGTCGACGGGGTTATGCCCGATTGGAGCAAAAGATGGTAAAATTAATTACTTTTATCTAGTTTATGATGTTTATATTGTAATTGCATGTGTTGATTTTTCAAAGTTCACTAAAATGCGAAATTGTATTGTTTTATTCATACTTGTAGAAGAAAGAGGGTCCAACGAATATAGAAATATCAAGAGTTAATTTGTGGTCGGAAGGGCATAAATCAAAGAAACCCAAACAAGCAAATGCATCTGTTGCCGAATCTCTGGTAAGTAGAAATTAAGTTTCGAATATTTTACATATGTTTTATATTGTTTGTTCAATTCATATTAATATTTTATTTTTAACATTCTAGAAAAAAATTCAAGAGATCAAAGAATCACTATCTGGTACACAAATATCATCTAGCTTAAGAGATGATGCTCTCTCAAAAGTATTGGGTGAAGACCGACCTGGTAGAACAGTAATTGGTCTTGGCTTTGGAGTTACAATTACTAAGTTGAACGCCCAAGCACATTCTTCTAAGATTATACATGCGCTCGAAGATAAGGTCAATAGATTGGAGGACAAGTTGGACAAATTGATCGAGGTAAGTAGTTATCATTGGAATTAACAACTCTCATAGCTTATGACTTGCATTCTAATTTGTGGTCATCAGCAAGGAGAGAAAAGAACTGGACAAGAGAGGGTGCAATCACCACAAGTTGTTAGTACACCAGAGGTAAATGTGTTGATAAAATAAATATAAATGTGTGCAATTTTAGAAAACTTATGTATTATGTATTAACTATATATTCATTACATTAACAACAGTCACATCATGCAAGCAACGCCAATAATGACCTCCATGAGCCGATCATTGGACAAAAATGCAAGATTATGAGCTGGTACAAAAGAGGAGAGATTGTTGCAGAAGGATCAATAGCATCTACAGATCCGGTCTCTCTAGTGCACTGCAAACCACTTGGGCTAGATGCTTGGAAGGTTTGGATTGAAGTTGGATTGGTTCCTGAAGCTCATTTGTGGCGAACTACATCAGACTTGACATTGGTTGAGCATGCTATAGGGGTTCCAGTTGCGTGGAATAAGCAATACATTTCACTTGATCCTTAAATCTTTTGATTGGACCTTTCATGGTTTAGGCACTTTATATATCAAGTATTTTGACTGTTTAGATTTCTTAATTAAGTTAGTTATATGTGACTGGCTCTGAAATCAACACTTGGTTAATATTTTGGTTAATATTTTAGCACTTTGTAGAATTTTCATACTTTAATGCATTTGTATGAACCAATTTATTGCAGACCCTTCTTAACCCCTTTTTAACTCCGCCAATGTAAGTGCATTACCATTACATTGTCGGTCCCAAGCCCGGATAAAGGAGGAGGGAAGAGGTGCTCATTGTCTACATTCAAGATTGTTTCAAGAGGTAAACATGCAAAACTTGCCAAATTATGACACTTGTTCTTATGTTACTGTCACATAAAATTTGTGGTCAGCAGGTGGGAGTTCAAACTATGCAGATGAAAATGGAACCGGTTGGAGAATTTTCTTGGGTGTCATACAACAATGACACCATTGCTTGAGTACTGGCCAGTCTAAGGTACATATATCTATCTATTCTACAGCTTAAGTCAGGATCTTTTTAATTATTTCACTGGAGTGATGATTTTGGTGTCTGGAATTGTCCAGTTTCTTTCCATGAAGCTTGCATGATGCACTTGATGTTGGTTTGCTCATGCTTTAGAGGACAACAAAGACAAGGATAGCGGAAATGTTGCAACAGTCTTATTGCAGTTAAAAAGGGTTAGTATATATCTTGAATGAGAACATTTGCTAAATATTCAACTACATCTGGTGGAATTGATCAAATTAATGTTTTTTGACCTTTTAATTTGTAGAAGTGAATGATGACACTTGAGTGAAGGTTCTTCAGTATCAGTATGCATGCATTTCTCCCAGCAAAAAAGGATAGGTTCCTGGAGGTTGGCATGTCTCCACTCTCCAAGTTTAGTTACTGTTTTATAATGTTTCAGAACTCCAAAACATTACCCCTTTAGCTCAGGTCAGGAACTTTTCATATATGGACCTGAAACAGACTAAAATTTCGAAGATTAGCCTATTACAGAAGGTCTATTCGAATATTAGCATAATACAGAAGGTTTATCTCATATTAGCCTATTACAGAAGGTCTATTCGTAGACATAACTATATAGTTCATTTTGATAGGCCTTAATAACTTCAACAGGCCCTTCCCTCTTGTCTTTGTGTTCATTGCCACACTATATTCAATTCTGTAGGTGTACCTGGCTTCGGACCTTCGCTCATGTACTTTGTCTTCTTCAGCAAAGGAACATCGGCTACTACTTTATCACAATTAGCCGAGGTTTCTTCATTTACAGGAAATGCATGATGTCACTTCTCAGCAAAGGTTCCCTGCATGATGTCTACTATGTTATTGATTGCTTCTTCAGGTTTTCATCTGTTACTATTGCTTATTGGCAGCTATTGTTATTAATTTTCCATAACAATTGTAAAATCTTCAATATAGCCTAACCTTAAGTTAAGCTTAATCATTTACATTTCTTTTGTGCAGTAAAGTCTGGTCGATATTTGTAGATTATTGTCTTGTCGTGAAGTTCAAAATGGTAAATTATATTCTGATTAGGGAATTCTATTGTCCAAATATCCTTCACTTGATGCTAGAGTTAGATGTGCCATCTGAACATCTTGGTATCATTGTTTGTGTTTTGAAGTTCAGAAAGTGGAGAACTAAATTCTGGTTGGGAATTTCTTGTCCAAGTTTACCCCACTTGATGCTAGTGTTAGATGTGCTATCACACTATGGTTCTGCAGTGGATAGACTTTTTTTTCCTATTTGATGCTGAGAACATATAATCTTCTACCGAAAACAACAACAAAACATCGTAGATGTCTTTGTGGTTGGACTTGCATCCTTCCATCCATGAACCAGAAAAGGTTCCCAATTACGTACATTACTGGTAACTAATTTAATAACACAACCAGCCATATAGGATTATACTTTCTGATTTCTATTTATCTACTGAAATACAAAGCATACTTTTATCATGTACTCAAACATTTTTTTTATTTCTTTGCTCCAGTGAAGTGAGTGGAGACAGAGAAGTGCAGAGAACAATGTTGGAATTGCTTAACCAACTTGACGGCCTTAGTAGTGATGACCGGATAAATGTATGCATGATGCTCTGCCATAAACACTTATGTCCCTGTTTCCTATGTATCTGCACACTGTTTCTTTTGTGCTAATTTTAACATTTAGAACTATGCGTGTTATTGTTTTGTCCTATCATCTTATCCTATTTTAGATATTTCATATTCCTAATAATAAGTTAGCTTACATAATCCCAAGTGCCCACAGAAACGGCAAAAGCTCCATTTTGAACCAAACTAGTTTCATAGCTCTGATACATAGTTTACACAATTGGTAATACTATTATGTGGTCATCAGTATCCAAATTTGTAAAAGCTTCAGAAGCAAGAGTTACCTGTAACATAGGTTAAGTCCTTTTGTATTGATGCACAATTCTTCAATATTTTGTTCATTCACAACAAAATATTTTCTTTGTGCTTTGGTAAAAAGACATTTTTTGGTAGACTATTTCAGCAATTGAGTAACAAGGCTTTTAAGAGTGTTTTAAGACCGGTTCATTTTCTCTTTCAAAGTAGCTGGAATTTTATGAAAGCAGCAGCAGGGAGTAAGCATTTGTATGTAGCACTTTGTAGTACGGACAATTGGTCATCTTATCGGGCAGTTGTGCTTTGTGTTAGTACATGAGGTTTGTGTGTTTATATTAGAAGCTATACACTAAACATGGAATGACCTATTCTGTGAAATGCTCACTCGTGTTGAATTCTTGAAGACATTTGGCATTTTTTCGCTATTTAAAAATAATTTTTACCGAACTTGTGTATATGTATCCAGATAAATAGATGAGAATCTTAAAATTTTCCTTCGACTTGTAAGCAGTTATTTTGTGTTCTGTGATCCCAACTTGATTTTACATCTTTTGCCCCCTGATTTACATGGTTTTTGGTCATTCACAGGTCATAGCTGCGACAAACCGTGCTGACATTCTAGATCCCGCTTTAATGAGATCTGGTCGGTTATATTGATATTTGAAGTATTGGCTTATACCGATCCGATACGACCGATATTGATATTGGGGGTCTCTTTTTTTCTTCTTCTAAAATTTAATGATTTACTAATAATTATTTTCTTTCCGATACCAAAAATTCGATACTCCAATCCGAAACCACCAATACCGCCAATCCCGCTACTCATAAGAAGGGTCCGATACCAATTCCGATACTGCGAACCTTGGTTGTGAGTTTCATTAACTTACTGTATCATGCCTCCAAGATATCTGATGGAGAAATACATATTAATTAATAATATATGCCATTCCATAGCAAACATGCTGACCAGCTTGCTAGGAGGCTATTTTCTTTCTTTCGTATGTATTGGATTCTTGCCCATCATGCATCAGTAGTGTGGTCAATAGGCTTTCTTGTCAAAACAGGTAAATTAGCTTTAGGATGAAGTTCTGCTTCCTGCATTAGCAGATAGATGCACGGCTAACTGTTTAGTTTTAGTTGACATCTGTTGTTCACGAGTATATGGTTAGATGTTCATCAATATTTGTGTTGGCCTTTACTGGCAGGTATTATCCAGTTAGATAAAAATATAATTTCTCTCTTTCTATTGCCTTTTCTTAGTTGTTCAGGGGTTACTGTCTAAATACCGGGACACCACATAGAGATACATGCTCCTCATTCTCTTCAATGGGCAGTGGCAGCAACAACATCAGGTTGACCTTTTTAACCATTTGTTGATACATGCTCTTTTGTTATTGCTAATCTTTGTTGAGTCAAATCTTAATTGAGTTTTTCCCTCCTAGCATCTACAGATGCTCATGATGTTTGGGGGTGATTCACTTGATGTTGGTTTCTGTCGTTTGCTTATGCTTTAGAGGACGACAAAGACAAGGATAGCGGAAGCCTTAGTCTTATTACAGTTGAAGGTGGTTGGTAGCATTTGTAGAAAAGGCTCAAAGTGAAAGATATATGTTTATGTAATAACTCGTATGTGATCTTACCTTTTATAATTAATAGCTGACATTTGAATAAATTTTACTTATTAGTTGTTACCTAAGAGTTGGTACCCTCCAAACATATACTTGTGAGTTATCCAGGAATCAAGTACTTTACATCTTAAAATTTTGATACCATCAACATTTTGTTTATTTTTCCATTTTATTACCAGCAAAGCTCTGTTGTTGTTGCTTTAGTGGTGGATAATTTCAGCCTTTTGCCAGAATTAAATGCAATATATATAACAGCTAGTATTGTCCGATTTTTTTTTAACGCAAATATAATTTCAACAACATTTAATAAAAGTTGTAAATAATTGTTCTACAACGTTTATAAATTATTGTTAATATTGTCAATTACCACGTATATTTAAAGTTATCCCTGAATATATGACAACAAATGGAAGACGTTGTGTAATAACTATTTGCAACAGTTGTTAACTCCTACATCACAATGATGGAAAAATGTTGTGAAATACTTGAATACAGCGTAAGAATGACAATATTAAAACAACGTTGTAAATGATGGTTTGCAATATTTATGAAACATTGTTAAAGTTGTTATGACAACACAAAAAAATCATTGTTATAAGTAATATTTACAACATGTTTATATCATTGTTGACATGATAAAACACAGTTGGAAAATTTATTTACAACGTCTTGTGCAACAATAACCTAACGTTGTAAAAGTATCTCAAACTTTCTACAACTCCTCGAACTACAACATTTTTGAAAACATTGTAAAAAGCTATTAACAATGTTTTCCCAACGTTGTAAAAAGGGTTTTTTGTTGTAGTGACGAGTTCTTCGTATCAAAGCTCGCATTGTAGAAGTTGCAAGGACTTCGTAAGAAAACTTGCGGTTTTGCCAATAGTGGATTCAACTGGTAGCAAGAGTTCTACCGACTGGACTAGTCCTCAACAGAGGAAAATCAGTATACATCGCTGTCTTTGCGTTTGCTTTCTTATCTCTGCCTTTACATTATTTAGTTGTGATTATTATTCTGTGATCTTGCTGCTAATAATTTTTAATTAGCATTATTCTGCTGCCAACTCTATTCACCCCCCTCTAAAGTATTGCGCTTTACGATTTCGTTCCTACAATACCCTTTTGCATTCCTGAACAACAATCAAGACAAGATTAGCTACTCTCATAGGACATGACCATGAAGGTATCACTTCTAACATGTTTATTTGAGACACTTGCTCACTACAAGTCTTGAAATCCCAACATGGCGTCTGCAAACTTCTCTTGTGATAGCGAAGCAATTATTGGCAATTAAGAACTCTCGGTTCCAGAGAGTATTTTTCTACTAAAGTTCTTTCAAAAAAAGAAGTTCTTCCCTTGAGTTTGATTTTGCCACCCTCTCCCCCCTTCCCCCGACCCCATACCCACTCACCCCAACAGATGGCTCGTTCTGCCACTGATCTTTCTAATCATTATAATTTGCAATAACTTGAAGGAAATAATACATGTTTATGTTGCTGGGATGCAAATATGATCATAGTCTGTAATAACTTGAAGGAAATGATCATACCAGTTTACGTTGTTGGGATGCAAATATGATACAACAAGATACAGATAGAACAGTGGTCTTAGCATGTCCTGGTGAATTTGGGAGTGTCCACGTCAACATGTATTTAACAAGGCATGATACTGTACGACACCCCTTTGGAGCATTTGTGTTTCCTAGTACACATTATATCTAATACAATTTCTTCTTTAATTGGTTGTGGGAATGTTGTTCCTTCCTAGTTTTACGTGTAAGTGATGTTGGGAATGCGGTATAACTTGAGTCGGAGTTGGCCCATGAGGTGCGATATTGAATTGGGCCCATATACCTTAGAAGAGAATTCTCCTATAAGGCCTGAAAAAAACCCCAATTATCTACACCACATGATCCCGCCTCCTATCCGATATGAGACTAAATTATCAACTCTATAGTTACACCTTTTTTAGGACTCCAGCTGAAACGAGATAGAACCCAACAATCTCCACCTTAGCTCGTTTTCGCTAGCCGAATAACCTTAGCACCTTGCTACATATGTACGTTCCTACTAGCCGAACAACCTTAGCACCCCTGCTACCTTTTGTTCGTTCTTGCCAGTCGAACAATCTTAGCACTCCTTGCTACTTTTTTATTTGTTCCGCCAGCTAAGCACCCAGAAGATACAACATATTATCATCTCGATCCGTTCGACCACAGAATCAAACCGACACGCTCATCCACACCACCATTGTGTGCCAACCACAACGTCTTGCTCTACCTTGAGCTCGTCAAACCCACCTTTGAAGCTAATTCGTGTAGTTTCATATGCTCCTAACTCCACCTTGATAAGAGAGCCCGTATATCCGTATGTACACATGAACGTTCTACACCATCTATCTCAAACCAATTAGAGTTGTCCAAACTAGCCCCGTAACCTTGGGCTCTGATACCACTTGTTGGGAACGCGATGTGCCCTGAGCCGGAGTTGGCCCATGAGTTGCGATATTGGATTGGGCCCATATGCCTTAGAAGAGAATTCTCCTGTAAGGCCTGAACCAATCCCAATTATTTACACCACATGATCCCACCTCCTACCCGATGTGGGACTAATTTACCAACTCCATTGTCACCTCCTTTTTTAGGGCTCTACCGGAAACGAGATACATCCCAACAAGTGGGTGTATAATTTAGACATTTCTAATGTTCTCTAATTAAATTTCATAAACCTTTTCTTAAAAAACCACATAGTGACCTCGATCTAGAACCTATTCTAGGTAATACCCGTGCGGTACCTGATTTTTCTAATGACATGTACAAATATTGATAATTGAAATTTTTTCACTCTCTATACTTAGTAATTTAATTTTAGATTTTCCCAATTTAAATTAATGATACTAATATTAAAAATAATATTATGAAAAATATCTTATTAATATTATTAACACCCAAAAATAAGATTTGAAAGAAAGAAATAACAAATGAGTAACTTCACAAATACTGGTAAAGTAATCCCCTCAAATAGTTTTATTTTTAAAAGGCAACCCCTTCCAAAAAAACAATAAAGTAAAAAAAATACAAGTACATGTTTTGCATAGTAATATAATAAGGTGGCTTCCTGATCTTTCCTCTCAAAATGACATGTTTTGTTAAGTTTCCACTTTCATCTTTCTTCCTTAAATTATAAAAGCTCATCCTCTCTCTCTCACCATGGCACAGGCATCTCTCACCTCATCAAAAACTTAGCAGCCCAAAATTAAATCGCCGTTGCCGCATCACAGAAAATCTCAATAGGGTGGAAAATATATTTTTGGCTAGAATTTCTATTTTTTTTACCTCCGTGATAAATTAATGGAAAATCTAAAAATTGTTTTACCAAATAGAGCTTGATGTTCTGAATCTGATTGAGTGGAAATAAGTGCTACATAGAAGGAAAATTGGGAGAAGTAACCCAATATTATTTGGTTTAATAATGAAAAAGAAGACGAGTATGACAAATGTTGATTATAAAGAGAAGCAACCCAAGATTGACGGCCAATTGTTGTAGGTAGTCCCTCAATTTCTCATATACTACTATTTTTTTTTTGAATGAAATTACAATTTGGTGATGAGTAATTTTCATATGAAGGTAATTTTCTAATTATTAGTTTATTGCGATTCGAGAGATAAATTGATATAACTATATGAGTTAGTGAATCAAAATGAGTATGTTGTACTTATATAATGTTATAACTTAAACTAAAATTAAAATTAACATTTAATTTAACAGTAAACATTACAGCTAACAAAAACACTGAAATTAACATGAAATAATTTAAATTAATATTTTAAAATTAATATTAACATTAACATTAAAATTAATATTAATATTTTAAAATATATTTATTTTTAAAAATAGATTATTTTTTAGATTTATTTTTTCAAACAAATCTAACTATTTTTAAAAACAAAGAATAAAGAATAGATCTATCTACCTCTTTTTTTTTAAAGATTATCTCTATTTTAAAAATTAAATCGATTGATATAATTTTCTATTTAAGAAAAGATAGATGTGTTTTAAAAAAGCCAGAGGTTTAAATTATGTTAAAAAATTAGAAACTTGGAAGGAAAAAAATTGTGTATTTTTAGTGCTTTCGTAAGTTTCCCATAAAGTTAAGCCCAGACAAAAAGCTCTCTCAATGCTAGCTGCTCCCTCTCTCCCCCCTTCCCTCGGCGATTCTTCCCCCCGCGTCCATGGACGATCGGCGAGTTCTCCCGCCGCGCGTTCCCGACGTCAGGGCCGGGATCGTCCGGCCCGGGCAGATCTCATCCCCTCGCATCCGTACCTCCCCCGACGATGGGGGGCTTGCACGTCCGACGATCGAAGCCGCGCACCGAGACGCTCCCTCCCGTCGCTGGCCTGGACCCCAGCCCATCTCGCTTTAGTAGGCCTCTCCTACGTCGTTATCGCCCCAAAGCTTAGGTGGCCGTCGAAGGCCATTTCCCCGGCCTCTTCTTCCGCCATTGCCGGTTCCCCACCCCGTTCGGATGCCCCGCCCGCCCCTGGAGGAGCTCAGTCCCCACCGGTCTTCCGCCCAGGTGCGGCTCCGCCTCTTCGATGGCCCCGCACTCAACGGTGGCGTACAGCTTTTGCATGTCCGCTCTAAGGGACATCGGGGACTCCCACGCCTGGGTAGCCGGGCCGTCACCTCCTCTGAGTTCGAATTTGAATTTGGAAAATTTGACACTCCCGCCCAAGCATACGCTCCCCTCCGCCCTGGGAGCCATGCGCCTGCACTCCGCCTGCGCCCTTATGCGCCTCCCTCCAACGAGCCTGCGCATGTGCCCCACCATAGGGGCTATGCGCCCGGGACATCTGTCGGTGGCCATGCACCCTATAACCCGACCACACATGTGCCATCTTTCGGCCGCCATGCGCCCCCACTTTTCATTGGCTATGCGCCAGTGGAGCTGGGTCGCCACCCCTTCCCCTCCCTAAAGGCCGGCTATGCGCATGAGGGTGCTGTCCAGCCCTCATGCGCCCGTCAGGACTCCAAGCATGCACTCCAGGTCGGCTATGCGCCTGAGGGCATAGCCCGGCACGCATGTGCCCATCCCCTAATGGGCTTTCAGGCGCCAGCGATTCTCAGTCGACCTGCGGGTCCTATCTTTGCAAATCTCGCTGACGTAGCTCGCTACCGAGTGGATCCCCTACGGGTCGCGGCGAAGCATCCATTCCATCCCTCAATCCTCATTCACCCCGCCCGGGCACCTTTCGCCACCGCCATCCAGTCACACATTCGCAGAGATATTGCGTCCGGATAGACTCCCGTAGTCGCCCAACGCCGAAAAAGACATTGAACTCCCAGAGTGCGAGTTTACAACCCCATCCGAAGGTCAAACCATCAGCGTGCCGTTCTCCACCGATGAAATTTCATCATTATCCTCATCCTTCTCGAAGATCTTTGTGCTAAAATTCCAGTCTGGATGCCCTAAACTGCCAGTCGCACAGGAAGCCATCGCAGGCTGCGGTCGCTCTACACTTACAAGGTTGTACCGGTGGATTCAAAACATCTATTCCTCCACCTCTCATCTGACATCGACTGCTCCTTGGTATGGGCTAAGGGCACTACCTTCATCAGATCCCTCAGCCTGAAGATCGCTAAATGGTCTCCCAGTTTCAACCCCAACGTCGACTCTAAGATTATTTCGACGTGGATTACCTTGCCAAAACTCCCCCTTGTCTGCTTCGATCCTGCAGCTCTCAAGAGGATTGCCAGCTCCTTCGGGACCCTTGTCGCTATTGTCGAGGAAACTCACAATCTCACCAAAGGAAACTACGCTATGATTTGCGTAGAGATCGACCTATCCATCGACCCCCCCTCCCACTCATTCAGCTCGAGCTGGGGGGACAGGCTCACCTACAGGCGCTTGAGTACGACAACAGCATCAGCTTCTGTACGCACTGTCAGATCAGAGGCCACCTCTCGAAGCATTGCTTCAAAACCCACGTCGAGCTCAGGAAGAAAGCACCTTCGAAGACTCAATCCCCTAGGATAACCCATCTCCCCACTTCAGGCCCCATTCTTTCCCTCCCCAACTCCCACTCTCACTTTGCCGATAGCGACGACTCCCCCAGCCCTCATGTGCCCTCTACGACGAACAGTGTCATGGTACCTGTAGAAGCATGGAAAAGAACAGTAATTCTTATGTGGCCCAGAATCAACATGAAACTCCATGCGGCTCAAAACTAGGGGGTTTCATGCGGCTCAAAAATTCCTGAGAACTTCATGCGGCTCAGAAAGCTTCATGCGGCTCAAAAAGAGCCACGCGGCCTTATGCGGTTCAAAATCGGCCTATACAGATGGCCATAATTACTCTGGCATAAAGGCGACAGCTCTGACATAAAGGTGACAGCTCTGACAGAAATGATGGCTCTGACATAAAGACGAGACGTGACATGCTCCTAAAAAGAGGAGAAAATCTTCATGACATATGGCACAGTTCACAAATTCCAAAGAAAGTTTTTTTTTGCGGATCGCCTGTGTGGCCTTCATGCGGCTGTCATGAGACCACTCTCATGCGGCTTAGCCATGCGACCACTCTCATGCGACTCAGACATGAGGCCACCCTCATGCGGCTCGGTTGTGAGGTGACTCTCATGCGGCTCAGTCATGAAGCCACTCTTATACGGCACGGCCATGAGACACTCCTCATGCGGTTCGGCTATGAGACAGTCCTTCATGTGGCTCAGCCAGGATGCATTATTTATGCGGCTCACCACAGAGTGGCAGTTGGGACACGTGGCAGAAGTTGACCAAGTCTTAACAATTCGGATTTATTGCAACCAACAGATCCTAACAGTTCAGATTTATTGCAACCTACAGATCAAGATTAATCTTAACCAATCCCTAACTGCCCACTTCTCAAGGTGCAGTTACGAGGATGTGGCCTAAAATTAGCCATGCGGCTGTACACCCCACTCATCACAAATTCCTATAAATAGCATAGGATTATTCCTTTTGCACAGGGACACACACAGAGCAAAAGACAAAGAAAAAGAGAGCATTTCTTCGCCGGAGCCGAGGTTGCGTTCGATCGTCCAAGGAGTAAGGCAGAGTTGATAGCACTTTCCCGAGCCTCTACCGTCACCCCTCAGAATCAAAAACTAAACAATTGTACTTAGATTGCTTTTCCTAGATTTTGTTCCTAGGCTCTCTTTTGTACAAGCGAGTTTATAATTGTGAATCAAAGTTCAGCCCTCCCATAAAACTGTTCTGTTCTTAGATAATCAATGGCAAACACGATGGCGACTCTGCTGGAGACTAACTTCTCCACTGCTGAGAAGTTGGTGAAGCAATCGGACGTCGCCAAACTTGGCTCCACGCAACAGATGCTGGTTATTCGTTTCGACCAGCAAGCGTTTGAAGAGATGCTCTCTGACGGGAGCGCTAGCCCGGTCCAGAAGCGAGCCGCACGAAGAAGGCCCGCAGAGAGTGGAGGCCCAAAACTGTTGCTCCTCCCCAAGCTCTGGAAGAAGTGGTCTCGGCTGCCCAAGACGGCAGAGAAGACTCATATGCGGCCCCACTTCAGGCCGCAGAGGACCCTGCTGTCCCCAAGTCTGGCAAAGGAAAACACTACGATGTTGGACTTGCAAGGGCAAATGGGAACTCTATGCGGTCCAAGAAGAGGCCACATAAGGGTGCCAGCCGCATGTAGAAAGCCCATGCGGCCACAAATGCCAGCTGCATGCAGAAAGCTCATGCGGCCACAACTTCCAGCCGCATAAAGAAGGCTCATGTGGCCACAACTTCCAGCCGCATGCAGAAGGATCATGCGGCCTCCAATCTCTGTCGCATGTAGGCTGCTCATGCGGCCACCTATCCCAGCCACATGTAGAATGCTTATGCGGCCGCCAAGCCCAGCCGCAGGGAGATGGCTTATGCGGCATCCAATCCCAGCCGCAGACCATCCACCCTATGCGGCTTGGGTTCAATCTTCGACTGCGTCTTATGCGGTCCTGACCTCAGAAGCTCCCATGAGGATGTGCCAGACTCTATGCGGCACAGCTTGGACTCTTCCTACTATGCACCCTCGGGTGCTAGAGCGAAGAAGTCTAGGACAGCACCGGCTCATCGAGCTCAGTCGGCTGTCCCAACTTCTGACCATCAGAGAGTCCCGCTAACGTTTATGCGGGCCTCTGATAGAAGGTTGTGCAAAACCACCCGTGTCCAGCCCCCGGCGGCCAACAGACAGGGTGGTTCTCAAGAGTCTCCTAACAATGATCAAGGGTAAGTACTTTTACTAGTCCCGCATCAGGAAGCAAACATGATACCAATACACTCGTGTGCTCGGGACCCCCGGGCCCACAAAACGAGTGTAGAGGTTGCTCGAGATGCACTAGACTTGCGTGATATGATCCTTCACAAGCGCAAGGAAAGAAAGGAAACCTTGGTGTTCAGAGAGTCCTTCCATGGATATTACTGCACTCAAGTCATTGTCAACTGCTGCTACAACAAGACAGCAGTACAAGAGGACCGACAGTCCGTCTTCTAACGACTGCAGCAGCCAGGACCGGTCCTAGAACAAAGCTCGGGAGACGAGGTGCTTCCTTTCGCCTCCTGTAATTCTGTCTGAAAGGTCACTACCGGCAAGGAAGGGAAGAAAATAAATGTGTCTAGCCCGACAATCTCAACCAGCGCGGCTGAGAAACTCTTATCTAAGCGGTTGTCCACAACCGTCACAGGAAGAGTTTACCAGGGTACCCGCTCTAAGATGAAATCCTCAATACTTGGAGATTCGTCATCTACACCCCTGGGGGTAGCCGAAGCTGGGGCTATCACCCTCCGAAAAATCTACGACAATCCGGTATTCCAAGAAGAAGAACCAGGGAAAATAATCCCCCCAACAGATGCAGCAGATTCTGACGTCCTTGAAGACATCCACAAGTCCCAAGACGAGGCAACCTCCTATGCAGGGGGTGGCACTTCCTCCGAGTCTGAACCAGAGGAGAACATTCAAATATACCTGGACGACTTCTCTATTCGAGGGTATGATTCGGAGAGCACGTCTTCTACAGTTCCTTCCACTGCTCCTCATGTGAGAACAGTATTCATGACTGAAAATGACCAAGATGATCCCAGTGATCGACAGCGCCTCGACACTCTTGTGGCCATACTTCATACCTTAGTTAAGTCAGTGGACGAGATCAAGGCGACCCTACCGGCTCTCCAAGGAAGGACACCTGGCCAAACAAGCTTGGGTCCCACCGTCAATGCGGACTCAAACACAACCGTACCAACCCCGGGCAACAATCCACCCGGGATGTCGACTTCCACTGCTGCAGAAGAGTCTAGGGAGGCGAGAAGAGAAGTCCAGGAGCTTCGGGCAATATTTTACGCCCGAAAAATCTCTCAAGACCTCAGGACACGACAGCCGTATCCTGCTGCATGGAGAGATGTCTCCTTCCCTTCCCGATACAATATGACGGGAAGACATCTGCAAGCTGGTATATGACCTACTTTGAGGTCACAATTTATCATCTGCCGCATGACGACGCCATCCTTACACGATTGTTCGTCGGGGCATTGGAGGGAGTCGCATTCGACTGGTACCGTAACTTGTCGTACAACTGCATCCATTCCTTCGTCGGCTTCAAATATATATTCTTGGAGAGGTTCTATGAGGTGGGACAAGATGTGACAATGTCAACCCTCATGGACGTTGTTCAAGGAGAGAAGGAGCTGACAAGGAACTACATTGAGCGGTTTCGCCAAACCACGATGAAGTTGCCCTCCGGTAACCCGGACTCTTCCTTAATTCAAATTTGCCAAAAGAGGCTGCTCCCCACAATCAGCCTCTGGATGGGAAAAAGCCAATTTAAGAACTGAAAGACGTTCATCATCAGTGCCACTAGCACAGAAGCCAAGTTGAAGAAAGCCCGCCAACTGGGATTGCACATCTCGGATAGAGAGGACAAGGGCAAACGCCCTAATACCAACAACAACAACGGCGGTAATTTCTCCAACCGTGACAACAAGGGCAAACAGGCTATGGTGGCCGATACCGCCCAGAAGCCTGAACCAAAACAGGCAGAGAAGTAGTGGCCTCAGGTGACTTACTCCTTCGAGGACAGCCATGTCAAGCTATCTTTGACATGCACTTGTAAAGAGATAGAATTTAGTTCCCTCCGCCGAGACGCGAACCTCGACCTGCAGAGATGGAGGGCCCGAAGTACTGTCACTACCATCGCTACGTCTACCACACTACTCAAGACTGCTTCCAATTGAAGCGGAACATCCAGAACCTTATCGATTCCAAGGCCCTGGCAATTGATTTCGAGGAGGTAACGGTCGTTGCCAACATAGTGTCAGTCCAATTCGACAGTTTCCCTCCAACGAGAACCCAAGACGACGTAGTACCCATACCTCGAGCAACAATGGAGGTCACTAATCTTCTACCTCCCCGAGACCAGACGACTGGGCTGGTGTCCCTCACCAAATCACGAGGGGAGGTCATGTGGGTCCACCCGGACTTGGTACCTGAAGTAACTCAATCTGCGTCACCCCCCACCGGCAAGAAGAAGGGCAGAAAAGTTAAGTCCTGTCGTACAATCTCGGTCGATGTCGAAGAAGCGACAGTTGTCGTTACCCGATTCGGTGCACAATCTCAACCTACACCGGGTAACTCGGCTGAAGAACGCCAGCCGGCCACTGCTGACATCCCAGGACCTTCTCAGCCTCCGTCGGCCGACAAGCCTAAGCCAAAGAAGACCCGCTTTGATAAGCCGCTCCGTAAGGATGCACCTCAGAGGCTGGAAAGTGTCACGACCCGCACCCACTGTGAGGGTACGAGAACGTAACAACGCCCAGCCTACGCCGCAGTGTCGGCGGTAGAACGCTGTTCTAGGTCATGAACTATAACTAACATAATATGAATACTCTCCAAAAGGAGGCTAATCACAGAAGGTACAACTCAATCAGAACTAGATATAGAATATGGCACGATAAATTAGATAAGAAAATCCTCAACTGAGGTACAACAATATGAAATAACATAAGTCTCAACATCTACCAGTCTTAACCTCTCTAAAATATACAACTCTGAAATCAAGGACAACAACTAAACATGAAAAGAAGAACAGTCTAAGCTGTCTACACTATGCAAGGTATCATCCTCAGCAGCTGCCTGAACCTCCCCAGGGGTCCAGGTCGCGAGTGTCATCTAGGCAAGCACCAAAGTAAGGGGTGCAGTGTTCCTCATCATCCTCTGTAAAAATTTTAACAGGTCCAGTCAGGACAGGAGTGAGCACAATACATCTTACACAAATCATAACAGGTTAGAGAATATAAACATGCAAGAGAGTATGATACATGAAACTGAAAGAAAGTACATGATGTAAACAGAGAAAGAACTGTAATAGAAATATCTACTATAAGTAGAGAGCTACCAGTGACTAGTGATTTAGAGTACAAAGTCGACATGTGAACGGCTTGATTTGCACATGGCTATACTAAAGAGGCGTACATGGCTATTCTACTTTGGAATTGTTCACATGACTATTTATACTTCCCCATACCCCAGTCAATACACAAGGATCCAGATAAGTTATGTTACGTACATGGTTTTCACATGAAGCCCATAAATGGGTGCACATGAAGTATACATGAGAGCTTATACATGAGTGCATATGAAGTTCACATGGGGGCCCATAAATGGGTGCACATGAAATTCACATGAAGGCTCATAAATGAGTGCATATGAAGTATAGGTTATACATGAGATACATGGGAAACATGACCGAACATGAGAGAACATGAGAGTACACGAGCATGCATGAATGAGCATGAATCACATGAGAAACATGAATAACATGAGAGCGAGGAATACATGATATACACGAAACACATGACATGATGTATCCGATGCTCCCGAGGGGGATAACATCTCAATATAGGGATCCATATAGTACCAATCCGTGATAATATCATGACAGCATCAAATAAGGTAAACTAGATAAGAAATATAATTCTAAGCAAGTTATGAAATGATCAGAGATTGTACTCGCCTGGTATCTGAATGTCTGAAGTAAATGTACTGTCCGAGATGAGGTACCTGACTCCTAGTTGGAGCAACACAAGTCAAGATGTATACATGGGATGATAATAGTAATCTACAATGCATCTACATATTTCTAGGTCAGTCTGGACCAAAGTCAACTCTTGGTCAACTCTGGTCAACTCTAAAAGTCAACTCTAGTCAAATTAGGTCAAACTAGTTAGGGTTTGGTAAATCTTGGTCAACTAGTCAAATTTAGGCTTAGTAAGCCAATTTTAGGTATACACACATATCCAGGCAACTAACTACACTCTAGGCCTATACACCATTATCAATACCATCCTATTTATACAATACTCAATATAATTTACTAAATTGCATTCTCTTCTTGCATTATACTACACATGTACACTCTATGTATAGCATAGGCTATACTAGCCATCAACATACAATTTTACCTATAGCTACAATATGATGTATATATATATCACATATAAATATGTATATAGTAATAGTGAAGGACACATGTGTGTTTGTGTATATGGTGTAGTGGTAGGTTGTGAGATTGTGTGTGGAGCCTATAGATACCTGTGTGTGTGTAACAAGAGAATATGAAAAAACAGAACATGCAAAACAGTGTGGCAACTAGGAAATCTGGAATTTGTGAATGAAAACAGTAAAGCAAAATAAGAAAAAGGTCTCAGGTTTTTGTGAATGTGAAAACAGTGAAGGTGGTAGTGTGTGTGGCAAGTAGAAGGCTGAAATTTAGTGAATGGGTTGGTGTCAACATATGCATACATTGCATACATAAAAGCCTACTACCTATACTCATACATTATATTAACAAATGTATATTACATATGTATATATTAGAGATTTAGAGAGTGAGATGAGAGAGTGTGTGTGACAGGTTAGTGAAAACTGGAATAAAGTGCAAAGGTGTCAATGTGAACTGAAATCAGTGAATCAATTAGATAATGTGTCAAACTCAGGAAATAGAAAGTGTCAATGTGTGTTCACAGGGAAAAAGGATTAGTGATGTGTGTGTGTATATGTGGTGAGTGTGTGGATACATAGGAAAATAGTGACATAATTCTTAGTTAACATTTGAACTTCAAAACCTATTTCAGTCCACTGTTTTGACATCAAAACCTATCCCAATCTCAGGTTTCCATATTAACCAAGTCTCAGTTTCTTGGACAACATCAAAATCCAGTTGTATGTTATATTTTGAATTCAAAAAAATACCCTTTTAAACATTGAATCTTCCTAATCAAAATTAAACCCAAATAACTCCATACTTGAATCCTAACAATCTGCACATGATTTCAGAAATGGATGAACTGTTAAACATATAGATTAACATGTTAACTGAACTAATCATTAACAACAGTAAAATACAAGTTTACACTGAGTTCATGAGTATCAGGAAAATGGTGGTTTTAAACCCAAATCCATATTCGAAATCCAAACTATGGCCAATTGAAACTCAAACTCTCATGTAACCACCCTAGCAACAATTTATACATTTGCACATGAATTTAAACATGGTAATTAACATGGAAAATCAGTTTTAAAATTAGGATTAAGCTTCTCAGGAAACACCCAGACTGAATGCGTATCAGTCCAAGTGGGAAAGACAATTTCGAAGGTAAAATCATGATAATACATTAATTAAAAGGTTGGTAAACTCGGTGAAAAGTGTACACGTGTCGACCCAAGCCTTCGTGTCCAACCCAGTGGACACAGGCGTGTCCAAAACACTCGAATACCTCACGAGTGCACTGTACACTGGCTGCGTCATCGAGTGGTGTCGAGCCCTCGTGCTCTCAACACAAAGCGACACATGTCTCGTACTTGTGCACAGAGGTTCGCCCAGGATAGGGCTACCCCTTGGATACCCTGCACCGTGTCCTAGACGCGTATCCAGGCGTGTCCATACGCGTGTCAGTGGTGAAAACTGTGTGTGCACAGCAGCTCGCGTGCGGCCCATGCGACCAGTACGTGAGCAATTTCGTGTCCGACGTGACACGAAGAGTCGTGAGACTTGGGGAGTGACTTGTCAGTCACTGCCCTGAACCGCATACCAAATTTGGTGGGTTCATAAGGTCTGTGCAGTGAGCACGACACATGTGGCAGCAGGGTACTGCTACCGTGTCTGCACGTGTGTGTGCGTGTCCGATTTGGACACGAAGAATACCAAATCTTTGACTCAGTCCTCTGGAACGTTAATATATATATAATAACCTAATTTTTTGTTTATTTAGTTTCTACAATTAACACAATTTATTTCACACAAATATTTCATCGAACAATTACATATATGTATTGATACGTGTCCGATACGGACACGAAATGGACACCACCCGACACCAAACCAATGCTAGCAGCTAGGGGACTCCTAGGGCTTCCTATCCATGCAAAGAAAACGAAATTTGGTAGAGGGAATAGGAATTTACCTATATGTACAATTTGTAAGAAAAAGTCTCAAATGGGGGTGTTCTCATTGATGGCCAAATGCTCCAAATTGTTCCTCCACTGAAAATATTCACCATGGACAGTAAGTATTCATGGATTAGATCCTAATGCAAGAAGTTTGGTTGAAAAAGGATGAGAAATGGAGAAGTTATGAATGAATGAAGTTGGAGCTCACCTTGTTCTTGAAAAGAGAGAGAATGAACAAAGAGGCAATGATTTGGGAGGGATTAAATAGGCTCACCTAGGGTTTTGGGCTGGCCACTTCTAGGATTTTGGGATTCCATCCAATGGTCACCCTCACATCATGTCAAATCGATGGCTAGGATGGAACCTAGGTTTCAATGCTAGTCTCAACTAACTATAACTAGCTAGCCTTACTTGATCATTCTAACCAATGACTAGTCATGACTAAACATGACCAATCCCAATTCTAACTTAGTCTAACCATGACTAACTAGGACTAACCTAGGTTAGGTCAATTCTAGGTTAGGCTAAACACAACACAAGAAAATCAATTAAATGATATTAAAATCACACCAACACATTAATTATATTAAATTCCAAATAAATATATATTAAATTCAATTAATTCAAAAATGACCAAAATACCCTCAAGCTAAAATAATGAAGTACCCTAATCACACGGCTAGGCTCTAGGGTAGACAGTCTCTACGGTTTCACTAGCAAACACCAAAATCACAAGTCATGATTTAATTAGTTTTAAAATAATTAAAAATTACCAAAAATTATATTATTGTTTAAATATCATAATTAAATAAATTAAAATACAAAATTTTAAAATTACCCTTATTTTAGAAACTGGGTGTTACAAGTCTACCCACCTTAGAAAAATTTTGTCCTCAAAATTTAAGATGGTAGTAGTCCTTCTAGGTCAAACACCCCACAATCAAAGTCTCAAACATACCGTCAGATAATCATATGCGTCTGTCCAAAATCATGATACTCAGAATCTTCGTCGTGCTAGTGAGCAAGGCTACGATAATCACAGAGTCCTCAACTAAGGCACACATCTCTAGAATCATGGTATTTAAAATTTTTGCATTACCGCATGCTTGGCAGCGAAAACCTTAAATTCCTATACCCGAGAAATATATCCTAAATCTGACTATATGTCCTCACTATGCCAGCTAAACACGACTATCGAAGATTCTAGATCCCATAACTGAGGTGACCTAGCCCATATGATTCATCTCAGGAGAAAATCAAACATAACACAAGAACAACAGGACAAAATTGATAAATCAACAAGGAACAGAGGGAATCGAATTTTCAAGGCAGTTATAAGAGGCAATTGCGGAAAGGGAATCGAATAGAACGGAACCTGCAGTAAGATCTCTACTGGCATGAGCATCCTCGACTGTCCTGGCGAAAGCTCGCTCCTGCTGGTCTCGCCTGGCCTGCTGCTGATGCTGTATGTACCTCTGTTGCTGAGTCGGTAAGGGTAATCCTTTCTGCTGGCCTACCGGAGCCCTAGCTCCTGCTTCCTGAACTGTCTGTCCCGATGACTCGGGACACTCTCTCAGACGATGATCGGATCCTCCAGAAAGCAAACATCTACCCAGCCTCTTCCGGCATTCGCCCCAATCGTGCCCTGGTCTCTTACAAAAAGGGCAAATAATGACAAGCTGCTGTACCGGGGCCTGCTGCTGCCTCTGTGGCTGTTGTGCCTGCTGGAAGGGTACACGATCCTGAAACTGCCGCAGTTAAAAGTAGGCCCTCGGATGCTGATACTGCTGCTGAAACTATAGGGGTGGCATCTGCTGCGGATACTGTGGCTGAATCTACAAGCGGGGCATCTGCTGCGGATACTGCTGCTGAATCTGTAGGTGGGGCCACTTGGTCGGGCCCGTACTGCCACTAGCTCCCTGAGTGTCTCGCATCCTCTTCTCCTTCAGCCCAAGATCGTCCTCCGCTGTCATGGCTCCTACCAGAATCTGCTCGAAAGTGGCATCGCAGCCGCGCTTGGTATATGACTTGATCTCCCTGATCAAACCCCTGCGGAACCTCCTCGCCTTCCCGGCCTCAGTAAGATCCTCGACGAATCTGCTCAAACGGCAGAACTCTCCTGCGTACTCCTCAACGGTCTGGTTCCCCTGAACCAAACTCTCAAACTGCTCCTCACGGAGTGCTGTGTCGGAAAAGAATTTCTCCTTGAATAGTTTCTTGAACGCTGCCCAAGTGTGACCGGCTGTACCAATCCTCGGGTCCGTCTGGTACCAGGTACGGGCCAAGTCCTGTATCTGACTAGCGGCTGCCTCGATCTGTAATCCTGCTAGTATCTGTGCCAATCGGAATATCTCCTCAATGTGCTCTATCCAATCGTCAGCGTATATGATGCCCTCTGTACCCTTGAAGTCTCAGGGTCCCATCTTCTTAAAGGATTGGATGTCTGGAGTCCTTGGCTGATACGGCTGCATCTGGCCTCCCTGTGGCTGAGCAGCCACCAGCTCTACTATCGTCCTGACCAACTGGTGAGTATCTTGTATGCTCTGTCGGATATCAGCAGACTAGCTCTGCTGTATCTGCTGCTGAGACTCTAAGAATTGCTGGAAAAGGGCAAACATCTGAGCCGCATCTACTGTCCCTGAAGGTAACTGCTGTTGATACATATCTGGAATGACGGGGGAAGACCTCCGGACAGGTGGAGGTCCTATATGAGCAGAAATAGGGGGTACTGTGGTCCCAGTGTCCATAATCGGATAAGGGGTGGTAGGCCTCTCACCAGCGTCTGCTGGGCCAGAGTGATGCGATCGTGTCTCGATCACCATCCTGGAGACAGATCAAACAAGGAATTAATACTGAGATAGAAACGATAATTCAAGGGAGGACAGTTATTCAAGGAAGCAATCTTCAACAGAAATTTAGATGGCCGGAATCCAGTTAAGAGTTTTTCATAATGTGATTGAGTACCTCAAAAATAATCCTAATCCTACTACAGGCTGTAGTGGTACTCTAGTTTGAATACCACTACACAAACTCGACCTGCATGGGCCACCACTAAAAACGTGTCACGACCCGCACCCACTGTGAGGGTACGAGAACGTAACAACGTCCAGTCTACGCCGCAGTATCGACGGTAGAATGTTATTCTAGGTCATGAACTATAACTAGCATAATATGAATACTCTCCAAAAGGAGGCTAATCATAGAAGGTACAACTCAATCACAACTAGAGATAGAATATGGCACGATAAAATAGATAAGAAAATCCTCAACTGAGGTACAACAATATAAAATAACATAAGTCTCAACATCTACCAGTCTTAACCTCTCTAAAATATACAACTCTGAAATCAAGGACAACAACTAAACATGAAAAGAAGAATAGTCTAAGCTATCTACACTATGCAAGGTATCGTTCTCAGCAGCTGCCAGAACCTCCCCAGGGGTCTAGGTCGCAAGTGTCATCTAGGCAAGCTCCAAAGTAAGGGGTACAGTGTTCCTCATCATCCTCTGTAAAATTTTCAACAGGTCCAGTCAGGACGGGAGCGAGCACAATACATCTCACACAGATCATAACAGGTTAAAGAATATAAACATGCAAGAGAGTACGATGCATAAAACTGAAAGAAAGTATATGATGTAAACAGAAAGAGAACTGTAATAAAAATATCTACTATAAGTAGAGGGCTACCAGTGACTAGTAATTTATAGTACAAAGTCAACATGTGAACGGCTTGATTTGTACATGGCTATACTAAAGAGGCATACATGGCTATTCTACTTTGGAATTATTCACATGACTATTTATACTCCCCCATATCCCAATCAATACACAAGGATCCAGACAAGTTATGTTACGTACATGGTTTTCACATGAAGCCATAAATGGGTGCACATGAAGTATACATGAGAGCTCATACATGAGTGCACATGAAGTTCACATGGGGGCCCATAAATGGGTGCATATGAAATTCACATGAAGGCTCATAAATGAGTGTACATGAAGTATAGGTTATACATGAGATACATGGGAAACATGACCGAACATGAGAGAACATGAGAGTACACGAACATGCATGAACGAGCATGAAGCACATGAAAAACATGAATAACATGAGAGCGAGGAATACATGATGTACACGAAACACATGACATGATGTATCCGATGCTTCCGAGGGGGATAACATCTCAATGTAGGGATCCATATAGTACCAATCCGTGATAATATCGTGACAGCATCAAATAAGGTAAACTAGAGCAGAAATATAATTCTAAGCAAGTTATGAAATGATCAGAGAATGTACTCGCCTGGTATCTGAATGTCTGAAGTAAATGTAATATCCGAGATGAGGTACCTGACACCTAGTTGGAGCAACAGAAGTCAAGATGTATACATGGGATGATAGTAGTAATCTACAATGCATCTACATGTTTCTAGGTCAGTCTGGACCAAAGTCAACTCTTGGTCAACTCTGGTCGACTCTAAAAGTCAACTCTAGTCAAATTAGGTCAAACTAGTTAGGGTTTGGTAAATCTTGGTCAACTAGTCTAATTTAGGCTTAGTAAGCCAATTTTAGGTATACACACATATCTAGGCAACTAACTACACTCTAGGCCTATACACCATTATCAATACCACCCTATTTATACAATACTCAATATAATTTACTAAATTGCATTCTCTTCTTGTATTATACTACACATGTACACTCTATGTATAGCATAGGCTATACTAGCCATCAACATACAATTTTACCTATAGCTACAATATGATGTATATATATATCACATATAGATATATATATATATATAGTAATAGGGAAGGACACATGTGTGCTTGTGTATATGGTGTAGTGGTAGGTTGTGAGATTGTGTGTGGAGCCTATAGATACCTGTGTGTGTGTAATAAGAGAATAGGAAAAACAGAACATGCAAAACAGTATGGCAACTAGGAAATATGGAATTTGTAAATGAAAACAGTGAAGCAAAATAGGAAAATGGTCTCAGGTTTTTGTGAATGTGAAAACAGTGAAGGTGGCAATGTGTGGCAAGTAGAAGGCTGAAATTTAGTGAATGGGTTGGTGTCAACATATGCATACATTGCATACATAAAAGCCTACTACCTATACTCATACATTATATTAACAAATGTATATTACATATGTATATATTAGAGATTTAGAGAGTGAGATGAGAGAGTGTGTGTGACAGGTTAGTGAAAACTGGAATAAAGTGCAAAGGTGTCAATATGAACTAAAATCAGTGAATCAATTAGATAATGTGTCAAACTCAGGAAATGGAAAGTGTCAATGTGTGTTCACCGAGAAAAAGGATTAGTGATGTGTGTGTGTATATGTGGTGAGTGTGTGGATACATAGGAAAACAGTGACATAATTCTTAGTTAACATTTGAACTTTAAAACCTATTTCAGTCCACTGTTTTGACATCAAAACCTATCCCAATCTCAGGTTTCCATATTAACCAAGTCTCAGTTTCTTGGACAACATCAAAATCCAGTTGTATGTTATATTTTGAATTCAAAAAAAAAAAACCTTTTAAACATTGAATCTTCCTAATCAAAATTAAACCTAAATAACTCCATACTTGAATCCTAACAATCTGCACATGATTTCAGAAATGGATGAACTGTTAAACATGTAAATTAACATGTTAACTGAACTAATCATTAACAACAGTAAAATACAAGTTTACACTCAGTTCATGAGTATTAGGAAAATGGTGGTTTTAAACCTAAATCCACATTCGAAATCCAAACTATGGCCAATTGAAACTCAAACTCTTATGTAACCACCCTAGCAACAATTTATACATTTGCACATGAATTTAAACATGGTAATTAACATGGAAAATCAGTTTTAAAATTAGGATTAAGCTTCTCAGGAAACACCCAGACTGAATGCGTATCAGTCCAAGTGGGAAAGACAATTTCGAAGGTAAAATCATGATAATACATTAATTAAAAGGTTGGTAAACTAGGTGACAAGTGTACACGTGTCAACCCAAGCCTTCGTGTCCAACCCAGTGGACACAGGCGTGTCCAAGACACTCGAATACCTCACGAGTGCACTATGCACTGGCTGCGTCGTCGAGCAGTGTCGAGCCCTCGTGCTCTCGACACAAAGCGACACGTGTCTCGTGCTTGTGCACAGAGGTTCGCCCAGGATAGGGCTTCCCCTTGGACACCCTGCACCGTGTCCGCACGCGTGTCAGTGGTAAAAACTGTGTGTGCACAGCAGCTCGCGTGTGGCCCGTACGACTAGTGCGTGAGCAATTTCGTGTCTAATGCGGCACGAAGAGTCGTGAGACTTAGGGAGTGACTTGTCAGTCGCTGCCCGATCCCCACACCAAATTTGGTGGGTTTACAAGGTCTGTGCAGTGAGCACGACACATGTGGCAGCAGGGCACTGCTACCGTGTCTGCACGTGTGTGTGCGTGTCCGATTTGGACACAAAGAACACGAAATCTTTGACTCAGTCCTCTGGAATATTAATATATATATTATAACCTAATTTTCTGTTTATTTAGTTTCTGCAATTAACACAATTTATTTCACACAAACATTTCATCGAACACTTACATATATGTATTGATACGTGTCCGATACGGACATGAAATAGACACCACCCGACACCAAACCTATGCTAGCAGCTAGGGGACTCCTAGGGCTTCCTATCCATGCAAAGAAAATGAAATTTGGTAGAGGGAATAGGGATTTACCTATATGTGCAATTTACAAGAAAAAGTCTCAAATGGGGGGTGTTCTCCTTGATGGCCAAATGCTCCAAATTATTTCTCCACTGAAAATATTCACCATGGACAGTAAGTATTCATGGATTAGATCCTAATGCAAGAAGTTTGGTTGAAAAAGGATGAGAAATAGAGAACTTATGAATGAATGAAGTTGGAGCTCACCTTGTTCTTGAAAAAAAAGAATGAACAAAGAGGCAATGATTTGGGAGGGATTCAATAGGCTCACCTAGGGTTTTGGGCTTGCCACTTCTAGGGTTTTGGGATCCCATCCAATGGTCACCCTCACATCATGTCAAATTGATGGCTAGGATGGAACCTAGGTTTCAATGCTAGTCTCAACTAACTATAACTAGCTAGTCTAACTTGATTATTCTAACCAATGACTAGTCATGACTAACCATGACCAATCCCAATTCTAACTTAGTCTAACCATGACTAACTAGGACTAACCTAGGTTAGGTCAATTCTAGGTTAGGCTAAACACAACACAAGGAAATCAATTAAATAATATTAAAATCACACCATCACATTAATTATATTAAATTCCAAATAAATATATATTAAATTCAATTAATTCAAAAATGACCAAAATACCCTCAAGCTAAAATAATGAAGTACCCTAATGACATGGCTAGGCTCTAGGGTAGACAGTCTCTACGATTTCACTAGCAAACACCAAAATCACAAGTCATGATTTAATTAGTTTTAAAATAATTAAAAATTACCAAAAATTATATTATTATTTAAATATCATAATTAAATAAATTAAAATACAAAATTTCAAAATTACCCTCATTTTAGAAACTGGGTGTTACAGAAAGGCCTTATAATTTTGATATTTTGGCACAATTGGCCAACACACCAGCCAAATTATCATTATATGAGCTCCTGAGACTCTCCAAAGATGTTCGCGTCGTATTGAGCGAAGCACTCCAGAATGCTGACGCATATCTTGCTCAGGTCAAGCCTACAGGGGAGAGCTCGCCGAAGGATCTCCAGGACAGCGCTTGTATAGGTGCAATGCCCAACATTGTGTTCACTCTGCAGGATATGCTTATCAAGACCAATCTGCACGATCGCCCTCTGTATTATACTGGATACGTCGACGACAGCAAGGTGGATCGGATGCACATTGATTCTGGTTCTTCGATAAGCATTATTTCGAAGAGCTTGCTTCACCTCCTGCGCATCCCTATGCATTGGCTGACTCCTACCAGCACCGCCATCAGCAGTTTCAATTCAGGGAGAAGCTATCCCATTAGGAAGATTCGCCTGAAGTGCCAAATTAGCAACCTTCAGTCAGAAGTAACCTGCTATGTCATAGACGCAGATACCTCCTACAATATTCACCTGGGGCGTCCGTGGATACACGATTATATGATCGTGCCCTCCATATTGCACCAATGCTTCAAATATGTCGACAAGCACGGCTTCGTAAAGACGGAATTTGTCGACATCGATCCCTTCAAAGGGGTCGAATCCTACTATTCGGATTCCTGCTTGTACGAGAAATCAAAGAGGCACCTGATCAAGGAGGATGTTCAACAGCAGACAGAGGCCATTGCAGGGCCTGAGGAACCCTTGAGAATCCATCTCCAACCCCGCAAACCAGGCAGGACTGTACCTCTTACAGCCACTCTGCGTAGAGAAGCAACTAGTCTCCCTGTGCTCACTACACAAAAGGAGCAGATGGTTATCCGACTGTCGAGGTCTGGCCAAGGGCCGAGACCCACTACGAAGCCACTGAAAATCAGGCTGCCCAGAGCCGGCCAACAACAGTCAGAAAAGACCAATCCTTCTGTCAAGCCGATGATGATTCGTCTTCCCAGGATAAGTCTACAGCCGAGCGCTAAGCCAGGGACTGCTAGTGAGCCAACAACTCACCGTCCAGCACCAAGCGCTAAGCCAGGGACCGCTAGTGTGCCAATGACTCCACGTTCAGCACCACCAGTGGAGACCTTGATGATCAAGCTGCCCAGGTCATCCTCCCAGTCTTCCTTAATATAGGGGGTGGCTGAAGAGGAGTTATAGCTAGCCAAGTATGTGGCTGCCCACACTGATGTTCCTTCTGCTGAAGATGTAATCCCACCCGAAAAGAAACCTTATTTCATCAATAAAGGGCTATCAGTGAACTACCTCGAGCTTAACAAGCTTTGTATAATGTATTATATGGAACACGGTATAGGCACCAACTTACACACACAAGTGACAAATGTCTATACCACGAACCAACTTACTCCCGTAGAAGGCGCTTGCTTCATAGTTGAGGGAGAGGATCATACAATCATCTTCAGCTGAAAGAATGATCCACAGCCCTTCAGGCTAGAAGAAGTTGATCTCGAACCCGACACTGGAAGACTGCCCCTTTATCTGTATAGCTTCTGATCCAAGTACCTCATGCAAAAATAGGGGCATGATATGGAGGCTACGCCAGGCTTGAACTATGGCACTGGCCGGCGATTACCTTTGCAATTGCCACTCCCGGCTAGAAAACCACGGGATTACTAAGGAAAACCAGACATGGTCTAGGCTATGTTACTCCTGCAACAACTCCTGAGAGCTCGGATGAGGAATGTGAATGGCATTCACATTCAGTCAGATTACCCACTTTCGATTCGGATGTCAGCATCGGAGACGTATTCAGACAAGCTTGGTCTGTCAATATGGCATTTGCTGACATCTATGAAGAAGACAAAGACGTACCCGAACTTCTCGAGTTAGAACCTTGGGTTCAACGGCTAGATGTGCAGTGGAAGAAATATTTCGAACAAAGAGATCCTTCTACCGAAGATAAGGTCATGCAAGTTGACCTCGGCGATGAATCCTCTCCAAAGACAATCTTCGTCAGCAAAAGCCTGACAGACGAAGAACGAAAATTGCTTTTGCAACTCGTCAGAGAGTACATTGACGTATTTGTCTGGAGCTATGAAGACATGCCAGGGCTAAACCTCGAGGTTGTACTACATAAACTCAACATTCATCCGGACGCAAAGTCGGTCAAGCAGCAGCAACAACGGTTCTGCCCAGACATCATAAATTCTATCGAAGCTGAGGTCAACAAACTAATAGCCAGCGGCTTCATCCGAGAGGAACAACATCCAGACTAGGTCGCCAATATAGTACCGGTCCTCAAGAAGAATGGGAAGATCTGAATTTGCATCGACTTCCGGTATCTGAATGAAGCATGTCCTAATGATGAGTTTCCTCTTCCTATTACGGACATAATGATTGACAACACATGTGGCTTTGAGCGCATGTTGTTCATGGATGGCTTCTCAGGATACAACCAGATCAAGATGTTTCCTGATGACGAAAAGCATACATCATTTTGAACGTCGATTGGTGTGTATTGCTACACAGTCATGCCCGTTGGTTTAAAGAATGTCGGTGCCACATACCAACGAGCTATGAGTACCATCTTCAGTGATCACCTACGTAAGACCGTGGAGTGTTATGTCGACGACATCGCCGTCAAAAGCTGCTCTAAGGAAGATCATCTGCATGATCTAAAGACAGTATTCAACCTGATGCGAGCACAAAACTTGAAGATGAATCCCACAAAATCCTTCTTGGGCGTATCTAGCAAAAATTCTTGGGTTTTATCATTATCGCCCAGGGAATCCATATAGACCCTGAAAAGACGAAGGCAATTATGGAGATGGGCCTCCCGAGAAATCTTCGAGAACTCAGAGGCCTTCAAGGGAGGCTAGCCTATATCAGGAGGTTTATCTCTAACCTCTCTGGGCGATATCAACCATTTACCCACCTCATGAAGAAGGGAGTCTCCTTCGTATGGGATGAAGAGTGCCAACGCGCCTTCGACAACATTAAAGAATACCTGTCAAACCCTCCAATCCTGGTGGCCCCGGTTGCTGGAAAGCCGTTCTTGCTATATATACGAGCGATGGAGCATTCCTTCGGTGCTCTACTAGCACAAAACAATGATGCGGGGCATGAACAAGCTATCTATTACCTCAATCAAATGATGATAGGACCTGAGCATAGATACACTGCCGTGGAGAAGGAATGTCTTGCTTTGGTGTTCGCTATCCAGAAGATGCGACACTATGTTACAAGACAAACCATCTATGTCATATCACGAGTTAACCCCCTAAGGGTCCTCATGACCAAGCCGGGTGCACTCAGCTCTCGCCTCGTAACCTGGGCGATATTATTGTCTTCCTACGACATAACATTCATCCCGCAGAAGGCTGTTAAAGGTCAAGCTCTGACAGACTTTTTAGCGGCCCATCTAGGTTTGGAGTCAACCAGAATATATGAAGAGATCCCAGATGACGTCGCCAATGCAAACATGGCTTCCCATGATACCGTCTGGCTAATGTTCTTCGACGGTACTTCGAGAACCGGGCCCAAGGACAATATCATCGTTGGAGTCGGAGTGGTACTGATTTCTTCCACGTGCTTGGTGATCAACCGGGTATATTCTCTTACAGAACCTTGCTCAAACAACGTGGCCGAGTACATCGCCATGGTTATCGGCCTCCGAATTGCAAAGAAACTGGGGGTAGAGTACATGAAAGCATATGGTGATTCACAGTTAATCGTCAATCAGATCCGGGGTTCATATGAAGTTTGCCATGAAGACATGATCCCCTATCATCAAATCGCAATCGCCATCATTACGTCCCTGAAAGGATTCTTCATAGAATATGTTCCTAGACTCCGGAATATTGAAGCTGATGCCTTAGCAGGACTGGCCGCTTCTCTGGCGGTCCCAAATCATACTCATCATTTAGTTGACGTAATAGGCCATGAATTGGCCCGTCCTAAGGACAACGTCCAATTGGCTGAGAGTTATTCTGCCCTGACGGTCAACGAGACGCAGGACTGGAGGCTCCCATTTATTGACTTCACAGTCTATGGCATCTTGTCGAAAAACCCGAAAGAAGCTACCTCTATCAGAAGACGTTCTCTCAGATTCTTCTACGATACTGAGACAAAAATGCTGTATCGGCGATCCTATGATGTATTACTGCTCTGGTGTTTGTCAAATACAGAAGCAAAAGAAGCTGTATGTAAAGCTCACGACGGCGATTGTGGGGCCCATCAACCTGGCCCGAAATTATAAGATCGCCTTCGTCGGATGGGCTATTACTGGCCTACGATGGTGGCAGATACGATAGACTATTCAAGAAAGTGTAAAGCTTGTCAGGTCCACGCAGATTTCATACACCAACCATCCGAATTTCTACATCCGACGGTGGTATCCTGGCCATTCGAAACATGGAGAATGGATATCATTGGTCCAATCACCCTACCTTCATCCTGAGGACACCGTTTTATATTGGCAATTACGGATTACTTCTCCAAATGGGCGGACGCTGTTTCGCTTGCAGAAGTGAAGACATCAAACATGATTAGCTTCCTCAAGCATCACGCCATCTATCGTTTTGGACTACCTCGAAGGATCATCCACGACAATGGTCCGCAGTTCGCAAGCCACGCCTTCTATCGATTTTACGACAAACATCGAATCCAGAACGTTGCTTCAACATGTACAATTCGACAGCTAATGGTCTGGCTGAAGCATTCAACAAAACCATAATCAAGCTTCTCAAGCAGTTCATGTCCTCAAACAAATGCGACTGGAATGAAAAGCTTAGCGAATGCTTATGGGCGTACCGTACTAAAGCCCGGACAGCCACTGGGAACACACCATTCTCTTTGGTGTACAAAAGTGAGGCAGTTCTCCTATTGGAGACTCAAATACCCTCGCTCCGCGTCGCCCTCACTTACCGATTGACGACGGATGATAATTACCGTCGCTGGCTACAAGAGTTTGAGGCCTTAGATGAGAAGCGCATGTTAGCTCAACAACGAATCGAGCTTTACCAAGCATGCATCTCTGGAGCCTTCAACAAGAAGGTTAAACTCAGAACATTCCAAGTGGGTGATCTCGTTTTGGCAGTTCGAAGGCCAATAGTTATGACTCACAAAACCGTCGGCAAGTTCCAACCAAAGTATGAAGGCTCGTTTATCATCGAGGCTGTATTCTCCAATAGTGCATACCGTCTCGCAAAGCAAAACGGAGACTTGCTCATGATGCCCATGAGCGGTAAGTTCTTGAAAAAATATTATGTCTAAACGATACCATCCAAATCAACCGGATTGTTGAGTTATATACCCTTAGGTACCGCTGAACTTACACTCTGGTCACTCCAAATGACTCTATATCGCGTCTTCTAGGTAGTAAGTCATGTATGATCATACCTCTGAACTTCCTCCCTAAAAGAGTATCTTCCTCATAATCTATTACCCGCGCTTTCAGTGCATAAAAATGGGTAACAAGTCCACCAAATCCCCGAAACAACCACGTCGATATCACCTCTGAGTTGTCTCTCTTCCATCACAAACAAATCACCCCTTACATAGAACTTCCACATCCATATTACCTTTGAGTTGTTCTATGTACCCTTCGTGGAGTCCACTCCTGCCACGTCCTCATTACCGCTGAGTAGGAAAACTCCATTGTAAAACCCTCATATTTACACGTCTTCATTACCTCTGAGTAAGTATGTTGGTTTTCTTTCGACTTGTTATCTGTACCCAAAACCAGGGTACGCCAAGGTTAATAGGCCCACAAATGTCCGCAGTTGACCACAAATTTCAACAGTTGACCACAAATGTCCACAGTTGACCATAAATGTCCACAGTTGACCACAAATGCTGTACTAGGTCCTCTAGTACATGTGCCTCTTTTTCTACCATCCCATGCCTCTGGAACCCAGCTGTTCCATGGTATTCGGTCACCCAATACCAAGAACTTCCATGTCCACCTTACAAACGGAATCGTTCTTGGTATCTCTATCGAACTTATTATCCATACCTAAAACCAAGGTATACCAAGGGTAATAGGTCCACGAAAAGTCCCCCAGCTGGGCAAACACCATAATACTAAAGATACGGTACAAGCACAACAGATAAAAGATAATGTAAACAAAGTCATTTATTTAAAATCAAAAGTACTACATTTTCTGGGACTACGTCCCTGTCAGAAGATGAAAGAACATAATAATGAAAGAAAGAAAAAGCCGATTATGGTTCGGCGACACACAATTCTCTGAGCCGGTCCTTCAGCTGGGCCGTCGACCGCTCAATCCTCCGCTTGGCCCGGTGCTCAGCCTCCTGAATCAACCTCTCTGCATCCTCCAGATGCGCATGTGCCTGCCAGCCGTCTTCAAGTTTCATCAGTGCACGCTCCAAGGCAGTAGAGGTTCGGGTGACCCGGTCGGCTTCCTGGAGAATTAGCTCCTTATCTTGGCGAGAAGCCTGGAGCTCAGATTCCAAAGAAGCCAATTTCCTCTGAAGCTGGAGGATCTGCTCGTTCGTATCGGTTATCCCACGAGAGACGGCCTCTTCCCGAGCAATACAATCCTTCCCCTGCGGCTTAGTTGATCGTACTACAGAGATAAATCTCGAAGGTCCTTCACTAGAACTGGCTTGGACGTCTCCCGTACCGCCCTTATCTTTTCCATTGCTGTTATAAGGAAGGCACGCTCCTGATCTATTGCTGAAGACAGATCGACTTGCCGTAGTCCTTGAAACTGGGCCACGAGCTGATCAACTTCTAGTAATTTTGGCTCCAAAAGCTCGACCATCCCTGCCCCACCGAAGAGGGTTCTGAGGAGTTCAATCTGGCCACGGGCACATTGACAGGCCAATGCAAAAGATGTCCCCCTCTCTACGGCAGCTTTGACCCCTCGCTTCAGATAGCGGTAGAAACTATCAATCATGTCCTTCGACGATTCATCCAGAACTTTCGAAGAAGACGGCATCAAATGAAGAGTAGCTGGCAGAGTTGAAGAAGATGCACCAGAACTTGAAGCCCCTGCCACTAGGGAAACAAGTTTCGAACGATAGGATGCCTGAATAGCAGCTATCTCCTCCTCCGCAGCTCAAAGGATCCGGAGACTGGACAGGGTAGAAAGGTCGACATCCGGTGTTGTAGCCACATGAACCAAGGAGGGTGCAGGGACCATTTTTGCCTGCCTCGGCCGTTCCACTGCTTGTTCTCACGAACTCGATCCGGCAGGAGGTCCCTCAATATAAGTTGGAGGAGGAGGAGGCATACTTTCTTCCATCAGATCCCCTCTGGTGATGGAAGTCGTTGGCAGCGAAGGAGCAAGACCTGTGTGTCCGGAGCAACCATCCATCAGCTTAACCCGAAGGATGTGAAGATAAAGCAAATGGATTTCCTCACTAGTCAAGACATGACTTAGCTTAGTAGGGGAGGATTGCTGAAGCTGAGGCTCACTCACAGCCATCACATCTTCTTCACCGGCGACATCTGAGCCGAATGCAGCTGTTTCCTCTGCCCCAGCCGCCCCGAAGGTGAATACAATGGGGTCAGCATCAACTGGCTGAGGTTCATCAACCTCGAGGACTGGTTCAGTAGAGCCCACATCGCCCTGGATTGAGATGTCAGCAACTGGAGGAACCTCAGCCGTCGCCGGAAGAACCTTGGCGGAAATAAGCTCGGCAGACATAGCACTAATTAAAGTAGCTAGAGCCGGGTCAACCTCAAAGGCGGTAGCAGGCGCTGAGGAGTTCACATCTCCAGACGCCTACAAAGAAAAGGAAAATGATCAGATTATTTCATAAAAGAAGAACAAAAAAGAAGGGATCGTAACTCGATTCACCTCCGAAACGGCATCAACATCCTCGCTTCTCTCCCTAATGATTAACTCGCGAGGCTTGACCGCAGCCCGTTTCCGAGAGTAAGTTATGCTGCCAACAGCGGACCCACGCCTGCTTCGCTTTCGTGAAGGACTAGGCGCAACAGGGGGCTGATCTGCCACCAAATCATCTGCAGGAGGAAGAGGCAAGTTATCGGGGTCATCCTCTTCATTCGTATTGGTAGACTCCGAGTCTGACACATCAACTGTATTCCCCTTCTTGGTCCTCGTCTTGAACCCTTTTGGCTTCTCCTCCAAGCCAGTACCGACAATAAAACTGGTACTTGGGTCAAAATCGTTAGGGGGCTTGTTCACCATAACATGGTACAGAGACCCCATGTACAAAATTTACCTTGACTCCCTAGCATCAGGTACAGAGAAGCTGGTACGGGTGTGAACCGTGTTATAGTAATGCCAAGCCCGGATACCGTCAAGAATGTTGCCCTCAAAACCCAGACAGGAGCTGGGATTGTCTAAGAACATCTGATTGTACCCAAATTGTCGGAAGAATCGACTGGATAAGTAAGGCTCCAAGAAGACGGAGTTACGGTTGTGATATACCATATGTATAGGACGGATGTTCTGCAACCAGAGGAGCATCTTATCAGACAAGAGGTGGAGAGGCCCAGTACCATCAAGATGTACGCCCCTCACTTCTTCATCAGTAAAATGAGGAACAGACACGAAAAAGGTGTATCTATCCACTCTCGCTAGAACCATCCGACAGACTGACACGGTACTGCACTCCCAGGACATACGAAGATACTAGAAGATGAAGGCATCATCAGCAGTTACGTCGACTTCTCGGCCAGGCCTTATCAAAGACTGGCAATGCATCAACAGCCACCCCATCAGATAATGATAGGGCAGCTCGATTCGTTCAAAGTCCTTCGCCGTATCACGGATAATGACCTTGGACGAGAAAGTGTAGAGGCTACAATGTATGCTGCATACCATGGCAGGGAGAAGAGTTAGTCTGGCCCCAAACACTAGCCTCACCGCGGGAAGGATAAAGTTACAACTGATTCTCTCAATAGAACCAGCTCCTCCCGAAACTACGCAATTCCGCAGCTATACCATCAGAAATCCCGCCATGAGAGCCTTATCAGACATCTGCTGGGTATCCTGATAAAAATAATTTAAAGGAGTCAGTTTGACTCCCATATCTGTCACCTGTGGTTTTCACCCTCTTGGCAGTCCACACCTGGTTCTGCACCTCCTCCCTGGTTCGAGGACTTCGGGGAGAAACCCGTCCTAAGGCGCCTAGCTTAAAAAGGTAGTTAAGCCAGGCCTTCGTATGAGGAAGGTTCCCTTCCGAGCTGTCGTTCTTCTTCTTCGACATCTGCTGGCACGTGCTGTGGTGACATAGCAATTCCCGATAGACAGCCACAAAGTCAGGGAACTGCTGCTCCAACTCCTCGAACTCTTCATTCGTAGGGGTATACGCTTCAAAGACTTTGTCTCCCCAGGACAACTTGGAGACTTCACGCATCTCGTGGAGGGCAGGTCCCATCTCCCCTCCAGGTGTAAAGAAGGTCCCCGTACGATAATTGTACATCTCAAGAAGAGCCATGAACAACTTCTTGTTTATGGGCAAACCATAATAAGTGCCCCGAATGGCATGATAGAGGCCAGTCTCGAGCAGGAGATTCTCGTATGTCCGTAAAATCCACGTGGTCAAGTTGATCCATGAAGGGATGGGGTTCATCCAGTTCAGCAGCGCCAACCGACCAGTAGGGTAGGACCCCTTCTGAGCAAGCTGGTTCATAAAAGTGTCAGCTTGAGAGAACCGAAAGTTGGGACCCTGTACATTTAAGAAACTATCCGGGGCCAACCCCATCACATAGCAGCTGACCGGTGTCCTGCTCACGACCATCGACCTCGAGTTTCTGTTATAGTGAATATCACCCACAAATATCCCTTGATGGCTCGGAGTCAAGGAGTCCACCATTTTTTTGTCGGTTGGTAGCATGTTGAACCACGACAGCGGGAAGTGACGCCCCATCTGAGGAATAGGGATCGCCATCCCGTTAGAAGAAAAACTCTAACTTTCAGATATATCTAGAACGTTGGAGTTCTTTACAGTCAGGGCATCCCCAAAGAGGAACGCAGGTTTCAGGTGTTTGTCCCCCAATTTCCCCGAGTTCATCATATCCGAGAGAAAGAAGAAGGATTGGTTTTTTATATCCCTCAGCCTCTCCTCAGATTCATCTTTGGGAAACTAGTCTGACACATAATCAACTAAATGGTCGAATCTCACACCCACAGCAGATTGGGCTCGATCTACCAAGAGTTCTCCCGCAGGATTGACTGGCAACTTCACTGAAAAAAGACAAAAGAAAGAAGTCAGAAGATAGCCAGAGAAAAACCACTTAATGTCTTCTGAGCTTATGTGGCTCTGTTAGATGGGTCGTTATGCGGCCCAGTTCATAAGAAGCTTATGCAGCTCTGTTAGATGGGTCTTCATGTGGCCATGTTCTTAAGGAGCTTATGCGGCTCTGTTTGGTGGGTCTTCATACGGCCTAGTTCATAAGGAGCTTATGCGGCTCTGTTTGGTAGGTTTTCATGCGGCCCGGTTCATAAGGTGCTTATGCGGCCATGAGACATCTCTCATACGGCTCGGACATAAAATATCTCTTATGCGGCTCGGACAGGAGGCATACTCTCATGTGACTCAGTCATGAAGCAACTCTCATACGGTTCAGACATGAGGCATACCCCATGCGGCTCGAACATGAGGAGTTTATGCGACCCATACGGCACAGCTTATGCGGATCCGTCACGCTGAACTTGAATAGTTCAGTGAAGACGAAAAAAGCATTATATACCAAAAAGAAAATTTGCGCATAAAACATACGACATGGCCATTATGGTTAGGGTTTGAATCCATACAGTTTCTTTCCAACACTCTTACCGTCAATAGCAGGATAAACGTCGGGGTGAACTGAGATCGCTGTAGTCGACGAGGAGGCAACTCATTTGCCCTTCGCTGCAGCACTGGAGGAAGCTTTGGGAGCCATTGATGATCGAAAGAGGAGAAGAGACGGCGACTAGGGCAAGAAAGCTTGAAGAAAGAAGAGAGTAAAGAATCTCTTTCTTCAAAAATTGCTCATACTTATAGGCTGGCAGGGGCGTGTGAACCGATAGATGCTTCGGATTTCATGCTGCCTTGAAGATAAAATCGACCCTTGGGATTCTATCCCCTTTCATGCAAAAGACTGCTCAGAATCATCAAAGAAAATCTAAATAATTAATGTCGACTGTTGGGATCCTATCCAAAGGACGGCTTTAAAATCAAAACAAATCAAAAGCAATTAATAGGACGCCTACGTGGCACAAAGACCAGTATGCGGTCAAAGAAGTCTATGCGGCCAGAGAAGCCTATGTGGCCAGAGAAGTCTATACGGCCAGAGAAGCCTATGCGGCATGAAGAGCTTATACGGACATGCCCATGCTTCTTATTCAAATTATTTCAATTTTACAAATTGAAAACTTTGAAGAGGGTCTTGTAGAAGCATGGAAAAGAACATTAATTCTTATACGGCCCAGAATCAACATGAAACTCCATGCGGCTCAAAACTTGGGGGGTTTCATACGGCTCAAAAATCCCTGAGAACTTCATGCGGCTCAGAAAGAGCCACGCGGCCTTATGCGGTTCGAAATCGGCCTATACAGTTGGCCGTAATTACTCTGGCATAAAGACGATAGCTCTGACATAAAGGTGGCAGCTCTGACAGAAATGATGGCTCTGACATAAAGATGAGACGTGACATGCTCCTAAAAAGACGAAAAAATCTTCATGACATCTGGCATAGTTCACAAATTCCAAAGAAAGTTCTTTATGCGGATCGCCTGTGTAGCCTTCATACGGCTCTGTCATGAGACCACTCTCATACTGCTCAGCCATGGGACCACTCTCATGCGGCTCAGACATGAGGCCACCCTCATGCGGCTTGGTTGTGAGGCGATTCTCATGCAGCTCAGTCATGAAGCCACTCTTATGCGGCCCGGCTATAAGACACTCCTCATGCGGCTCGGCTATGGGACAGTCCTTCATGCGGCTCAGCCAGGATGCATCATTCATGCAGCTCGCCACAAAGTGGCAGTTGGAACACGTGGCAGAAGTTGACCAAGTCTTAATAATTTGGATTTATTGTAACCAACAGATCCTAACAGTTCAGATTTATTACAACAAACAGATCAAGATTAATCTTAACCAAACCCCAACTGCCCACTTCTCAAGGCTCTGTTACGAGGATGTGGCCTAAAATTAGCCACGTGGCTGTACACCCCACACATTACAAATTCCTATAAATAGTATGGGATTATTTCTTTTGCACAGGGACACACACAGAGCAAAAGACACAGAAAGAGAGAGCATTTCATCGCCGGAGCCGAGGTTGCGTTTGATCATCCAAAGAGTAAGGCAGAGTTGATAGCACTTTCTCGAGCCTCTACCGTCACCCCCCCAGAATCAAAAACTAAATAATTGTACTTAGATTGCTTTTCGTAGGTTTTGTTCCTAGGCTCTCTTTTGTACAAGCGAGTTTATAATTGTGAATCAAAGTTCAGTCCTCCCATAAAACTGTTCTGTTCTTAGATAATCAATGGCAAACAGTATCTGACAAGCCAACAGGCATCACCCTCCTCAACAGATTCAAGATCCTAAGCTCCCCTCCTGAGGTCGAAGAACAGTCTAACCCCCTCTCCAACAAGTCAAAGACTATTGAAGGTGGAGAGCACGCCGACGGTCCTTCCGCCGACAATTCAAACACTAATGAAGGTGGAGAGTGCGCCGACGGTCTTTCCGCTGAAGACTCGGGCAATTCTGGTGATTATAGGCAAGCGTTGATTACACTTCCGGCCCTTGTCGACTCCCCCTCCTTGCCTCTCCCGGCCACGGCGGGGCAGTATTTAGGCCTAGAGTATGAGGCCAGGATCCGACAAGCTCAGGACACCGGCTTCCTTAACCCCAACAACCCTCTCAGTGCTCTGGCCAAAATCGAGACAGAACTCACCAACACCCCAGGGATCGCCTCAGGAATTGGAGACTAGAAGACAGTCACCCCTACAGTATCCCAAAGGGCCCCCACTACCAATCAAAATAACAAGAAAAAAATTTAGCCAAAGAGCCCTCGGTCATGACCACACGGTCAGCCTCAAAGCTCAACCCCACCCCCAATCGTAATCATGCTAATGTTTAACATCCTAACTTGGAACGTCAGAGGGCTGGCCAACAAACCAACCAAGAGGAGATTAATAACCCTCATCAAAATCCACCGGATCGACATTATTGTTATCATCGAACCTAAAATCCCCCAGAGAAAACTCAAATCCATCCAACTTTAGCTCGGTTCCCCGAACGCCATTGCTAGGTGTCACGACATCTAGATCCTGTTCTCCGACGAATGCCTGTTTGGCACCGTCCTCGACTCCGACCAGGCGCTCTCGTACTGGGTTGAACACCCAGCTCTCTCCTCCAGGTCCCTCATTTTTGCTATCCACGGAAGCTGCGACTACGTCTAGGCAAGCATCTCTGGAACATCCTAATGGATACCCACAGTTCCATTAACACCCTCCCGTGGCTTTGCATTGGAGATTTCAACACAATCTCTAGCATCGAGGAAAAGTCGGAGAGGGCGTCCTCCCCACCAATCGGCGATGAACGACGTCAACTCCTTCATTTTTCAGGCCAACTTACACCCCCTCCCCTACTCTGGCAACTCCTTTACCTGGTACAACATGCAATAAGGAGCTCGTTGCCAATATTCCCGCCTGGATCGTGCTCTTGTAGACAACCGGTGGTCCGATATGAATCTCATCTCCAACCTATCCTACCTCAATGCCACAGAATCTAACCACTCCCCCTCCTTATTGAGGTCAGCAACATCACCAACCCGATTAAAAAACCCTTTAGATTCCTAGACCTCTGGAGACATCACCCTCAATTCCATAACATCGTTGCATCTGCTTGGAATTCAACGAACAAACCCGGATCCCCTTATCAGAGTGGCCGTCAAACTTAAGGCCACTAGGAGTGCCCTGACTTCCTGGAGTAAACTCGTGTTTGGCAACATCTTCCAAGAAATCAAGAATACGGAGGACGACGTCACTCGTACTGAGATTAGATTTGCCACGGATGGCTCTTCAGAGAACCGAGCCACACTTAACCTTAACAAGGCTGTCCTTAAATCCCGCCTGAAGGTGGAGACGGAATTCTGGAAGCAAAGAGCCAGATTGACTTGGGACATCGAGGGTAACAGAAACTCCGCTTTCTTCCACGCCTGCGTTAGGGGACGCAGGCATCAACTCACTCTTCATCAAATATTTGACGATAATGGCACCTTACTCAAAGATCAGCGGACCATCCAGGTGGCTGCTGCCAACTTCTACTCCAAACTTTTCAATAAAGATGTCATCGCCAAAGACGAGATCTTCCTAGCGAAGGTTCCTCTATTAATAGAAGAGCAGGATAATGAACTTCTATTAACCCCTCCTTCTGCAGAAGAAGTTAAGTCCACGGTCTGGGCCCTTGACGAACACAGCGCTCCTGGTCCAGACGGATTCTCTGGGGTTTCTTCAGGTCCTGTTGGAACATCATTCACACCGATGTGATCGAAGCCGCTACCGCCTTCTTCCAAGGAACGTGCTATCCAAAATCTTTATCCCGTACCAACATTAACTTAATCCCTAAAAAGAAAACCCAGAGACCTTCAAAGATTTTAGACCAATCAGCTTATGCACCTTCGCCAATAAAAATATCTCCAAGATCATCACCACCCGTATGGCCAACATCCTCCCCAAGATCATCTCCGAGGAACAGAGCAATTTTGTCCCAGGGCGGAACATCACTGATAACATCATCCTAGCCCAAAAGATGATAACATGCATGAAAATCCTGTCCAGGGGGGTAATATCGCTATCAAGCTTGATATGGAGAAGGCCTATGATCTCCTGGACTGGCAATTCTTGATTGGGTCCTCAAGGCATATGGCTTCTCTGAAACATGGATAGACATCATATACAGATCCATTAGCAACTCATGGTTCTCCACTATCACCAATGGTCAAGCTGAAGGTTTTTTCAAATCCAGCCGAGGGGTTCGCTAAGGAGACCCTCTTTCCTCCACCATATTCATCATTGTCGTCGAACCTCTGAGCAGAAATCTCAACGGCATGGCCAACATCCCTAGATTCTACCACTTTTATACTACCGTCGGCTGTCCTCTAATCACCCACCTGGCCTACGCCGACGACATCCTCATCTTCTCCTCCGGTGACGTCGGATCTGTGGAGGTGGTCTGTAACATCCTGAAAAAATACACCAGATGTTCTGGTCAATAGATCAATCGCGACAAAAGTGTCATATACACCCACTACAAAGTCGACATGAGCCACTCAGCCACTCTCACCAATCTCACCTCCTTCACCAATACATACCCACCGTTCACCTACCTGGGATGCTCATTGGTGTATGGCAGACCTAATTCGGGCATCTTCAGCAGGCTCGTTAACAAGACTGGGAAGAAGATCGATGGGTGGCACAACGCTACTCTTTCCCAGGTGACAAGATGATCCTCATCAAGCACGTTCTGTCTTCCATCCCTATCTACATCCTGACCGTCAACTCCCCGCCTTCGAAGGTGCTATCCTTACTGGAAACTCTCTTCACCAACTTCTTTGGGGTCATCAAGATGGTAAGGATAAGCACCACTGGGCCAACTGGGACACGATGGCCAAACGGACGGACGAAGGAGGCCTCAGATTCATCAAATTAGTGCACATTATGGACGCTGCTCCATAAAATTGTGGTGGAAGATTAGATCACATAACTCTATCTGGCTACGATTCATTAAAGCTAGATAATTCCCACACGTACACCCAGCGTCGGTGGTGGCCAACAAACCGTTCTTCAGCATCCTGGTGTCGCATTCTTCACGGCCGTCAGTTAGCTGAACCCCTTATCCGCTGCGCTTAGCACGACGAGGCGCCTTGCCACGAAAGGGGATTGGTGACACAGTATTCCATCTCTCCCCAAACTCCCTACTGAACTACACGATCTGGGACCTATGGAGCAGCGCTTCGGGTTGGAGATGGGAACGCATCAAGATTGGATCGGAACGGAGTCGATGATCGAGATCGCCGTCGCGGATGTGCGGATCAACGATCAACCAGACACCCTTATTTGGGCCCCCCCATCGAAGGTTCGTTCTCGATATCAGCCAGGCACGAGGTCAGGGCCTGAGGCATGCGTCCACTTTGATCGCTCCCTTTCTGGCAAATGTATACCCATCAAGTGGTATTTCTGATCTAGAGAGATCAGCGCAGGAAGCTTCCGACGACGATTCCCTAACCACTATAGGGCTTTAGCCTAGCATCTAGCTGTCACTGTTGCACCTCCCACAAACCAAAAACGGCAGAGCACATCCTGCTCTGGAGATCTCGCTGATCAGAATTGGCGTGACCTTGCTCGTCGATCAGAGAAGAATCGGCCCGGGGGTTTCAACGATCTCCTAGTCAACTGGGGCGACTCCCATTGTCATCAGATCGTTGGCCATACTCAAGAACCAAACAAATTCAGGTATGAAGACCGCTAATACAAACGTAGCTCAACTGATCCGCGAACCCTCCGTCAGATTCTTAAACTCCGTCAGATTCTTAAAG
>JANAVB010014605.1:0-22832 GCA_029216955.1 Iris pallida
TACATTATGTCCTGTATAGGGTGTTTCAGTTTCTTGCAACGTTCCATGTCACCCCCAGTTTTCGAATTAGGGGTATTTTCGTCATTTTCAAGTTTTATAATTTTTTAGGAATTTTATTTGATTTTATATGAATTTTAGGAATTTATTTGAGTCGATTTGAATTTTACCCAATTCGGACTCAAATTGGAGACCCGGGTAGCCTGGACACTAGTGGGACCCACATACTAGTTGGGCTTGGCCCACATGCCATCATAATAGGGCTAGAAACCAGAAACCCTATTTCCATGACTTAATTAGTCATTTTAGAGGCTTAATTTGTATTTAGAAATAAACCGAACCAAACCGAATTCAATTTGAACCAAACCTAAGTCTAATGGATAGAGGGCTTATTGAATCCCCAAAAACCAAACCCAATAGCCCTACCATGGCCGGCCAAGACTAGGAACCCCCCCTTTCCTTCTTCATTAAGTCACAACACTTTCTTCTCTCCAAAAATTTCTTTCTCTCCAATTCTCTTCTTCCCTACAAGAAACTCTACTTAGGTATGAATTTAATCCCTCATTTATTACTCCATTTCATTTAATGCCTTCACAATAAATAGAGAGGATGAGATTCTCCACCATTTGCCCATAAATTTTGTAGGATTTCATAGAAATTTAGGTTGAGGTTTAATTAGGAGTTTAATATATTGAATGATATATATATATATATATATATATATATATATATATATATAGAGAGAGAGAGAGAGAGAGAGAGAGAGAGATGTATATATATGTTGATGTGTATTTGTGTGTGGAATGAGAGAATGGTAGTGGTGGTGTTTGTGTGTGGTGGAGAGAGTGAGTGTGTGGTTGTGCTTGTGTGTGTGTGTGTGTGTGTGTGTGTGTGTGTGTGTGTGTGTGTTTATATATATATATACTTATATATAAGGATATGTGTATGTGCCTATGTATGTATATATAAATATACGTTTGTGTGTATATATATATGTATATGGAGATGTGTGTGTGTGTGTATGTATATATATATATATATATATGAGTGTGTGTTTGGGTAGATATATATATATATATATATATATATATATATATATATATATATATATATATATATATATATATATATATAGAGAGAGAGAGAGAGAGAGAGAGAGAGAGAATATAGAGAGAGAGAAAGAAGGAGGAATAGAAGAGGATGGAGAGAATTGGAGGCAGTAGCAGCAGCAGTAGAGAGCAGCTGCAGCAGCAGCAGTAGGGAGCAGCTGCAGCAGCAGCAGTAGCAGTGGCAGTAAGCCATAGCAGCAGCAGCAGCAGCTACATTAGCATCCAAACCCCCCCTTTTCACCCCATTAACCCCCTTAAACCCCCTAGTATGTATATTAGTATATAAATAGATATGTATATATATATATATATATATATATATATATATATATATAGATAGATAGATAAGAAGTTAGATAGAAAGAAGAAGGAAGAGAAATAAGAAGAAGTAGAAGAAAAGAAGTAAGGAGTTAGAAAGAAGTTGGAGAAGAGGAAAATTAGGAGAAGTTAGAAATTAGAAGGAGAGAGTGAGGAAGAGGCTAAGAAGAAGAATTAGAGTTAGAAGAATAAGAAGAAGAAGTTAGAAGAAGAAGGATTAGAGAATTAGGAAGAGTAGGAAGAAGGGAAGTAGAATAGGAAAAGGAGAAAATCGAGTTAGAGAGCGAAATCGAGTTCCGAGTATCGGATCGTGACGAAACTTGACGTAGACCTAGGTTATGTGAATTAGATTTTGTGAGTAGGCTCCCGAGTGGAAATCGAGGTCGTAGGGCGCCGGTATCGCGCCGTATCATTGCGTATCTTGAAATATTCAAGATATCGGCAATGGGCCGTATCATGGACTGGATGTCCACGTTACCTAGGTATTTTGGTAGGTAACGTATGTATAGGTTAGTATCTTACTACCCTAGGGAGATCGGGTCAGAATATCAAGCGTAGGTAGGCTAACTAGATAATCGCCGAAGGAAAAATTTTACCCTTTTTAAGGGTAAAATAGGGAATTGGCCCACGGCCAAGATTTGAGTTTCCAAGTCCAAGATGGACTTGGATATGGATTGTAGAGGTTGGTAATGAGTAGAATTAGTCGTCTAAACCTAGTCTTGGCTCCGGTTGACCACGGTTGACTTTTTAGACTAAAAGTCAACTATGGGTCAACACCTTACCCAATTTAGTTCCAAATTCCATTTAACTTGGACAGTTGACCAAAAGTCAACTATTTGTCATCATTGACCTAGGATTGACCTAGAGTTGACCTAAAGTTGACCAGAGTTGACCCGTTGACCAAAAGTCAATGGAAAGCCAGTTTTCGACCTAGTTTGATTCGGATTAACTTCCAATGTTCTTCCATGACCAAGATTGACCCGACTAGACATGTCTTGACCTAGAATGACTGAATAGGATTTAATTTTATTTAACTTTACTTCCTAAACATAGTATTGATACGTCTTGTTCTCTATAGGTCCTCGAGACACTGCAGTTGATCTAGTCGACGTATATTATCATCTTACAGGCGAGTACATTCTCTGATACTTATTCCCAATTTATGATAACTATTATGATTCATGTACTTAGTATTGATATGCTTATTCCCGACACATGGTTCTCACGGATTGGTATTCTTGGATCCCGACGAGAGATGTTTTCTCCTTCTTAGGTTGGGATGTATTGTGCAAGCTCCCTTGTAGCTCTTGCTCAATATATGGTCACTGATTCTAGAGAAGGTTAGCTACCTTCTCATTAGAATCCCGTGCAGTGACGTGTCCTGTTTGGATCCATTCTACCAGTTGGGGTAGGGGGAGTAGTAGCGTATGCCTGTGATCATATTCCCTTACATTCTTGTACAGTGTGAGTCATATACCGCACTTATGACTTGCCAGGCCGATTCTCGACAGGTACCCAAGCCGATCACAAGCCGAAACTACTACTCACACACATTGGATATATAGCTTACCTTGATTTGTGTACATGCCATGATCCCGTTCTATTTTCTTGTTCTAGCTCTAGCTCTACAGCTTACCATGTCATGATACATACATGTACACTCCATGATTCATTGTATATGCTCTATTTACAGTCTTATAGCTTTTATTCTATCTTGAGATCTGTTATGACATATATGTACTCGTTCCATCCTGACTGGACTGTTGATAAAATATTACAGATGCCGACGAGGGAGACTGCTGTACCTACTACGGTCCGGACGACGTAGTGGGCCTAGACTTGGTCCCACAGGGCGTAGCTCCGCCTGACGAGACCATACCTCTTGTTTAGTTAGAGTAGGCCTTTGTACTGGACTTTGTCTCCAGTTACTTTTGAGACTGTATTACATTTGGACTGTATTAGAGACTGGACTTGTATATTATTTGTATTTGGACTTGACAGGTTATATTTTATCGTCTTGTTGTCTTTATCTTTCAGTCTTTACTTATCATCTTAGAGTTGTGATTGAGCACTCATATATATTCATTGCTTGTCCTCCATTCGGAGTTGACCATATTCTCGACAGGTTTTGTTATATATATAAACTGTTGTCAGACTAGAAAATCTACAGCGTTCCACGCCATTTTTTTCGGTGAGGGCTGGGCGTTGTCGCGTCACGTGCCATTTTAGCGGGTGCGGGTCGTGACACGTTTTAGTGGTGGCCCACACAGGTCCTGAAGTCGCAATTAGTACGATGTCGTAGCGGCACTCGTCTTAGAGTGTTGACTACGAGCCTGTGTTACACATAAGAGGTAGTAGGCTAAGAGTGCTCAATCACAGTAGGATCTTTCCTTGCTTATCTTGCTTACCGTCTTTGATATTGATTTACTGTTTTCTAGCTGTCCTCCTTTGATATAATCATTCATGTGCCATATTGATACTTTCTTTTCAATCTGTCTCCAGGATGGTTATGACTCATTCTCCTGGCGAGGAGCACGGGGAGACGGAGAGGTCTGCCACCTCTGGCGGACAGGCTCCGGTCACTTCCCTGGCTGATGGGACTTCTGTTGGGGCTCTCGGAGGTACTCCTCCAGCGCTCTAGATGACCGTCCCTGGGGCCATTGCGGGTGCTCTTCCCGTAGTGTCGGGGGCTACAGCGGGAGCTGCCGGGGGCATTCTTCCTCCTCAGCAGGGGACTCCTTCGGTGATGATGGAAGCTATTCCTCCATTGCCTTCTCTGCCCACAGACATGGGACAGATGCTAGCGTTCTTTCACCAGGTGCTAGAGTCCCAGCGGGCCCAGCACGAGGCTCAGTTGAGGCAGACAGAGGCCATGTGCCAGGACATGGAGGATGCACACAGGTTGGCTATGGCGGCAGTGGAGCGTGGGGCTCCACAGAGGGAGGTTCAGCAGCAGCAGCAACCGAAGATCGGGGATATCCAGGCTTTCAAGAAGCTGGGTCCGAGAGATTTCAAGGGGACCGAGGGCATTATTTATGCTGATGACTGGCTCAAGGATATCGAGCGCCAGATGAGGGCCTCCCGCCTGGCAGACGACCTGAAGGTCGAGGCGGTTGGTTTACAGTTGTTAGATGTTGCCCGGACATGGTTCCGGAACGAGCCGGCTCTTGCAGGAGAGGGCCATACTTGGGCTGAGTTTCGGGCCCTGTTCAGAGAGAAGTTCTTCTCTCCCACGGACAAGATCGGCCCGTGCGACAGTCCCAGAACCTGCAGCAGGGCGGGATGACCGTAGAGGAGTATGCGACGGAGTTCGGCCGGCTGAGCCGATACGCCGAGTACATGGTGAGTGACCCGATGATCCGAGCGGAGCGCTTCCGGGAGGGATTGACATGGGATATCAAGATCCTGATCCCTTCCTTCTATGCAAAATATGCAGAGGTTTATGCGGAGGCTCGAAAGGTGGAGAGGGAGTGGGGCTTGAAGCCGAAGAGGGATCGAGATTTGTTTTCGGGGGCCAGTAGCAGCGCAGGGGCTGCTAAGCGCCCTCAGCTTCAGCATCAGTCGTTCCAGCATCACCAGCAGCAGGGGCAGGCCAGAGCGTCTGTCCAGAGGGGTCAGCAGCGTCCGGGGCAGAATGATCTACCGTGCCACTTCTGTAAGAAGCCCGGTCACCTCTTCGAGTTCTACAGGAGGAGGCTGGGGCTGTGTCTCTTTTGCGGTGCCGCTGGACATCAGATGCGGGAGTGTTCCAAGAACCCCCGTGTTACTGGAGCAGCCCAGAGGGTACCAGCTGGCGTGTCGGTTGTTCAGCAGCGAGGTCCACTTCCGACTCAGCAGCAGCAGTTTGTTCAGCACCGCCAGCAGAGGGGTGGTCAGGGTAGAGCCTTTGCTCTTGCAGCCGAGGAGATGGAGCCTATCGCGGATGTTGTCACAGGTTCTATTCTGCTCGATTCTTTTCCAGCTTTGGCCTTATTTGATTCTGGTGCTACGCACAGTTTTGTGTCTATTTCTTTTGCTCTTAGGCACAATATTATTGCTGAGTATCTGGGTAGGACTTGCAAGATTATGACTGGGAATGGCATCATCCTAGTTAATAATGTTTGCAAGGGGCGAAGAGTTTCTTTGAGAGGCCGGGAGCTGAGTGCGTGTTTCCTCGTAATGCCACTTTCGAGTTACGATGTGGTACTCGGTATGGACTGGTTGAGCATGCACCACGCTAGTATTGACTGCAGAGGGGGCATGATTCTGTTTAGGCCACCGGGAGAGCCGGAGTATGAGTTCACCAGGGGTACAGCGGAGCAGGGAGATGGATTCTGCGGAGCGTTGTTGGCGGGGCCGGTATTGCCACATCCACTCATTGCTGAGTTCTTGGATGTCTTTCCCGAAGAGCTGCCCGGGATGCCGCCAGATCATGATGTTGAGTTTTCTATAGATCTAGTGCCGGGTGCTGAGCCTATCTCCCAGCACGTCTATAGAATCAACAACAGTGAGTTAGCGGAGCTGAAGAGGCAGGTCGACGAGCTGGAGGACAAGGGCTTTATTCGATCTAGTTCTTCACCTTGGGGCGCGCCAGTTCTTTTTGTCCCCAAGAAGGATGGTACGGTACGTCTGTGCATTGATTACAGGACGCTCAACAACCTTACCATCAAGAACAAGTATCCTCTGCCGAGGATTGATGACTTGTTCGACCAGTTGAGCGGCGCGAGGGTGTTCTTGAAGATCGACTTGCATACCGGGTACCATCAGCTGAAGGTAAAGCGGGATGACATTCCGAAGATTGCCTTTCGGACCCGCTATGGCCAGTATGAGTATATAGTTATGCCGTTTGGGTCGACCAATGCCCCGGCGGTGTTCATGAACTTGATGAACAAGGTATTTCATCAGTACCTTGACAAGTTCATGGTGGTCTTCATTGATGACATTCTCATCTATTCGAAGACACCAGAGGAGCACGAGGAGCACCTGAGGATTGTGTTGGACACTCTCAGGAGGGAGCAGCTGTATGGGAAGCTGTCCAAGTACGAGTTTTTCTTGGATCGCGTGGAGTTCCTAGGCCATGTTGTCTCTAGTAAGGGGATTTCAGTGGATCCGAAGAAGATTTTTGCAGTGGAGTCCTGGTCTACGCCGAGCTCAGTAGCAGAGGTTCGGAGTTTTCTGGGTCTGGCAGGTTACTACCGGAGGTTCGTACAGGACTTTTCCAGGATTGCCCAGCCGATGACCCGCCTTACCAGGAAGGACGAGGAGTTTGTTTGGTCCGATGAGTGCCAGGCCGCCTTCGAGGAGCGGAAGGCGAGGTTGACTACAGCTCCTATCTTGACGCTACCATCTGGATCTGGTGGTTATACGATCTACAGTGATGCTTCAGGACGGGGTTTGGGTTATGTGCTTCAGCAGCACGGGAAGGTGATTGCCTATGCATCTAGGCAGTTACGTCCTCATGAGAGGAATTACCCTATCCACGATCTGGAGCTGGCAGCGGTCATCTTTGCTTTGAAGCTGTGGAAACACTATCTGTACGGAGAGCGAGTTGAGATCTATACAGATCATAAGAGCTTGAAGTACGTGTTTACCCAGAAGGAGCTGAATATGAGGCAGAGGCGATGGTTAGAGCTGATGAAGGATTTTGATATATCCTTGCAGTACCATCCGGGGAAGGCCAACGTGGTCGCGGATGCTTTGAGCAGGTATCCCGTAGCCATGTGTTTGACGATGGATCGTCACCTTCTGGTAGATCTGGAGAGCTTGGGTATAGAGGTGATAGTTCCTGGGTTCGAGGCGCAGATGTGGGGTCTCCAGGTACAGTCAGAGCTGATGGACAGAGTCAGGGCAGCTCAGTTTGAGGATGAGGCTCTGAGAGTCATCAGGGAGCAGGTCCAGAGAGGACTGTTGGATGAGTTCTCTATAGCAGGGGATGGATCGTTGAGGCATGGTACCAGATTGTGCGTGCCGAGCGGAGGACTTCGGGAGGAGGTTCTTCAGGAGGCGCACCGTTCTCAGTACTCTATGTATCCTGGAGCCAACAAGATGTATAGAGACTTGAGACAGCATGTTTGGTGGTATGGCATGAAACGAGAGGTAGCTCAGTTCGTTTCTAGATGCTTAGTGTGCCAGCAGGTGAAGGCCGGGAGACAGAGACCTGGTGGATTGCTCCAGCCACTACCCATTCCTGAGTGGAAGTGGGAGCATATCACTATGGACTTTGTATCTGGGCTTCCGCGCTCTCCAGGAGGGAAGGATGCGATTTGGGTCATTGTTGATCGATTGACCAAATCGGCCCACTTTTTGCCTTTCAAAGTGGGTTTGTCGACGGAGAGGTTGGCCGAGATGTACGTACGGCAGATAGTCCGATTGCACGGGGTTCCAGTGAGTATAGTCTCGGATCGGAACAGCCGATTCACTTCCCACTTCTGGAGGAGTTTGCAGCTTAGCTTGGGCACATCGCTCAAGTTCAGTATCGCATACTACCCCCAGATAGACGGGCAGTCGGAGAGGACGATTCAGACCCTCGAGGATATGCTGCACACCTGTGTCTTGGACTTCGGGGGATCTTGGGAGGACCACCTTCACTTGGTAGAATTTGCTTACAACAACAGCTACCAAGCCAGTATAGAGATGTCACCTTTCGAGGCTCTATACGGACGGAGGTGCCGTACTCCCTTGTCTTGGGATGATGTCGGCGAGAGGGTTTTGCTTGGCCCTGAGATGGTAGTGGATGCTGCAGAGAAGGTCAGGGTTATCAGAGATAGACTTCGGGTGGCGCAGGATAGGCAGCGGCATTGGGCCGATAGCCACCGGAGGCCATTGGAGTTTGAGGTATAATTTAGATTTTTCTAGTATTTAAGTCTGATTGTGATTGTTTTAGATCAAGCTCTAAGTCTTGTGTTTTGTTCTAGGTTGATGATCTTGTCTTTCTGCGAATTTCTCCGACGCGTAGCACGATTCCTTTTGGTGGCGGCGGGAAGCTTAGTCCACGATACATCGGACCATTCCGTATCCTGGGCAGGGTCGGTGCAGTGGCCTACCGACTGGAGTTACCGTCTGCACGAGAGGGAGTGCACAGTGTGTTCCACGTGTCGCAGCTGAGATGGTACGTGGCAGATCCCAGTCACGTCTTAGACCGCTCCGAGATCGAGGTGGGACCGACACTCAGCTATCCAGAGAAGCCGGTTGAGATCTTGGACCGAAGAGAGAAGGTGCTCCGGAACCAGGTCATTTCCTTGGTTCGCGTGGCATGGAGACACCACTCTCCAGGTGAGTCTACCTGGGAGAGGAAGGACGACATGCGGGAGCGATTCCCATATCTCTTCGAGCCTTGAGATAAATTTCTTTCTTTTTCTTCCTTGTTCTGTTCATGATTGCTGTGTTAGTTCTCATTCTATTTCGAGGACGAAATTTTTTTAAGGAGGATAGATTTGTCACCCCCAGTTTTCGAATTAGGGGTATTTTCGTCATTTTCAAGTTTTATAATTTTTTAGGAATTTTATTTGATTTTATATGATTTTTAGGAATTTATTTGAGTCGGTTTGAATTTTACCCAATTCGGACTCAAATTGGAGACCCAGGTAGCCTGGACACTAGTGGGACCCACGTACTAGTTGGGCTTGGCCCACATGCCATCATAATAGGGCTAGAAACCATAAACCCTATTTCCATGACTTAATTAGTCATTTTAGAGGCTTAATTTGTATTTAGAAATAAACTGAACCAAACCGAATTCAATTTGAACCAAACCTAAGTCTAATGGATAGAGGGCTTATTGGATCCCCAAAAACCAAACCCAATAGCCCTACCATGGCCGGCCAAGACTAGGAACCCCCCTTTCCTTCTTCATTAAGTCACAACACTTTCTTCTCTCCAAAAATTTCTTTCTCTCCAATTCTCTTCTTCCCTACAAGAAACTCTACTTAGGTATGAATTTAATCCCTCATTTATTACTCCATTTCATTTAATGCCTTCACAATAAATAGAGAGGATGAGATTCTCCACCATTTGCCCATAAATTTTGTAGGATTTCATAGAAATTTAGGTTGAGGTTTAATTAGGAGTTTAATATATATATATATATATATATATATATATATATATATATATATATATATATATATATATATATATATATATATATATATATATATATATATATGTTGATGTGTATTTGTGTGTGGAATGAGAGAATGGTAGTGGTGGTGTTTGTGTGTGGTGGAGAGAGTGAGTGTGTGGTTGTGCTTGTGTGTGTGTGTGTGTGTTTATATATATATACTTATATATAAGGATATGTGTATGTGCTTATGTATATGTATATATAAATATTCATTTGTGTGTATATATATATGTATATGGAGATGTGTGTGTGTGTGTGTATGTATATATATATAGATGAGTGTGTGTTTGGGTAGATAGATATATGGATATATATATATATATATATATATATATATATATATATATATATATATATATATATATATATTTTATGGATATATATATATATATATATATATATATATATATATATATATATATATATATATATATATATATATATATATAGATAGATAGATAGATAGATAGATGGTATATAGATATATAAATATATATATATATATATATATATATATATATATATATATATATATATATATATATATATATATATATATATATGATATATATATATATGTATATGTATATATAAAGAGAAAGAAGGAGGAATAGAAGAGGATGGAGAGAATGGGAGGCAGTAGCAGCAGTAGATAGATTGATTCATTCATTCACTTATTCGTTTACTCTTTCATTCATACATTACGCAACTCCTTGTGCGGGAGTCGCCTTGGTGACCCATCGGTCCCATAGCCTTTCAATGTTGCTATACTCTACTCGGAACGACTATATTGATAGTCTTCCCACTTCATTGTTGTGACCCATTCATTGTTTCATTGTTGGACGCATGAGAGACTAGAACGTAAGCTTGTGCCTTAGCACGAGCGTGGAGCGCGGTACGAGAGTTCTCGTATTTTCTATGTTCCTTTCCATATTCTATACAAGCATACAAGATGGGATTATTCCCTTAGCTAGGTGCGTTGAGTCCTTTATTAGCATGCACGGGATTATCGCCTGGCGATTCTCGTGATAGTGTCCGTATTGTTATGTGTCTAGGCTAAGCAAAGACGGGTTCATCGGAGCCACCCACCTTAGCGATGTTCGCATCGGCCGAGCGATTCTCCGAGCGCGCCTTTGAAAGTCTAAGTCTGGATTCATCTTGACGGGCCAATGTAAGCCTTGCATCGATTCTTCATTAAGTCGATGCCAACTCTTCGGGTCGACGGCTCGTTTGAGTCGTTGCACTTGCCGTTTGAATCGGCGTTCCGCTAGGGCGGAGCGGGTCATTACATAATACACCACTCAAAACAAGTCTCGTCCTCGAGACTTCCTGAGTGCAGGTCATCCTACCGTTCCTTAACTCGTGTCATCGTGTTTTATAGACAATTCTATCGAACGACTCTATCGTTCGATGGCATCGAACCATGCTCGGTACCTTTCCAAGTTCCGTGTCGCAAACGTTTGGTCGATCTTTATTGGATAACTTTTCATTCATTTTAGAGTTGATGACACTTATTCAATTCAGGTGTTTCTTCGACTTGGTTGCTTTTTCGACGTATCATGGGACTGAAACGGTCGCACGAGGTACGTTATAATTTATCAAACTCGAGAGTCGTAGGCTGGGGCAAACTCACTCATTCGTTCATGCGCATCGTAACACCCACTTGCAGCTGCATTCGAGTTCATCATATCGCTGAGTTTGGATCGTGCACGTATTCAAGGCGTCCTCCGAATACGTACATTTCAACCAAGCTTAGCGACTAGCGAAGTCGGACAAGCTACTCGTGATAGTTTCGATTTGCCGATCGTTTTGCTAACTTCGATTTAAAACCGAACTCATGTGTGTATCACATATCGTTATCTCGGTCCTCGTGATTATTCGATTCGCTTCTCAAGCGCTCTTGTCAATGAAATTAATACGATTTCTTCTTAGCTTAGCCGACCAAGTCTAAGCAATTTCCGTCCGATTCAAGACCAAGTATTGCAATATCATTGAGCACGTCTTCCAATCAATGATTCAATTCGTTATCCTAACTTTACTTATGCATCATCCATTTCTATCTTTTCCTTCGTTTGGGGCCAATCTCTCCGTCGTTCACGCACACTCCCAGTTCCCCGTCCTACTCTAAGTCTTGTTGCCCAAGTCTATCGTCCGTCCAGACGATACTGTAAATGCCATCGCACAGGTTCAATCACTCGGCATAGGGTCGTCCGTCTATCCGCTAGGTCAGCTCACAAGGTCATAGTTACACGTCAAGTTCGTGGCTCATCGTGCAAGATCGTTGCACGACGCTCGCCCCAAATCCTATGGTCAAACCATTTGTTCGTTTGTACGGGAGTTTCTACCCAAGCTCGCGTCACTCAGATTTCTAAACATCGAGCATGATCACCTAATTCGTATCAATACTCACGTTACACATATTCAATTTCGTTCAATCACCAGTTCTAACCAATTCATGTATTCGATCACGATGTCATCCAGCTCGACAATACATTACGCCTCAATCTCACGCGAGTCCGATTATCTACGGCGGTTCATGAATCACCATACAACGCTCCTGCGGAATAATTATTCTCATCGGGGCGTAACTCTTGTCTGAGTTTTAGACTAACCCATTCTCGATACGCGGATTGGACCTACTCAATCCTCAAGTTCAATTCTTCAAACACAAATTTCTTTTCGAGTCCACCTTCGCGTCAAACCACAAGTCGAAGCAATCAGATTGCCACGCCATCCAAGTTCAATCACCCCCGCTGTATGAATCACCATATCAGCGCTCACGCGGAGTGATCGTCATAATCCGGCGCGACGTATGTGCGAGGCTGGAGTTGCGCTCGCATAAGACAAGAACGTCAACGTTGTGGTTGTCAACGAAGCAAATCCAAGCATTCATATTTTCATCCAAGCCAAATCTATCTTTTCCTCGGCACATTTTTAACATCCCAAGTATAGCATCCAACGGAACAATGACATTTGCACGACCATCATTCGCCGAGTCAGAGTACCCCCGAGTTATCGCATATCGATTTTTGATACGCCTCAATACCATTGACGATATGCGTAACCTGACGATCTTCCTTTGCAACCGATTTCGAGTCGTGCGTTGATGCTGTTGTCCGAGTTGGATATTCCACAATTTTCTTGATATTCAAGATCAAGTTTGATCGCTATTCCTCAAGCTAGTTTCAAGATCGTTGTCCAAACTCAAGTCATAATTTATTTGAATCAATCCCAAATCGTACGCGCGATCATCTAAGTTTCCTCGATCAAGACCATTCCTTTTTTATTCATCGTTCCGAGTTGTTTTCTAACTTGTGTTGCCCATTCACAAGTTGTCCGAACGACATCTCGTTCGGGACACACGAAGTCACGATCAACTAAGCGTGACGCGTACTAAGGCTTTGCGCGATTGCATCGTTTTCTCCGACACACTCGTTCTATCCGTATATCCTTTAGCCTCGCTAGAATAACTTCTAAGACGTCCATACACCACTCAGGGTTCGAGCCACTCGACTAGTCGTCGACACTTATTCTTATTCTTCCTCGAAGCTATCACATACACCACTCGTGTTCAAGTCATTCTATAAATCCTCAATCGCATTCGCATCACGCGCTAAGACATCCTTCAAATTCGTTCGACGAATCTCTAACGTAATCGCTCACGTCGCCTCGACATACTAAGTCGTTCGCACTAATCCTCAAAATCCAATAAATCTTTCGTGCACGCCTAAGCGTTAGTTTGATAGCGTTCCTATCGATATACACTCTAAGTGTATCTCCGTTCCCGACCGAGCGGTACTTGATATCGCTCGCAACTCGATTGCACCAGAAGTTGAGGTGCGTGACAGCGGACTAAGTTGTGCCGTATAATCATCCCGTGCGGGCTATATTCAAGTTTGCACGCTCACTTGCTAATGTCGACGTAGGACTATTTGGGCATGCATGCGACTTGCTAACTTAGCATGTGTTTTCTATCGAGTCATGTTTAACATTGTTCGGCACAAAGGCCTTCGCCTATCGATCCCATTCAACCGAGTACTTGTACGAGCTTTTAAAAATATTAGACTTATTGCATGGAACATCCCAAGACACAACGAGAGAGAGCGTACACTTCTTTTGTTTCCAACCGAGCTTTCAAAACTGAGAAAATCGAAATGAAGTCCAAGGACGTGAAGCCGTGCTTTGATACCACTATGTCACGCCCCGCTTCCGTAGGAGCGATCGTCCTCGCTAAGGCGTGATGCCGCACGGACCTAGGTTGCGCCCGTACAAAGCCAAGTCCAGAAACGGCCGATTTGAGCTAGGCCACAGAGTCGCACAGAGTGTCCCCATTTGCAGCAGAAAGTAAATGAACACAAATTTGAAGCAAATTCAATCTCTTTATTGATATTCAAGAAGTTTACAAGCGGCGCTAGGCCGATATTACAAATCGCTCAAGCTATGTCTCTCTGAAACATAAAAGGCATGCCAAGTGGCTTACAATATGGAATGATTCATGGCGATGTTCCGATACATTATGTCCTGTATAGCGTGCTTCAGTTTCTTGCAACGTTTTAAGGCCCCAGAGTTGGCTCCGCGCCTTACCACGTTCGATGGAAGCTCCACACCCGCCGACGTCTCCTGCATCCTGCATGCAGACTGTGGGGTTATCAGTACATTGTTATGCACTGGTGGGGAGGCTAGCTCGCCCACAATGCTATCATTACCAAACACGTTCCATTTACTTTTGTGCACCGTCTATCATTCATTGTCTTTCTAATCTTGCCTTAGGATCAGTTCATGGCATATTTCATAGCCTATCTCGTGTTGTCGAATACAAGTGTCGCATGGAAATACATGCATGACTTACCCATACTTACCGTCCGGCCTTCCCTGTCCAAAGTAAACCAAGTTAGTCAATAATTCACATGTAAACATTCAATGTTAAGGGCGTGTCCCTGCCTCAGTTACTAGCGCGTCGTAGGCGTATTCTCTAACTCATTGTACGAAGTATTCATTATCATTTGGTGTGATACATTTCAAGCTTATTCAGAAGGTGCTTTGTTCTGATTAACTTAGACTACTTTGATTTCAATGCAAGGACTTGCACGTGGATCGCCACCAGCAAAGCCCACTTAATCTATATGCACCAGTCGCTGACATCACAAGCCAATTTGGACATATTCTCCTTTGGTAATTTCTTACCTATCACTGTGTGCGGCTGGTTCACATCTGATAGTCTTTTGAAATTACCCCGCACTTACGTCTCCTGGGTGGCCAAGCCCCCCCCCAGTTAGCCCGTAAGCCCCTTTTTGATTCCGCCTAGGCCGGCATATCCCCCCTTTGATCATGCCGCGGAATCCCTTTTTCTTCACGGTCACGGCATCGCCACCTCTCGCCCGTGCCGTCTGTCCACGACCATTTCGTATTAACTTATCTTTTTAACTTAACGACTGTCTCTGAGCCGTAGGCTAACCCTTAGCCTTAATGCGTTATCGACCAGGTTGGCGTCCGTGCAGCGCAGGTAGCGAGCCCCGTTGCACGTGCCCGTCATACCTGTCGCTAACCATTTCCATCCTTCTTATCTTTTATTCATTCTTTCTTTCACTTGTTCATTCATTTGTTGATTCATTCATTCACTTATTCGTTTACTCTTTTATTCATACATTACGCAACTCCTTGTGCGGGAGTTGCCTTGGTGACCCATCGGTCCTATAGCCTTTCAATGTTGCTATACTCTACTCGGAACGACTATATTGATAGTCTTCCCACTTCATTGTTGTGACCCATTCATTGTTTCATTGTTGGACGCATGAGAGACTAGAACGTAAGCTTGTGCCTTAGCACGAGCGTGGAGCACGGTGCGAGAGTTCTCGTATTTTCTATGTTCCTTTCCATATTCTATACAAGCATACAAGATGGGATTATTCCCTTAGCTAGGTGCGTTGAGTCCTTTATTAGCATGCACGGGGTTATCGCCTGGCGATTCTCGTGATAGTGTCCGTACTGTTATGTGTCTAGGCTAAGCAAAGACGGGTTCATCGGAGCCACCCACCTTAGCGATGTTCGCATCGGCCGAGCGATTCTCCGAGCGCGCCTTTGAAAGTCTAAGTCTGGATTCATCTTGACGGGCCAATGTAAGCCTTGCATCGATTCATCATTAAGTCGATGCCAACTCTTCGGGTCGACGGCTCGTTTGAGTCGTTGCACTTGCCGTTTGAATCGGTGTTCCGCTAGGGCGGAGCGGGTCATTACACTATTTGGCACCCGCGGGTGCACAGCCAGTGCACCCGCGGGGCCGAGAACGACGCCGCCGTCGGTGTGTGGGGAGGCAGAGCGGTATGGGGGAGGGGAGAGGGCTTGGCGGAGGAGAAGGAGGAGGCTCTGGCGACAGTACCGACGCTCGAGGACGGCGGAGTAGAGGAGGAGGGGTGGTGGTCGTCGTTGTAGGAGGAGAAAGACGAGGCGGCGGTGGATCGGGGAGGAAGGAAGACGGCGGCGGAGTGGTAGGTACTTTGGCGGCAATGGCGTCGTCCTCCTCGGCCCCGCGGGTGCACCGACTGTGCACCCGCGGGTGCCAAATAGCTTTTTCGTAAAGTAACAAAGCTGCTATTTGGCACCCGCGGGTGCACAGCCAGTGCACCCGCGGGGCCGAGAACGATGCCGCCGTCGGTGTGTGGGAGGCGGAGCGGTAGGGGGGAGGGGAGAGGGCTTGGCGGAGAAGAAGGAGGAGGCTCCGGCGACAGTACCGACGCTCGAGGACGGCGGAGTAGATGAGGAGGGGTGGTGGTCGTCGTTGTAGGAGGAGAAAGACGAGGCGGCGGTGGAGCGGGGAGGAAGGAAGACGACGGCGGAGCGGTAGGTATTTTGGCGGCAACTGCGTCGTCCTCCTCGGCCCCGCGGGTGCACCGACTGTGCACCCGCGGGTGCCAAATAGCTTTTTCGTAAAGTAACAAAGCTGCTATTTGGCACCCGCGGGTGCACAGTCAGTGCACCCACGGGGCCGAGAACGACGTCGTCGTCGGTGTGTGGGGAGGCGGAGCGGTAGGGGGGGAGGGGAGAGGGCTTGGCGGAGGAGAGGAGGCTCCGGCGACAGTACCGACACTCGAGGACGGCGGAGTAGAGGAGGAGGGGTGGTGGTCGTCGTTGTAGGAGGAGAAAGATGAGGCGGCGGTGGAGCAGGGAGGAAGGAAGACGGCGGCGGAGCGGTAGGTACTTTGGCGGCAACGGCGTCGTCCTCCTCGGCCCCGCGGGTGCACCGACTATGCACCCGCGGGTGCCAAATAGCTTTTTCGTAAAGTAACAAAGGTGCTATTTGGCACCCGCGGGTGCACAGCCAGTGCACCCGCGGGGCCGAGAACGACGCCGCCGTCGGTGTGTGGGGAGGCGGAGCGGTAGTGGGGGAGGGGAGAGGGCTTGGCGGAGGAGAAGGAGGAGGCTCCGGCGACAGTACCGACGCTCGAGGACGGCGGAGTAGAGGAGGAGGGGTGGTGGTCGTCGTTGTAGGAGGAGAAAGACGAGGCGACGGTGGAGAGGGGAGGAAGGAAGACGGCGGCGGAGCGGTAGTTACTTTGGCGGCAACGGCGTCGTCCTCCTCGGCCCCGCGGGTGCACCGACTGTGCACCCGCGGGTGCCAAATAGCTTTTTCGTAAAGTAACAAAGCTGCTATTTGGACAAAAGTATTCTTTTCAAAAATAAAGTAAAAAATACAGTCTTAATAAACATTCCTAAATCCAGACTTACATATGACGCTGTTTCTGTTCTCTTGTTATCATTCTAAGGTTTGGTAACGTTTACCTTCTTCTTTTTTTTTTAAACTAGTTCGATTTAGGAACAATTTTCGATAAAGCTATTTCTAGTTTCAAAGTCTACAAGCGACTGAAAGTAAATTCAAATTGCAATTTTATGAGTTACAAAATTGCACAAATAAGTTTTGTTTTCTGTTTTTTGCAAATTTTCTTTGGAAGTAATAGATGGTTTCGGCTAATTTATTCCGGCTCTTGTCATGATATGTAAGGCTAGATTACCCCAATGATACCAGAACTATAACTTTCGTATATTTTTGTCAGCTTAATTTTTTACTATTCAATTTTAGGACTCCAATTTTATAAATTATTCCTTTGAAACAATTTTTATCAAATTTTAAAATACATCAAGATCACTTGAAAAATATATCTAGTAGTACAAAAGCGTAATTTAAATACTTGTATTGGCATTCATTCTTTTGAAATTGTTCGATGTATATCAAAATTAACGAAAAATGCACTTCAAAAGAGCATTTGTAAAAGGCAAATTCTATAGACACTCCATATTTTACTCCAGAATAGTCCTTCATTCAGGACAGTTCAACTTGGTAAATTTTTTACTCACGACAATCCCAATTTTACTTTGGATTGTCCAACCTCCCTTTAGGATTGTTCACAAAGTTGGCCGTCCTACTCTATAGTAAGACTGTAACAATGTTGGCAGTCCAAATCCAAATATTTAGGCTATTCTCAAGTAAAAATTTAGAGTGACAAATTTGTAAATGAATTGAAAAAAATTGGGCTGTCCTCAAGTAGAACTCGATGTGCCAGTAGAATTTGCCTTACAAAATTGAAATACAAAACATCAGGATAATTTAGTCTGACACGCAATAAAGGAAGTCTACAGGGACTTCATTGTTAGAGCATCTCCAACCCTATTGTGAGTTTGAAAAAATGGTTGCCACTGTCACCCCCAGTTTTCGAATTAGGGATATTTTCGTCATTTTCAAGTTTTATAAATTTTTAGGAATTTTATTTGATTTTATATGATTTTTAGGAATTTGTTCGAGTTGGTTTGAATTTTATCCAATTTGGACTTAAGTTGGAGATCCGGGTAGCCTGGACACTAGGGGGACCCATATACTAGCTGGACTTGGCCCACATACTATCCTAATTAGGCTAGAAACCATAAACCCTATTTCCATGGCTTAATTAGTCATTTTAGAGCTTAATTAGTTGATTAGAATTTGACCGAATCGAACCGAACCAAACCCGAACCAACCTAAACCAAGTTTATTGGGTTTGGAGGGTTATTGGATCCTACCCAAACCCAATAACCACTCCTCCTTTGGCCGGCCAAGTAGAGCCCCCCCCTCTTTCTTCTTCACTAAGAAATACTTCTCTCTCTCTCTAATTTCTTTCTTTCTTCAAGCTCTTCTTCCTTCAAGCAAACCAACCTTAGGTAAGCTTCAAATTTCCCATTAAATTCTCCTTTACATTTATTTCCTTCACCAATAATGTTGAGAAGAGAATTCTCTACACTTTGTCCACAATTTTTATAGGTTTTCCTAGAAATCTAGGTTAGGGATAATTTAGGGGTTTTCTATTTAAATGGTGTATATATATATATATATATATATATATATATATATATATATATATATATATATATATATATATATATATATATATGTGGAAATATATATATATATATATATATATATAGTGATATATATATATATATATATATATATATATATATATATATATATATATATATATATATATATATATATATATATATTTCCACATATATATATATATATATATATATATATATATGTGGATGTATTATGTATTTATATTTAAATTTGTGTGTGTGTAGAGGAATGAGAGTGGTGGTGGTGTTGTCATGAGGGTGGTGTTGTGTGAGAGTGTGCTTGTGTGGTTGTGTGTGAGAGTATGTGTGTGTTAGTGTGGTAGAGAGAATGTGTGTGTGTGTATTTATATATATATATATATATATATATATATATATATATATATATATATATATATATATATATATATGTGTGTGTGTGTGTGTGTGTAGAGAGTGGTGGTGGTGGGTATTGTGAGAGAGTGTGTGTCATGAGAGTGGTGGTGAGAGTTTGTGAGAGTTTGGGAGAGTTTGTGTGAGTGTGTATGTATTTATATACATATTTATATGTGTGTGTGTATATACTTATATATGTATAGATATGTGGGTATGTATTTATATATATAGAGTGTGTGTATGTATAATTATATATAGATATGTGTGTGTAAGTTTAGAGAGAAAGATAGGAAGAGATTAGAGTGGGAGGGAGGAATTAGAGAGAGTTAGAGAGTAGGAGGGAAGGGGAAGAAGTAGAAGAAGATGAAGATAATAAGATGCAACAGCAGCAGCTGCTGTTGGGTGGGGGGAATGTGAGCTGCTGCCCCCTCCCCCAAACAGCACAGCAACAGCAGCAAAAACAGTGGCAGCAGCAGCAGTAATACCAGCAATGGCAGCAGCAACATTAGCCTATATAACCCCCTTTTCTAGCCCTTTAAGCCCCTATATAACCCCCCATATATGTATATATATGTATATATAGATATGTATATATATATATAGATAGATAATTAGATAGTTAGAAGAAGTTAAGAAGAGGAAATTAGAATAAGAAGATAAGAGGAAGAGAATTAGATTAAGAAGAGAATGAGAGAAAGTTAGGAAGAGAATGAGATTAGGAATTAGAAGAAGATTAGAAAAGGAAGAGAGAAAGGAAGAATAGGAAGAAGGAAAAGAATAAGAAGAATTTGAATAAGGAGACTAGAAGAAGAGTTAGAAGGAGAAGAATTAGAAGGGTAAAACTTAGAAGAGGAATGAGAAGTAGAAGTATAGGAATACAATATAGGGAAAATCGAGTTAGAGGACGAAATCGAGCTCCGAGTATCGGAACGCGATGAAACTTGGCGTAGGCCTAGAATACGTGAATTAGATTTTGCGGGTAGACTCCCGAGTGGAAATCGGGGTCGTAGGGCGCCGGTATCGCGTCGTACCATTGCGTATCTTAAAATATTCAAGATATCGTCAATGGGCCGTAAGTTGGACTAGACGTCCACTTTACCTAGGTATTTTGGTAGGTAACGTATGTATAGGTTAGTATCTTACTACCCTAGGGAGATCGGATCAAAATACCAAGCGTAGGTAGGCTAACTTGATAATTGCCTAAGTTAAAATTTTACCCTTTTTAAGGGTAAAATAGGATATTGGCCCACGGCCAAGATTTGAGTTTCGAAGTCCAAGATGGACTTGGATATAGATTGTAAGGGTTGGTAATAGTTAGAAATAGTCGCCTAGACCTAGTCTTGACCCCGGTTGACCACGGTTGACTTTTTGGACCAAAAATCAACTATGGGTCAACACTTTACCCAATTTAGTCCCAAATTCCATTAAACTTGAGCAGTTGACCAAAAGTCAACTATTAGTCACCATTGACCTAGGATTGACCTAGAGTTGACCAGAGTTGACCCGTTGACCAAAAGTCAATGGTAAGCCAATTTTCGACCTAGTTTGATTCGGATTGACTTCCAATGTCCTCCTATGACCAAGGTTGACCTATCTAGACCTATCTTGACTTAGTATGACTTTGTTAGGCCTAATATGACTTAGATTAACCCTGTACCATCTAGTTTGACCTTGTTTGACCTAGACAGACTTAGTTTGACGTGTCTTGACCTATTTTGACTTAGTATGACTAAATTTCACTTCCAAACCATTATATTGATATAGTATTCTATCTATAGGTCCTCGAGGCACTGATCTTGGACTCAGTCGACTTATCCATCACAGTACAGGCGAGCACATTCTCTGATAATATTTCTGTTTTATGATATCGTCTTTGTTTCTAGTATTTAGTGCAGATTATCCTTGTTCTCTTGACACATTGTTCACACGGATTGATATTTGTCTGAATCCCATCATAAGATGTTATTACTCTTATATATGGTATACACTGGGCAAGTCTTCATTGCTTATTGTTCATTGTATAGATACGATTTCTGCGTAGGCTCACGACCTCCTCAAAGAATACGTATCATGACGTGTCATGACTGGATCCACTATATTAGTCAGGGATGGGGGTGTTAGCGTAGATATGTGATCAATACCCCATAGTATTATATTGTATCATCATTGTATCACTATAGTATTCTTATTGTATAGTGTTAATCATACACTCACGTATGATTAGCCAGGCCAAACATTGTATCAAGTTCTAAGCCGATCACATGTTGAAACTAATACTAAACTCACATAGATATAGTTCCAGATTGTTGTACATGATTTATACTGTTTTCCTGTTCTTACATTCAGATTACAGCCTTGACATGCCTTACCATGATTCATGTACACATTATTTACTTCGAAGATTCTCTCTATTTACTGCTATATTTTCAATATCGTCTAACTAGAATTGTTATTTGAGATTTGTGCTCGTTCCATCCTGACTGGATATGTTGACAAAATTTTACAGATTGTGGCGAAGAGGATTGTCCTACCTACTACGGTCTGGTTGACATAGTGGGCGTAGACTTGGAGACCTTAGTTCAGCAGGGCTTAGCTCCACCTGACGAGCCTCTAGCTTAGTTTAGTTAGACTAGACATTTGGACTGGACCTTGTCTCCAGCTTACTACTTGTTATTATATTATATTTTGGGATTGTATTAGAGACTTGGACTTAGACTTGTATATTATTTGTGATGGACTTGACAGGTTATATTTTATAGTCTTGTTGTCTTTATCTTTCAGTCTTTACTTATTATCATATAGTTGTGATTGAGTACTCATATATATTCATTGCTTGTCCTCCGTTCGGAGTTGACATATTCTCGACAGGTTTTGATATATATATAAACTGTTTAGAGTAGAAAACCTACAGTGTTCTACGCCATTTTTACGGTGAGGGCTGGGCGTTGTCACGTGCACGTGCCCTTATAGCGGGTGCGGGTCGTGACACGTTTTAGTGGTGGCCCACGCAGGTCCTGAAGTCGCAATTAGTGCGATGTCGTAGCGGCACTCGTCTTAGAGTGTTGACTACGAGCCCGTGTTACACATAGGAGGTAGTAGGCTAAGAGTACTCAATCACAGTTGGATCTTTCCTTGCTTATCTTGCTTACCGTCTTTGATATTGATTTACTGCATTCTAGCTGTCCTCCTTTGATATTGTCCTTCATGTGCCATATTGATATCTTCTTTTCAATTTGTCTCCAGGATAGTTATGACTCATTCTCCTGGTGAGGAGCACGGGGAGACGGAGAGGTCCGCTACCTCTGGCGGACATGCACCGATCACTTCTCCTGCAGATGGGACTTCTGTTGGGGCACTCGGGGGTACTCCTCCAGCGCTCTCGATGACCGTCCCTGGGGTTGCGGGTGCTCTTTCCGTAGTGCCGGGGGCTACGGCGGGAGCTGTCGGAGGCGTTCTTCCTCCTCAGCAGCGGATTCCTCCGCTAGTTGCAGACATACTTCCACCTCCACCTCCTCTGCCTACAGATATGGGTCAGATGCTTACCTTCC
>JANAVB010014606.1:0-73020 GCA_029216955.1 Iris pallida
ATCGTCCTCGCTAAGGCGTGATGCCGCACGAGCCTAGATTGCGCTCGTGCAAGGCGGGTTCCATAACGGCCGATTTCAGCGGCTGCGACGGGGTCGTCGCACGAAGTCCCCGCAGAGACATTGAATAATAGCAGCGGAATTTGAAGCAAACACATGAACACAATTCATTCAAGGAAACTCTTTATTGATACTGAATACAAGGTTACATTTGTGGGCAAGGCCAAATTACAATCAAGCTCACTCCTCATATTTACAAGTTCACTCTGCTCTTCATCTCTTGATACAAATGCTCGATCCAGCGAAAGCTTCGGAAGGCGATGTCCATACATTATGTCCCGTTATAAGTCTTTACTCCATGGACCGCACGCTTCGAATCGCCAAGGAACTCTGTGCTAGACGCATCCAAGCGAACTCCGCACCCGAGCTTCTACCTGTGCCTGAACATGAAACTGTGTGGGGTCAGTACCACTTATACTGGTGGAGTGAGCTTCTCGTCCACCCATACAAAACCTACAGTTCATTTACTTTGTGCAGCTTAAATCCCTTTTCGATTGTCTTTCTATTGCCTTAGGTTTAGTTTTAGGACCGGCGCCTTGGCGCAACTTGTGTGTCAAAACCATCCCGTGCTTGCAATGTCAACGTTACTCATACTTTGCCTCTAGACACTTCTCGTGCCACAACGTTAACCTATCAGGTCGTGCTTGCCTTTCGGCCAGAATCAGAGACGCAACTACGCGGTAGTACCCAATTTCCTTACGATCGGTGCTATAACTCCTTTGTGCCGTACCTCGCAACTCGTGCGACTCAACCATATCGCGCATCGGCCCCTTTGTTACTTTGATCGCCAACTGACCCAAATCAAGACTTGTGGGTTTAGTGTCACCGGACTGACTTTGCCTTGCGGCGGTTTCCCGACTTACACTCAAAACAACTCAACCAACTTATGAAACTATATGCGACAACTCAGACTCAATGCCACATCTCGTGCGAAGCACGTCGCCTATGTTGTAGCCATTCTTTAAGTCCAACACTTGTATTCTAGCTTGTACCCTTCGACAACTCAACTCAATCCAAAGGCATACCCGCGGATCTGCCGCTATGCCGACTCATCTATATGATTTGGTCACTGACTCCCAGAGCCATAGTGGACTCCTTTTTGCTGAGTATAGGATGGACCTTCTTTGGGTAGCTAGCCCTATTCCGCGTCCACCGAATACATTGCCCCAGGCGCAGCTTGGCTCAGAGCCTTTATTTCCTTAGGCCGCATCGGTCCCGTGGCGCCACAGGTTGCCGATTCGGGGAAACTCTACCTTGTCGACAAGTTGTCCATGACCATGCAAGACCGACCAAACTGACGTCTCACATAGTCATTCACTTCTGGTGTTACCATCTTTTAGTGCCATTCCTCTCTTTTAGTGCCATTTCTCACATCTGAGATCTTGCCTCGACGACCCGTAGTCGCGAGCATTGTCTTTCTTTCTTTCTTTTAACTCAAGACAACAATTATTTAGACACTTTCCAAAATTCAACTAATCAATCGTGGCCCGAGTCTTTAAAAACTCTAGGATCGTAGCAAACGTGCCTCAACTCGACTTCCGCTCTACGCGGCGCTATCGCCCAAGTCATACTTTATAGAGGGCGTGGGATCGTGGGACTATTTAAGTTGACAACCGCAGAATGGCGGGACAGTACTTGAAACGACTTAGGTCGACCGCATACTTTGCCTAACTTACTCAAGCCTACACTTATCGAGCAAAGGCTGCGTCGAGCCTTGCCTCGATGGAACTTGCGTGCACCGTTCCACATTGAACAACCAAGTCATTTGGGTACATAGACTTGCGCAGCAGTCGTGCGATGCAATTTAACTTTGGGCAAGCCAAGGCTATGCCAAGCCTGGACGATGGGACCGTGCATGCTTTATGGCGCATTTATGCGGGCGACGCCTATGATTAGGCTATTTCTTAGTTTTTGTGAAAAGGCCAACTTTACTTCTTCCCAAGTCGTGGGATGAAGGGCGACGCCTATGACTTAGGCTACGATCATAACTTGTCTACTAACCAACTTCCTTCTCCCAAGCCACGGGACGAAGGACGAGTGTCTTTTCAAAACATACGTGTACCAACTCTAAGCCGACCATTGGATGTTTTCCATATTCTAACTCAATTCGACTCGTCGGGTAATTCCCTTTAGCTATGTGGGTTCGTATCTTTTATCTTCAAGCCTACTTGTGCAAGTTGAAACCACGATTTATTATGTGAAGGCCAAGATGAGGCAAGTTCACCGAAACTATCCCACCTGAGCGATGTCTCAAACGGCAGTTGCAAGGCCAAGTCCGAACGCCGTGGCATTTCGATTCATCCCGATTGATGAGCGGGACGGGGCACTACAACATACACCACTAGAACAAGTCTCGTCCTCGAGACTTACTGAGTACTTACTTATGACTTATCACTTTACTCAACATTCAAGAACTCTCGCATACGCTACGCCTATGCGTTTCCTATCCGAGCCACGCTCGCGCTACCCTCATCTTTCTTCGAATCTCTATTTCAAAATCCTCAACACTTTTCCATTCCTCAAGTCTCACTTGATTCAACGTATCACTTGGTGGATCGTGCACATATTTCCAGGCGTCCCCAAAATACATGCATTTCAGCCAAGCCTTGTGATAGCGAACCGAGATCACCACTCGAGTCGGATCGTGCACGTATTCAAGCGTCCCTGATATACATGCATCTCAACCGAGCTCGCGAGTGGTGCACCAAACTTCTATCGCTTTGCGCTGGGACGTCCGCCTATTCGCTAGGCTATGTCTTTTGGCTAAAGTCATTCGTCAGTATTGGAATCATAGTTCCCAAACACAATATCAACACTGACCCCATTCTAAGGTCAAACCAAGTTGATAGTACGGGGTTTCTACCCAAGCTTGCATCACTCAAATTTCTAAACATCGAGCATCGATTTCCTACGCACATCCCAACATTCGTCGTACGGATCCGAGTCATTCGGTAAAGCATCCTACAAAAACTCGCGTTCGACCAAATTCTCCGACGTATCAGTATCGCTCGTTCAACAAACCATTTCGCATAGTCTATCTCTTCGAACACGTTCGATAATCTGCCTTACAAATCCTTCCAGTCAAGCACGTTACTACGTAATTCGCCGCTAAACTATCCACATTTTACATTTCCGAAGTCGTCTATTCCAATTCACGAAAACCGATCACAAGGTCTAGCTTAACAACGTGTTGCGCCCCATCTCACGCGAGTCAGATTAACCGCGGTGGGCATGAATCACCATGCACGCTCCCGCGAGATAGTCATTCTCATCGGGACGTAACTCTTGTTTTGTGTCTAGACTATTCATTCTCGATGCGCGATTGGACCTACTCAATCCTCAAGTTCATTTCATTCATCGATACAAGTCAAAACATCCTCGAATCTTCATTCGCATCAAACCGACAAGTCGAGACAATCAAAGTTGCCGCGTCCGATTTTTCGAGTTGATCATTCCCACGACATGAATCACCATGTCAGCGCTCACGCGGAACGATCGCCCAAATTTGACCACACGCATGTGCGAGGCTAGAGTTGCGCTCGCGCAAGACAAGATCGTCGACGTTGTGGCCATCCGCATAACCATCAAGACACGATCACTTTCATCCAACATTCATCTCAATCAAAATCCAAAACATAGCATCCAATCGAACAATAACTTGCACGATCGTCTTTCGCTGAGTTAGAGTACCCCGAGTTATCGCATAGCGATCTTTGATACGCCTCAATACCATCGACGATATGCGTAACCTGACGATCTTCCTTTGCAACCAAATTCCGAGTCGTGCGAATGGTGCTATCGTCCGACTGGATAATTTTCCTCGACATTCATGACACCAATTCCGATCATTTTCCCTCGAATCATTTACAATATCAATTTCCTCCAACCAATTTTACGTATTCTTTATCCGTCCATCTTAAGTCATCGACCAACTTATTTTCCTCAATTCGCATCGTTCGACATCCCTGAGCCTATCGCATACACCACTCAGGAATGAAGTCATTCAACGAATCCTCAACTTATTATTTGATTCAAAATCGACTTCTTCAATCCCGTTCGAACCATTCCTCAAAACCCAAGCACGCTCATCTATATCGCACCGACGACATCGTCGCTCGATAGCACCCCTATCGATACTCATCTTACTTTACTCAATCGAGTTCAACTCATTCTAGCTCGACGCTATTCAATTCCCACACTCGACTTTTCTAAGGTCGACGCAACTTTGGTGTATATGCCCAGCCCGACTTAGCCAACCGTGCTTACGCAAACCATCTTTTGTTTCTTATCCAAAAACTGTTCTCCTATATTTTGCAAAATAGTTAGACTTATTGTATGGACATCCCGTGGGACAATTGAGAGAGAGCGCACCAACGATATCAACTTGCGGAAGCACAATTCAGAGTTTGCGGAAACAACGAGTTAAAGAATTCAATCGATAGTCCAAGGACGTAAAGCCGTGCTCTGATACCATTATGTCACGCCCCGCTCCCGTAGGAGCGATCGTCCTCGCTAAGGCGTGATGCCGCACGAGCCTAGATTGCGCTCGTGCAAGGCGGGTTCCATAACGGCCGATTTCAGCGGCTGCGACGGGGTCGTCGCACAGAAGTCCCGAGCAGAGACATTGAATAGCAGCGGAATTTGAAGCAAACACATGAACACAATTCATTCAAAGGAAACTCTTTTATTGATACTGAATACAAGGTTACATTTGTGGGCGCAAGGCCAAATTACAATCACTCAAGCTCACTCTCCTCATATTACAAGTTCACTCTGCTCTCTCTCATCTCTTGATACAAATGCTCGATCCAGCGGAAGCTTCGGAAGGCGATGTCCATACATTATGTCCCGTATAAGTCTTTACTCCATGCGGCCGCACGCTTCGAATCGCCAAGGAACTCCGTGCCTCGACGCATCCAAGCGAACTCCGCACCACGAGCTTCTACCTGTGCCTGCACATGAAACACTGTGTGGGTGTCAGTACCACTGTACTGGTGGAGTGAGCTTCTCGTCCACCCATACAAAACCTACACGTCATTTACTTTGTGCAGCTTAAATCCCTTTTCGATTGTCTTTCTACTCTTGCCTTAGGTTTAGTTTTAGGACCGGCGCCTTGGCGCAACTTGTGTGTCAAAACCATCCCGTGCTTGCAATGTCAACGTTACTCATACTTTGCCTCTAGACCACTTCTCGTGCCACAACGTTAACCTATCAGGTCGTGCTTGCCTTTCGGCCAGAATCAGAGACGCAACTACGCGGTAGTACCCAATTTCCTTACGATCGTGCTATAACTCCTTTGTGCCGTACCTCGCAACTCAGTGCGACTCAACCATATCGCCGCCTCGCGGCCCCTTTGTTACTTTGATCGCCAACTGACCCAATCAAGACTTGTGGGTTTAGTGTCACACGACTGACTTTGCTTGCGGCGGTTTCCCGACTTACACTCAAACAACTCAACCAACTTATGCAACTATATGCCGACAACTCAAGACTCAATGCCACATCTCGTGCCGAAGCACGTCGCCTATGTTGTAGCCATTCTTTAAGTCCAACACTTGTATTCTAGCTTGTATACACCTTCGACAACTCAACTCAATCCAAAGGCATACCCGCGGATCTGCCGCTATGCCGACTCATCTATATGATTTGGTCACTGACTCCCAGAGCCATAGTGGACTCCTTTTTGCTGAGTATAGGATGGACCTTCTTTGGGTAGCTAGCCCTATTCTGCGTCCACCGAATACATTGCCCCAGGCGCAGCTTGGCTCCCAGAGCCTTTATGTTTCCTTAGGCCGCAATCGGTCCCGTGGCGCCACAGGTTGCCGATTCGGGGAAACTCTACCTTGTCGACAAGTTGTCCATGACCATGCAAGACCGACTCAAACTGACGTCTCACATAGTCATTCACTTCTGGTGTTACCATCTCTTTTAGTGCCATTCCTCTCTTTTAGTGCCATTTCTCACATCTGAGATCTTGCCTCGACGACCCGTAGTCGCGAGCATTGTTCTTTCTTTCTTTCTTTCTTTCTTTTAACTCAAGACAACAACTTATTTAGACACTTTCCAAAACTCAACTAATCAATCGTGGCCCGTGCCTTTAAAAACTCTAGATCGTGCAAACGTGCCTCAACTCGACTTCCGCTCTACGCGGCGCTATCGCCCAAGTCATACTTTATATGACGGGCCGTGGGATCGTGGGACTATTTAGTTGACAACCGCAGAATGAGCGGACAGTACTTGGAACGACTTAGGTCGACCGGCATAACTTTGCCTAACTTACTCAAGCCTACACTTATCGAGCAAAGGCTGCGTCGAGCCTTGCCTCGATGGAACTTGTCGTGCACCGTTCCACATTGAACAACCAAGTCATTTGGGTACATAGACTTGCGCCAGCAGTCGTGCGACGCAATTTAACTCTTGGGCAAGCCAAGGCTATGCCAAGCCCTGGACGATGGGACCGTGCATGCTTTATGAAGCATTTATGCGGGCGACGCCTATGACTTAGGCTATTTCTTAGTTTTTGTGAAAAGGCCAACTTTACTTCTTCCCAAGTCGTGGGATGAAGGGCGACGCCTATGACTTAGGCTACGATCATAACTTGTCTACTCAACCAACTTCCTTCTCCCAAGCCACGGGACGAAGGACCGAGTGTCTTTTTCAAAACATACCGTGCACCAACTCTAAGCCGACCATTGGATGTTTTCCATATTCTAACTCAATTCGACTCGTCGGGATAATTCCCTTTAGCTATGTGGGTTCGTATCTTTTATCTTCAAGCCTACTTGTGCAAGTTGAAACCACGATTTATTATGTGAAGGCCAAGATGAGGCAAGTTCACCGAAACTACCCCACCTGAGCGATGTCTTCAAACGGCAGTTGCAAGGCCAAGTCCGAACGCCGTTGGCATTTCGATTCCTCCGATTGACTGAGCGGGACGGGGCACTACAACATACACCACTCAGAACAAGTCTCGTCCTCGAGACTTACTGAGTACTTACTTATTGACTTATCACTTTACTCAACATTCAAGAACTCTCGCATACGCTACGCCTATGCGTTTCCTCAATCCGAGCCACGCTCGCGCTACCCTCAATCTTTTCTTCGAATCTCTATTTCAAAATCCTCAACACTTTTCCATTCCTCAAGTCTCACTTGATTCAACGTATCACTTGGTTGGATCGTGCACATATTCCAGGCGTCCCCAAAATATATGCATTTCAGCCAAGCCTTGTGATAGCGAATCCGACATCACCACTCGAGTCGGATCGTGCACGTATTCAAGCGTCCCTGATATACATGCATCTCAACCGAGCTCGCGAGTGGTGCCACCATAACTTCTATCGCTTTGCGCCGGGACGTCCGCCTATTCGCTAGGCTATGTCTTTTGGCTAAAGTCATTCGTCAGTATTGGAATCATAGTTCCCAAACAACAATATCAACACTGACCCCATCCTAAGGTCAAACCAAGTTGATAGTACGGGTTTTTCTACCCAAGCTTGCATCACTCATTTCTAAACATCGAGCATCGATTTCCTACGCACATCCCAACATTCGTCGTACGGGGTCCGAGTCATTCGGTAAAGCCATCCTACAACAACTCGCGTTCGACCAAATTCTCCGACGTATCAGTATCGCTCGTTCAACAAACCATTTCGCATAGTCTATCTCTTCGAACACGTTCGACATAATCTGCCTTTACAAATCCTTCCAAGTCAAGCACGTTACTACGTAATTCGCCGCTAAACTATAATCCACATTTTACATTTCCGAAGTCGTCTATTCCAATTCACGAAACCGATCACAAGGTCGTCTAGCTTAACAACGTGTTGCGCCCCGATCTCACGCGAGTCAGATTAACCGCGGTGGGCATGAATCACCATGCACGCTCCCGCGAGATAGTCATTCTCATCGGGACGTAACTCTTGTTTTGTGTCTAGACTAATTCATTCTCGATGCGCGGATTGGACCTACTCAATCCTCAAGTTCATTTCATTCATCGATCACAAGTCAAAACATCCTCGAATCTTCATTCGCATCAAACCGACAAGTCGAGACAATCAAAGTTGCCGCGTCCTGATTTTTCGAGTTCGATCATTCCCGCGACATGAATCACCATGTCAGCGCTCACGCGGAACGATCGCCCCAAATCCGACACAACGCATGTGCGAGGCTAGAGTTGCGCTCGCGCAAGACAAGATCGTCGACGTTGTGGCCATCCGCATAACCATCAAGACACGATCACTTTCATCCAACATTCATCTCAATCAAAATCCAAAACATAGCATCCAATCGAACAATAACACTTGCACGATCGTCTTTCGCTGAGTTAGAGTACCCCCGAGTTATCGCATAGCGATCTTTGATACGCCTCAATACCATCGACGATATGCGTAACCTGACGATCTTCCTTTGCAACCAAATTCTGAGTCGTGCGAATGGTGCTATCGTCCGACTGGATAATTTCTCGACATTCATACACCAATTCCGATCATTTTCCCTCGAATCATTTACAATATCAATTTCCTCCAACCAATTTCACGTATTCTTCATCCGTCCATCTTAAGTCATCGACCAACTTATTTTCTCAATTCGCATCGTTCGACATCCCTGAGCCTATCGCATACACCACTCAGGAATGAAGTCATTCAACCAATCCTCAACTTATTATTTGATTCAAAATCGACTTCTTCAATCCCGTTCGAACCATTCCTCAAAACCCAAGCACGCTCATCTATATCGCACCGACGACATCGTCGCTCGATAGCACCCCTATCGATACTCATCTTACTTTACTCAATCGAGTTCAACTCATTCTAGCTCGACGCTATTCAATTCCCACTCGACTTTTCTAAGGTCGACGCAACTTTGGTGTATATGCCCAGCCCGACTTAGCCAACCGTGCTTACGCAAACCATCTTTTGTTTCTTATCCAAAAACTGTTCTCCTATATTTTGCAAAATAGTTAGACTTATTGTATGGACATCCCGTGGACAATTGAGAGAGAGCGCACCAACGATATCAACTTGCGGAAGCACAACAGAGTTTGCGGAAACAACGAGTTAAAGAATTCAATCGATATCCAAGGACGTAAAGCCGTGCTCTGATACCATTATGTCACGCCCCGCTCCCGTAGGAGCGATCGTCCTCGCTAAGGCATGATGCCGCACGAGCCTAGATTGCGCTCGTGCAAGGCGGGTTCCATAACGGCCGATTTCAGCGGCTGCGACGGGGTCGTCGCACAGAAGTCCCGAGCAGAGACATTGAATAATAGCGGAATTTGAAGCAAACACATGAACACAATTCATTCAAAGGAAACTCTTTTATTGATACTGAATACAAGGTTACATTTGTGGGCGCAAGGCCAAATTACAATCACTCAAGCTCACTCTCCTCATATTTACAAGTTCACTCTGCTCTCTCTCATCTCTTGATACAAATGCTCGATCCAGCGGAAGCTTCGGAAGGCGATGTCCATACATTATGTCCCGTATAAGTCTTTACTCCATGCGGCCGTACGCTTCGAATCGCCAAGGAACTCCGTGCCTCGACGCATCCAAGCGAACTCCGACCACGAGCTTCTACCTGTGCCTGCACATGAAACACTGTGTGGGTGTCAGTACCACTGTACTGGTGGAGTGAGCTTCTCGTCCACCCATACAAAACCTACACGTTCATTTACTTTGTGCAGCTTAAATCCCTTTTCGATTGTCTTTCTACTCTTGCCTTAGGTTTAGTTTTAGGACCGGCGCCTTGGCGCAACTTGTGTGTCAAAACCATCCCGTGCTTGCAATGTCAACGTTACTCATACTTTGCCTCTAGACCACTTCTCGTGCCACAACGTTAACCTATCAGGTCGTGCTTGCCTTTCGGCCAGAATCAGAGACGCAACTACGCGGTAGTACCCAATTTCCTTACGATCGTGCTATAACTCCTTTGTGCCGTACCTCGCAACTCAGTGCGACTCAACCATATCGTCGCATCGCGGCCCCTTTGTTACTTTGATCGCCAACTGACCCAAATCAAGACTTGTGGGTTTAGTGTCACACGACTGACTTTGTCTTGCGGCGGTTTCCCGACTTACACTCAAACAACTCAACCAACTTATGCAACTATATGCCGACAACTCAAGACTCAATGCCACATCTCGTGCCGAAGCACGTCGCCTATGTTGTAGCCATTCTTTAAGTCCAACACTTGTATTCTAGCTTGTATACACCTTCGACAACTCAACTCAATCCAAAGGCATACCCGCGGATCTGCCGCTATGCCGACTCATCTATATGATTTGGTCACTGACTCCCAGAGCCATAGTGGACTCCTTTTTGCTGAGTATAGGATGGACCTTCTTTGGGTAGCTAGCCCTATTCTGCGTCCACCGAATACATTGCCCCAGGCGCAGCTTGGCTCCCAGAGCCTTTATGTTTCCTTAGGCCGCAATCGGTCCCGTGGCGCCACAGGTTGCCGATTCGGGGAAACTCTACCTTGTCGACAAGTTGTCCATGACCATGCAAGACCGACTCAAACTGACGTCTCACATAGTCATTCACTTCTGGTGTTACCATCTCTTTTAGTGCCATTCCTCTCTTTTAGTGCCATTTCTCACATCTGATATCTTGCCTCGATGACCCGTAGTCGCGAGCATTGTTCTTTCTTTCTTTCTTTCTTTTAACTCAAGACAACAACTTATTTAGACACTTTCCAAAACTCAACTAATCAATCGTGGCCCGAGTCTTTAAAAACTCTAGGATCGTGCAAACGTGCCTCAACTCGACTTCCGCTCTACGCGGCGCTATCGCCCAAGTCATACTTTATATGACGGGCCGTGGGATCGTGGGACTATTAAGTTGACAACCGCAGAATGAGCGGGACAGTACTTGGAACGACTTAGGTCGACCGGCATAACTTTGCCTAACTTACTCAAGCCTACACTTATCGAGCAAAGGCTGCGTCGAGCCTTGCCTCGATGGAACTTGTCGTGCACCGTTCCACATTGAACAACCAAGTCATTTGGGTACATAGACTTGCGCAGCAGTCGTGCGACGCAATTTAACTCTTGGGCAAGCCAAGGCTATGCCAAGCCCTGGACGATGGGACCGTGCATGCTTTATGAAGCATTTATGCGGGCGACGCCTATGACTTAGGCTATTTCTTAGTTTTTGTGAAAAGGCCAACTTTACTTCTTCCCAAGTCGTGGGATGAAGGGCGACGCCTATGACTTAGGCTACGATCATAACATGTCTACTCAACCAACTTCCTTCTCCCAAGCCACGGGACGAAGGACCGAGTGTCTTTTTCAAAACATACCGTGCACCAACTCTAAGCCGACCATTGGAAGTTTTCCATATTCTAACTCAATTCGACTCGTCGGGATAATTCCCTTTAGCTATGTGGGTTCGTATCTTTTATCTTCAAGCCTACTTGTGCAAGTTGAAACCACGATTTATTATGTGAAGGCCAAGATGAGGCAAGTTCACCGAAACTACCCCACCTGAGCGATGTCTTCAAACGGCAGTTGCAAGGCCAAGTCCGAACGCCGTTGGCATTTCGATTCCTCCGATTGACTGAGCGGGACGGGGCACTACACCCTTCTCCAAGGAGTTTGCTATTTGGGAGATTGTCAACAATGTTGTGGCTGGATGGTTGACGGCTTCCTTGACCGACCAGGTGTCGGGCAATGTCGAGGCGATGGAGGCTGCTGCTGATATATGGCAGACTTCGAAGGATATGTACTCAGGCTCGGGCAATCCTATGCGGGTCTTCCAACTGCAGGATAAACTTGATAGGGTGGCCCAGGACGACCGCACCATCTCTGAGTATGCAGCACTGTTAAAGAAGTACTGGTCTGATCTGGATCACTATGATCCTCTTGGGATAGAAGATGCCCAGGTCGAACCAGCATTCGCGAAACATTTTCAAAAGTTCTTGGATTATATTTCGCATCAACGGATGATGAAGTTCTTGAAGGGTCTTAACCCTGTGTTTGAGCATAGAAGGAATGTCCTCCTAGCACAGCCCATGCTTCCATCCTTAGAAGATGCCATAGCTGCCATGGCACAAGAAGAGGCTCGCTTAAAGTTGATGCCCAACAAGGGCTCTTTACAGGGGGAGCAAGCCGCTGTTGAAAAGTCTGCGCTTGCCGTCTTCAATCTGCCTCCCTCTGTGGTCGGTGTTTGCCACAACTGTGGTGACTCAGGGCATTACATCAGGTTTTGTCCAAAACTCCTGCACAATCATTCAAGTGATCGTGGACGGGGCCGCGACGGACGTCGTGGTGGTAGAGGCGGTTATGCTGGTAGAAGGGAAAATTATTCTGGATGACACAAAGCTAATCTGGCGGAGGAAGGGGCAACATTCACATGGCTGAGTTAACCCCTCTCGAGAAGAAGTTTCTTACGAAGTTACGCAGCACGAAGCTGGGTTCGGACGGCAGTCATAGGGCATCATCTACCTCGGGGGACCACATCACTTGCTTTGCCCAAACCGGTACAGGTATACCTGCGCGTGCTCTTGCAGCAGCTGTCCACCAACCAGGTTGGATTATGGACTCTGGGGCATCTCGCCATGTCACGGGGTCCCGCGGTGAGTTCCAGGACTATACTCACCTACCGACACCGGAGAGCATTCAGACTGCTGATGGTAACTCCAGCCCTGTTCTGGGTAAAGGCACTGTCGCATGCACCCCTTCTCTCACTCTCACCAATATCTTACATGCTCCGTCTTTTCCTGTCAATCTTCTTTCTATTAGTGCAATTATTCTGATCTTAACTGTACTGTTTCCTTTGACATTCCTACGGTGACCTTTCAGGAGAAGGGGACAGGACGACGACTAGGGACTGGCACATGGCATAAGGGACTGTGGTACTTGGACAGGACTGGACTGGACAAAGCATTGGCATCTCTGGTAGCCGACACACCACCGGCAGATACACGACGCAGTGTAGAAGATGAATTGCTACTCCACCACCAGCGTGTCGGTCATTCTTCTTTTAAAGTTATTAGTCACATGTATCCGTCCTTGTACCAAAGGGCTAATAAGGAGAAGTTATTTTGTCATGCTTGTGAGTTGGGTAAACATACCAGAAGCACATAGTGAGTTCCGGTAGTAGAAGTTCGACTGCATTTGATATGATACATTCGGACGTCTGGGGCCCTTGTCCTACAACCGGTATTAACGGTTTTCGATGGTTCGTCACTTTTATTGATTGTTATACTCGCATGACAAGGGTGTACCTTATGAAGAATAAAAGTGACGTCTTTGAGGCATTTCGCGACTTTCATCGTCGGGTAGAAACTCAGTATGGCACTAAGATTAAGTGCTTACGGTCTGACAATGGGACGGAGTATACAAATAAGACGGTTGCTGAGTATTTATCCACTCATGGCATACTACACCAAACTTCTTGTGCCTATACACCGGCACAAAATGGTGTGGCCGAACGGAAGAACATACACCTGCTGGAGGTCGCACGGACGATGATGCTGGCTATGAATATTCCGAAACACTTATGGGGACAGGCGGTGTTAACGGCATCTTATCTCATCAGCAGAATGCCATCTCAGGTATTGGACTGGAAGACACCGTTGGAGATGCTTACTGGTGCTACCACGTACACTGTTCCACCAAAAGTATTTGGTTGTGTCTGTTTTGACCAAGATAATAGGCCAGGAGTTGGCAAACTGGATCCTAAAGCGGTTAAATGTGTCTTTGTCGGGTACACGGCAACTCAGAAGGAATACGCATGTTGGAGCCCAGTTGAGCGAAAGATGTTTGTGAGCATGGACGTTACCTTCAGAGAACTAGAACCATATTATAGTTCAGATGACGGTTCGGCGTTTGTTGACACACCTAACACAGCGGATGTTAGATGTGAGAGGAAAAAATTAAGCCCATTTGTAGTCGGATCGGTCCCATGCCCGGTCGTGGAAAACTGGACGAAAGGGGGAGAAAGCATGACTCCGATACAGAAGATGAAGAAGATATATATGTTAAACAGGGGAGCAGCAGACAATGGAAAAGGAGCTCCAAGTCTACAGAAGGACAGCAGAAGTCCAGTACCGTGCCCTGTGCCTTCTGTACCGAGTCCCTCGTCTACTCCTGCTCCAACTCTTGAAGATGTTGCCCTCGCACAGAATCAATCTGATTCTGATGCGGATCTCTCTGACTCTGATGGTATGATCTCTCTACCACCTATTGCTCCCTTAAGGAGATCTTCTCGCATCAATACGGGTAAGGCTCCTAGTCGTTTTGATGATTATGAACATGATATTGCCAATTATCTGTCTTATTCTAATATTTCTTCGAATTATCGAGCCTTCATCGCATCATTAGACTCTACTTTGTTGCCCAAAAGTTGGCAGAAAGCAAAGAAAGATCCAAGGTGGAAAGCTGCGATGATGGAAGAACTTGGGGCACTGGAAAAAAATAAGACGTGGGAGCTGGTTCCATTACCCAAAGGGAAGAAAACTGTAGGATGCAAATGGGTGTACACAGTAAAGGAGACGTCAGAAGAAAAGGTGGAACGATACAAGGCGAGGTTGGTTGCAAAGGGATACACACAATCATATGGCATCGACTATGATGAGACGTTTGCTCTAGTAGCAAAAATGAGCACCGTAAGGACTCTGGTCTCCATTGCAGCAAACTATAGATGGAAGCTATACCAATTAGATATGAAGAATGCCTTTCTCCATGGGGACCTACAAGAAGAAGTGTACATGGAACTCCCGCCAGGGTGCTATGCTACAGAATCAGACGGAGGGACGTCGCATGAAAAAGTGTGCAAACTAAAGAAGTTGCTATATGAGCTCAAGCAATCTCCTCGAGCCTGGTTTGACAGATTCAGAAAGGCTGTTACAGGCATGGGATACTATCAAGCAAATGCAGATCATACGGTCTTTCTTCAGCATACAAGAGGCCACATCACTATACTTGCTGTATACGTGGATGATATAGTAATCACAGGTAATGATGAAGCCGAGATTGCTAAGCTGAAGTCAAAACTCGCGAAGGAGTTCGAAGTAAAAGATCTAGGAGCGATGAGGTACTTTCTAGGTATCGAGGTGTGTGAAGGCGAACAAGGAATTGTTCTCTCACAGAGAAATACACACTAGATCTGCTGAAGGAGACAGGGATGCTGGGATGCAAAGCTGCAGTCACTCCAATTGACCAGAAGTGCAAGTTGGGAGCAGAAGCAGGAGAGCCAGTTGATCGTGAAAGATATCAACGACTTGTAGGAAGATTGATTTATCTGGGACACACTCGCCCTGATATTTCATTTGCGGTAAATGTAGTAAGTCGCTACATGCATGATCCAAGAACGGGTCATATGGATGCAGTATTTCAGATCTTGAGATATCTGAAAGGGACGCCGGGGAAAGGGCTATGGTTCAAGAAGAATGGATGTATAGAAGTTGAGGGATACTGCGATGCAGACTGGACGAGCTGCATAGACAATAGAAGGTCTACCACGGGATATTGTGTCTTTGTAGGAGAAAAACTTGGTCTCATGGAGAAAGCAAGAAACAGTCTGTGGTAGCACGTTCTACAGCTGAAGCAGAATACAGAGCATGGCTTTAGGAGTGTCGGAGTTGCTGTGGGTGAAAGCGTTGCTGACAGAGTTGAAGCTAGACAAGGGAGCACCATTACGTCTTCTGAGCGATAGTCAAGCTGCAATAAGTATAGCTAACAATCCAGTTCAGTACGACAGAACGAGCACATCGAGATCGATCGATTCTTCATCAAAGAAAAGCTGGAACAAGGGATACTGAAGATTGATCATGTTCGCTCAGAAGAACAATTGGCAGACTGTCTGACTAAGGGTCTTAGTCAGTAAGTCGTCGAAGCTATGTAACAAGATGGGAATGATTAATATCTATCGCCCTTCTTGAGGGGGAGTGTTGAGAACTAATAAGGGATTTAGTCCCACATTGGAAAATGTAATATGAAGAGGAGCTAGACTTCCTATAAGTAGTTGAGTAAGCCCATCAATAAATACACACAACAATTATTCTCTACAGAACAAGCCCATAAATGGCACAGAAGAATCTCTGAGAAGTCTTTTGGAGAATGGTAACGAGGAACCTCAAGGTTTCGGATACAAGCTGGGTGCAATTGATGAATGTTGGACACTCCACAACTATACATATGGTAAAGGGGAACCTAAGATGGATGCCCAAGAGTTATACAAAGTAATTAAACTGTGAAGATGGTTTCCCAAATCGGGAATAGTATGTCTAGCCAATGCAGTAAATAATGTTTGCAGAGAATTAGTAAGAACAAACATTTTTTCAGGGTTCTTCCTTGATACCTCATGTGACCACACGCCGACGTGTCAACTCCCCCCCCTCCGCGCACGCATCTCCCTACGCCCGTGAATTCTACGCCCCCCTCCAATGGGCAGGCGACACAGAAGACTGCGATTCAAATCCGCGGACATTGTAGCACTGTTGATAATCAAAAGGGCGAGTTCGACTTGGAAGGGCGAGCTCCCCTTCCTGAGTCGTACCCAGTCCACTACGTGGAGACCGTCCGGGATCGTCGGGTCGATCGGTTGCTTCCCTGTTAGAACCTCCAACACCTTTCTCCGTTATCTTTATCATGTAGCCATACTCTGATGCCACCATAATCATACAAGTATTTAGTCAGAGTTCAGCAAACATATTATCGGCACCGATAAATTTTCGTAGCTAAAATTTTCGGGCAACGATTTTGTTACTTTTAACAACGAAAAAGTTTGTTACTAAAAATTCAAAATTTTGTAGCGATAAGTTAACCCTTCGCAATTCTAGCATAGTTTACAGTAACGGCCGATACCGCCGATACCGCCGATACCGATCTGCTACAGTCTATACCGTTATGGTTTGGCATGTCTCAATCCAATACCGACTGATGCCGATACCTACATTGGTGGTCGCTTTCCAAGTCAATTTCGTAAAGAAAATTGGACAAAAAAGACTAATAAGCAAAGATGTAAAAGCATACTAAGATTGTAAAAGTATGTAAATGAAGAAAACTTATCTAGCGTAGCTAAACCAATCATCAATGGGGACTATTATTTCATTCGCTTTCAAAATTAAGTAAGAAACAATACAAAATAATACTTAAAATTATAACTAAATGTGTAAAAAAATCTGATACTCGATATCAGGGCCGGAGCTGAGATTCATCAAAGACGACTGGACCCAGTGCAAAAATAAATGGAGGCCTATTCTAATATATAAAAAAACTTAATAATTTTTTTCAGAAATTAAATTATCCATACTTAAGATCAAGTAGAAAAATCATTCAACTAGAATATGTTTTAATTGAAATAGCATTCGACTAAAAGAGATAAAATAAGCTAAACAACAAGCATCTTTGGCCATATTCACTTTAAGAACAATTACCTAGCATTCCTAGCTACAAATTATCAATTAACCGTTCATAATCAACATCTTTAAAGAACTCGTTTTCAATGGAAATTATAGAGCTAGCTCATTTAATCTTTCTTGTGACATGACTGATTGAATGTACGATTTCAATAACTTCAACTTGGAAAAACTTTTTTTTGTAGACGCAAGTCACTGGAATTGTTAATGGAATTTTATAGGAAGATAATTAAATTTCTTTTTTAAAATTAAATATCTCAAGTTTTTGATGTATTTTGGTAGAAGATCTCGTGAAGTTTCTAGGTCCTCAAACAATTCATCTACATAAATATCAGAGCAGTCATCATATCTCAAAGTGCTTTCTAAAAGACTGCAACAAGCTTTTAAACCATCTCTTTCTAATGAATTCAATTTCTCTGAAATGAACAAAAAATTAAATATATTCTCATAGTTTGATATTGTTCGAACCTTCTTTTGAGTGACGCAATAGCATGATTTACTATATATGTACAAGAAAGGGTCAAGAGACAGGATGTCGATAGAGGCAGAGATACATAAGATTTTATTTGAATCCTATAAGTCGTAGGATTTCTTGTTCAGTGTTAGGATTTCCTATTGATTTATGAATTGAATGGAATTGAGAGAATATGTGACTTGTTTCTTTAATTGGAAATAGTAGAAGTCTTAGTTAATTGATTCGTTAATTGGAAACATATATAGCCTTTGTTAATTAATAGAATCTCCACATTGATTACCTTAGTATACATAAGGGAGACCAGAGAATTTATAAATTATCTATTCATTAGTTAGTTTAGTATTATAGTATACATAATAAATATACATATACTTTTTTTAAATTATTTATCCATTATTTAGTTTAGTATACATAATACATATACATATGAAAAAATTTGGAGGCCTACGAATTTGGGAGGCCTAGTGCGATCGCACCCATTGCACTCCCTCAAAACCGGCCCTGCTCGATATAAAACCACCAATACTATAGATATTTATAGGAAGGATCCGATTTCGATACCGATACGATTTAGCATGTCCCTATCCGATACCGATACTCGTCGATACCGGCATTGGTGGTCTCTTTTCCAGTCAATTTTGTAAAAAAATTACGAAAAAGACTAATAAGCAAGCATGTAAAAGCATATAAATGAAAGAAAAAAAAAACTTATATATCGCAGGTAAACAAATCATCAAGGGTGACTATTATTTCATCACTACCAAAATAACTATGAAACAATACAGAAAATAGTTAAAATTATGCTTAAATGTCTCAAATATTTTCTCTAAATTTATTAATAATTATTTGTTTTCCAGTACCAAAAAAATTCGTTACTCCAATCTGAAACTGTCGATACTGTCAAGGTTTCGATACGATACAGATACCGCGAACATTGAATTCTAGTTCTAGACAAGCTTAACTATGGCCAAGGATTGTCACTAAGAGCTGGCTTGGAGTGAGGATTGAATTTAGAGATTGAACTTGAAATGAATCAAAAAAATTTACTCACCAGGAGCAATGTAGCCATAGGACCCTGCGACGGTGTTGGAAGACCTCCCAAAATCTCCATCCTCGACAAGCATTGCAAGCCCGAAATCCGCGATGTAGGCTTCAAAATCTAGTCCGACGAGGATTTTGTTGGCCGCGGTGTCGCGATGGACGATCGGAGGGACGCAATCGTGGTGAAGATGGGCAAGCCCCTGCGCCGCTCCGAGCACGATCCCGTACCTCAAGTCCCACTCCAGCGGGAACCCACTCCTCTCATGGAGCAGCCCACCGAGAGTATATATATATATATATATATATATATATATATATATATATATATATATATATATCCCGTACCTCAAGTCCCACTCCAGCGAGAATCCGTACCTCAAGTCCCACTCCAGCGAGAACCCACTCCTCTCATGGAGCAGCCCACCGAGAGTATATATATATATATATATATATATATATATATATATATATATATATATATATATAAAAGGCTAATTATAAGGGCACAGCCTTTTTTACTCGGGGCTGTCCAAGTGACTGTTTTCTATTCTTTACAAGTTTGCCACTGAAAAAATTACTCAGGGCTATCCAAGTGGTAGGTATAAAGTTAACTCTTAATTTTTTTTTTCTTTTCTTCCTCACTCTCCATTCTCTCTCCCTCTTTCTTCTCCAAACCCTAGGTATGGTCCCCACACTTTTTTCAACCCCCACATTTCTCCAAACCCTAGAAGATTCTCCAAGGAAGATTCTTAGAATATTCGGTACGATGACGTTCGCTAAACGACAAAATTTCTGTGGTTTTTTTTTTGAAGTAATCTTATATTTTGTCCCAATGTAGAAATTATGGAAGAAAGTGGATCATCACGTCTATCAATCGAGGAACCCGAATCTTCCGAACAACACGACAAAACACCCGAAGAACTCTCGGTACATTTCCGACCGACTGCTATGCATTCGACTGTACAACAGGACTGCCATATTACGCGGCAGTCTATTTGTACAACTAATGTAAAATAGGACTGCCGCAAAACTTGGCAGTCCAAGAAGTAACGAGGACTGCCAGATTATGCGACAGTCTATATGTAGAAATACTGTACAGTTGGACTGCCAGACATTCCGACAGTCCATAAAACACGTAGGACTGCCACATAACTCAGCAGTCAATGTGTAGAACTGGTGTTAAATAGGTGTAACGACCCGCTCTGCCCTAGCGGAACGCCGATTCAAACGGCAAGTGTAACGACTCAAACGAGCCGTCGACCCGAAGAGTTGGCATCGACCTGATAAAGAATCGAAGCAAGGCTTACATTGGCCCGTCAAGATGATAGTGCAATACTTGGTCTTGAATCGGACGAAAATTACTTAGACTTGGTCGACTCCGCTAAGAAGAAATCATACTGATTTCGTGGACGAGAACGCTTGAGAAGTGAATCGGGTCATCTCGATAACCGAGATAAACGAAAGTGAGTTTGCCTCAGCCTACGACCCTCGTATTTGACGAATTACAACGCACCTCGGGCGACCATTTCAGTCCCATGATACGTTGAAATAGCAACCAAGTCGAAGAAACGCTTGAATTGATTAAGTACCATCAACTCTAAAATGAATAAAAAGTTATTCAATAAAAAATCGACCAAACGTATGCGACACGGAACTTAAAAAGGTATCGAGTATAGTTCGGTGCCATCGAGTGGTAAAGCCATTCGATAGGGATTGTCTAAGAAACGCGACGACACGAGTTAAGGAATGGTAGGTTGACCTGCACTCAGGAAGTCTCGAGGACGAGACTTATTTTGAGTGGTGTATTATGTAACGCCCCGCTCTGCCCTAGCGGAACGCCGATTCAAACGGCAAGTGTAACGACTCAAACGAGTCGTCGATCCGAAGAGTTGGCATCGACCTGATGAAGAATCGATACAAGACTTACATTGGCCCGTCAAGATGAATCCAGACTTAGACTTTCAAAGGCGCGCTCGGAGTATCGCTCGGCCGATGCGAACATCGCTAAGGTGGGTGACTCCGATGAACCCGTATTTGCTTAGCCTGGACACATAACAATAGGGACACTATGGCTTGAATCGCTAGACGATAACACCGCGCATGCTAATAAATGAATGACTCAACGCACCTAGCTAAGGGAATAATCCCAACTTGCATGCTTGTTTAGAACATGGAAAAAACTCGACAAATATAGAAACTCTCGTACCGCGCTCCACGCTCGTGCTAAGACACAAGCTTACGTTCAAGTCCCTTACGCGTTCAACAATGAAACAATAAACGGTTTACAACAAAGAAACGGAAGACTATCGACATAGTCGTTCCGAGTAGAGTATAGCAACATTGAAAGTCTTCGGGACCGATGGGTCGCCAAGGCGACTCCCGCACGGAGAGTTGCATAATGAATGAATAAATGAACGAATAAGTGAATGAATGAATCCACGAATGAATGACATGAATACGTGAAGAATGAATGAATGAACGAACAAGTGAAAGAAAGAAATGAAAGAGTGAATACAAGATAAGACATGAAAGACGTTAGCGACAGATATGACGGGCACGTGCAACGGGGCTCGCTACCCGCGCTGCACGGACGCCTGTCACGCCCCGACCCGGAATCACCCGAATTATCGTCCTCGCTGGGACGTGATGCCGCACGAGCCTGGAGTTGCGCTCGTGCAAGGCAAGATGACAAGTCCTCAAATGGTTATCTTTGAGTTGAACGTTAACAACGAAAGGCAAAATAGAGTATACGAAAATGATTCACTTTATTGATATTCGAAATCAGATTACTAAGGCTTTCGATAGCCCAACAGAATTTGTCAGATTGGCTACAACACTCAGGTTCTCTCTTGCCCACAAAGGATTTTGCCGTTCCATGCAGCATGCCTTCTATATCTCGGCCGCATCAATCCTGTTGCATATCCGAGCGTCAATGTGATCGCACGCTTCAATACGCTTCGGCATTCCAATCCTCAACGCGTTCAAGCGAAGCTCCGCCGCGAGCAGACCAATCCCTGAACCTGCTAGCAAACTAGTAGGGGATTAGTACTTTTGTCCTCGCTGTACTGATCAAAAACCCATTTAATAAACCGACATTTAGTATTGTATTGATTCATGCAAACATACAATTTAGTTCTCTTTCTATGTTCTTCTTAGGATGAATTCATGGCATATTCGAAGACTATAAAGCATGGCAAGCATGTTATTCAATTCGCGTAAGTAAACAGGCAAGCAATCTCGTATTTGATTCGTGGCACAACTTAGCAATATCGACGCACTCGTCGTTGCACCGACGCAAGGTGAATACGCCTATCCGTTTTCCCTGTCATGTTATAAGTGCTCGCTATTCAGGATGCGTCCATACAGGATATATGCATACCTTGCACTTCTAAACCCGTCGCCCTTAACTATATGAAGGTCACTAGCTTTTCGGGCTAGAATGGACTTATATTTATCGAATCGAAACATAAGACGATGTTAACTCTGTGCGGTTGCTAACCAACATCAGAGGCCATCGAAATAATCGCAGCAAGTGGCGTATCACATTCACCAGAAGATCGCTACCCTTCTAAATGAAGTGCACCAACAATACCGAAAATGAATCCCTCCTAGGCCGAACGATCCCAGCGCCCTGGCGCGCCGCGTTCGAGGGAATACCCATGCACATGCTTTTATATCTTTAAGTCCATTTGACCATGCAACGAATCTTATCTTTCATACAACCAAGCAAGTTCGCTTATCTCTATTTCAATTGGCACAACGCCCGAATGTCCTCAACGAACGCCCGAAGGCCGCGAACATTTCGAAGGCACCCTGCCGCCTTATCATCTCGTATTTCTTCCGTTAACTTTCTATGTTCTTACGTCTCATACTTCATTTCAATGTTTCAATGGCATCATGCCTCAACTCAATGCTCGTCATCCAAACGACTCGAAGGTCTCGAACACCTTTCGAGGCATTATGTCATATCCGACAGTTCCGCCACATTCATGCCACAACTGTATTCTTTTGCAACGAAGCCATCTTTTATTATCTCGTGCACGAAGGCACGTTTCGACCGTATTTCCGATGTTCTATGACTTAGCATTCAATGTCCGTGGCTTGCGCGCTAGGGCGCTCGTCTATTGTCTTTCAATGTTCTAGCCGTTCTAACTCGTGCACGAAGGCACGGTATGGTTCGTGCACTAAGGCACTCGCCGAGTACAGTTATCCCATGTTCTTGCGGCTTGCACATCGAGGCGCTCGCCTTTGCGATATCAAATGTTCTATAGCGACTCGTACGTCTGCCGTACGATTTATTTTAATTGTTCTATCTAGTGTTCGACACGTACTACGTTTATCTCTCTATCGAGCCACGCCCGTGGCGTTGATAGGTTAACTCAGCATTCAATGATATGTGTTTTACTTAAGCATGATGGAGTAGGAAAGAGAGTTAATGTCCCCCCACCTTGAAACGATGTGCCTTATCGTTTTGCCGAGCCGTTGCGGCTCGATTTCATAACTTCATCGCACGGGCAACTCTCCTGACTTAGCCATTCGAGCACTTCGTACTTCATTGAGTTATACGTCCGATTTGCCTTAGCATGCCAACGCTTCCGTCCGTCGCAAGGCGACGATTTACTTTCGCGGACCCCTTACTGAATAAGGCAAAAGATCGACCTCTAATATTTCAGCGTAAACGTATAGCCTGCACATGAAACCAACTAAAATCATTACTTGCATCGATTTAGACTTGCGCCTTGGTCGATTCGATTTCTTAGAATCTTCGAGCCGTCTCAACGCACTTATCCTTCGAGGCAACGCGGCGCTTCGCATCGATTCACTCAATACATTCTTTGGGATAAGGCAACTCTTCGCATCGACTTAGTTCCGATGCATTGCTCGGGACAACTTAACACTTAGTATCGATTCGCATCGATACGTAATCGGGTCAACGCAACTCTTCGAGTCAACGACTCAGCATAATGCACCGTGCAGAGCAGGGCATTACAACGCCAACCTGGTCGATAACGTATTATGGCTCAAAGACAGCCGATTTGTTAAATGACAAGTCAATACGAAATGGTTGTGGACAAACGGCACGGGCGATGGGGGGAAAAACCGTGGCCGTCATGAGGAAGGATTCTGCGGCACGGGCGATGGGGGGGGAATACCTGTTGACACAAAGTCACAGTCAACCAAATATTGATAACATTGACTAAATAATATTTGTAATAGTTCAATACGACATACGACGTCTACATTAAGCTCAAGTCAGACGACAGCTCAGTCTCAGCTTCTCAGTTATATTTGAGTCTGTATTTTACACTTTTGTTGAGTCTAGACTGATGTAAACTGTGTCATGCTGAGTTCTTGAGACTTGACCTATAGCCTACCCAATAATCCTAAAAACTCCACCATCCAGAAAAATACCTACTGGCCACTTAGAACCATTCTGTGCTCTGGAGACAGAGTTCGGGCCGAACTCTGCCTCCACACAGAGTTCGGGCCGAACTCTGTCCCCTAGAAATCAGCATCCCTAATTTTAGGGTTAGCTGGTTGCTAGTTGTCCAACGGCCAAATATTTGAAATTTCCTATCCGAATTCTGGCCGAATTCTGCCTACAAAAACACTATAAATAGGCCATAAATTTTCTCATTTCAAATCATCCAATCTTCTCTTCTCTTCTCTCTTATAGCTCAAATAAGCCATACCCTTCCCATCTGCTAGCCACAAGCCTCCTAAGTCTCGAGTGCTCAGCATCTCTCAGTTAGGATTCTTGTTCAAGAGTTGAAGAAGTCGCTTGGACAATTCCAAGCAAATCGCCACTGCGATCCTCTGTAAGAAGTTGACGTGCTCTTCTGAAGTAAAGGCACGGGTTGTAAACTACTATTTCACAAATAGTGGATTTAATCCTGAGCTAGAGTTCTCAGGCCTGGACTAGTCCTCCACGAGGGAAACCAGGTTAAAATCGGTTGTGTCTGCATATGCTCTCTTGATTCTCTTTTTATTTTCCGCATTTACTCTGATTGGTTTTATTTGTGATAGAGTTAATTTTTAATTGGTTATTTTCTATATAAACTCTATTCACCCCCCCTCTAGAGTTGCCACCTGTTCTTCAATTGGTATCAGAGCTCTGTTCTTTTTACAAGGATTTACATCCTAGAGCTGATCCATGGCAACCACACAATCCTTGATTTCCAATCATGGTGAAGGGCAGTCCACTCATAGGCCTCCCCTATTTGATGGAACCAACTACACATATTGGAAAACAAGGATGAGTTTTTATCTCAAGTCTCTAGACTTTGACCTGTGGACTGTCGTCACTGACGGTTACAAAAAGCCCGCCAGGATAGTTGTCAACGGTGATCTTGTTGAGAAATCACATGACAAATATTCTGACGAGGAGAAGAAACAGGCAAGTCTAGATACAAGAGCTATTAATGCTTTATTCTGTGCTATAGATAGGAATGAGTTCAACAGGGTATCTACATGCACCACATCTCATGAAGTATAGAAACTTCTAGAAGTGATGCATGAAGGAACTATCCAAGTCAAGGAATCAAAGATAAGCCATCTCACACAAGAATATGAGGCTTTCAAGATGAAACCAAATGAGACGATCACGCAAATGTTCACAAGATTCCTCGACATCATCAACCCCCTGTCTTCGCTCGGCAAGCAATACTCAAATCACAAGAAGATTCGCAAGCTACTTAGGGGGCTACCAAAGATTTGGAACCCTAAGGTGACGGCCATCATAGAAGGAAATGATCTCACAACCATGTCCATGGAAACCTTGATGGAAAAGCTAATGACTCATGAGCTTGACCTCAAGGACTTCGAAGAGCCTGCTCCTAAGGCTAAGGAGATCGCACTCAAAGCTCACCGGCGAAGGGCTGAACCCGAAGAGACAGATGATGATGACTCAGAAGATGATCAAGCCCTTATGGTCCGCAACTTCAAGAAATTCCTTCGCTTCAATCGAAGGAAGAAGGAACCACAAGAAGATGGTAAAGAAGAGCCAACTTGCTATGGTTGCAAAAAGACTGGACACGTCCGAAAAGACTGTCCATTCTTGAAGAAGAGCAACCGCTATGAAAAGCCATACAAGAAGACTTCATCAAAAAAATATGCCAACACAAGCATTTGGCATGAAAGCGAAGCTAGTGACTCCGAGGAAGAAAAGGACTCTCCTCAAGATACGGCTAATGTGTGCCTAATGGCAACATCCGATAAGGTATCAAACGAAACTCTTGACGACTTCTATTTTGATGAACTTGGCGATGCTTTCACTGATTTACTCGATGATCACAAAAAGATCATTGGTAAATACAAACACGCCAAGGACAAAATCAAAAGTCATGAAGACGAGATTCAAAGACTTTCTCTATTGCTTGATAACATTAGAGACACTTCACCCACGGAAGTCACTGATGAAGTTTCGAAGCTTAAACTAAGCCTTCATGATGCTGAAACACGTATTGAGTAACAGACACAAGAAATCACAACACTCAACACGTTGCTTGCTGAAGAAAAGAGTAGACACAAGATTTCTATGACTAAGATTTATGGTTTAAATGCTAAGGTTACTGATCTGCAGGCTGTCTCCAAGAGATTAGAGACTAAATTGGGTAAACAGGTTGCTCAAACCCAATCTCATGAGACACCCACAAAGCATAACACTTCTCATGCTAGTCATTCATATCATCCATCTACAACACATAATCATGCTTTCATATACACACAATTTCACAAAGGACACAAACCACATACACGTAGAAATAATTATCATAGATACGATCATCATGCTGCACAAAGACACAATCAACATCACAGTGTCATGCCATATAGACAACATCACAATGTCATGCCATATAGACAACATCACCATGCTCCATATAGACAACATCACCATGCTCCATATAGACAATATCACCATGCCACTCCACAACACTCTATGCATAATCATCATCATTATGCTAATCATCATACTTCTGCTCATTACACTGCTTATAGACATCATCAGCATGCTCCTAATATAAATAGGAATGCTACATGTACTTATTGTGGTTTGCATGGACACATATCACCACAATGTAGAATTAGAAGATTAGTTGATAAGAAAATATATGCATGGTTTCCAAAAACTAACTTTTCAGGACCCTCAAGAAATTGGGTACCAAAGGTCACATCTACTCTTGATGTAGGTGGACCTTCCCTCCTCAACTAAGAGTAAGTGAATTCTCGATAGTGGATGCTCGCGGCATATGACAGGAGACGCAAATCTTTTCGCATCACTATCGATGAAGAGAGAAGGATATGTATCCTTCGGCAACAACCTCAAAGGTTATATTATAGGTAATGGTAATATTGGTTATCCTCCCTCTCCCGTAATAAAGGATGTCTGCCTAGTGACCGAGTTAAAGCATAACCTGCTCAGCATTAGTCATCTTGCTGACCATGGATATGACATTAACTTTGGACAAAACAAATGCCTTATTTATGATAGGTCAACGGGAGACATCGCTTTTGAAGGGGTAAGAGAGGATAATATTTATACTTTCTATTTGTCTGGAAATACTAACAATGCAGGTAGATGTTTATATGCTCATAAAGATGAACGGCTACTATGGCACCAGCGTCTTGGTCATGCCAATATGGATAATATATCCAGGCTATCAACCAAGAAGCTAGTTAGAGGCTTGCCCGACATCACATTCAAAAAGGACACCGTATGTGCCGAATGTGAGTTAAACAAGGCAACCAAGTCATCTTTTCATTCCATAAACTCTGTAAGCACTTCTAGACCCTTGCAATTACTCCATATGGATTAATTTGGGCCTAGTAGAGTAGCCAGTCTTGGCGGAAAACTCTATGCCTTTGTTATTGTTGATGATTTTTCAAGATTTACTTGGATTTTCTTTCTTGTAAATAAAAGTGATGCTATTTCAGTTTTTAAGATTTTTGTCAAGAAAGTTCAAAACGAAAAAGGCTACATGATCACTCGTATCCGAAGTGATCATGGAGGCGAATTCGAAAATTCTGATTTTGAAAAGTTTTGTGATTCTAATGGTTTTGATCATGAATTTTCTTGTCCAAGAACTCCTCAACAAAATGGTGTTGTGGAGCGGAAGAATAGGACTCTTGGCGATATGGCTAGAGTCATGTTGAATAAATTTTTACTTCCGAAATACTTCTGGGCAGAAGCTGTCAGTACAGCATGCCACATTTTGAATAGGGTGCTTATTCGTCCCATTACGAAGAAAACACCCTATGAGCTTTGGTTTGGGAGAACCCCCAATGTTTCTTATTTTAAAGTTTTTGGATGTAGATGTTTTATCCTTAACACCAAAGACAACTTAGGCAAATTTGATGCCAAAGCTGACGATGGTATTTTCCTTGGCTATGCTGCCAAGAGTAAGGGATATAGAGTCTTTAATAAACGCTCACTAATTGTGGAAGAGTCAACAAATGTGACTTTTGATGAAGATAACAGTGCAGCAAGTACTCTTGATGATGACGTTGAGCCATCAACTTCTACTCCAATGAATACTTCTACCGAAACAAATTCTCTGGAGGGCTTGCCAAAGAAATTCTCTTTCAAGCCTTCTCATCCAGAAAATTTAGTGATAGGTGAAGTTTCACGTGGAGTAACTACCAGATCATCACTAAGAGACTCTATTGCTAGCACTGCCTTTATTTCACAAGTTGAGCCGAAAAATATTTCTGAAGCTTTTAATGATGAATTTTGGATTTCTGCTATGCAAGATGAACTCAACCAATTCGAGAGAAGCCAAGTGTGGGAACTAGTTCCTAGACCGACTAATCACTCGATAATTGGTACTAAATGAGTTTTTAGAAACAAAGTAAATGAAGATGGTTCAGTCACACGCAATAAAGCTCGTCTAGTAGCTCAATGATACAACCAAGAGGAAGGTATCGACTACGATAAGACGTATGCTCCGGTTGCTAGACTAGAATCCATTCGGATGCTTTGTGCATTTGCAAATTATCAAAATTTCAAATTATTTTAAATGGATGTGAAAAGTGCTTTCTTGAATGGTTTTATTAAGGAGAAAGTTTATGTAAAACAACCCCCTGGCTTTGAAAATCACAAATTTCTCGACCACGTGTTCAAGCTAAAGAAAGTGCTATATGGCCTTAAACAAGCCCCCAGAGCTTGGTATGAAAGGCTAAGCAGTTTTTTGCTTGAAAAAGGTTTCTCAAAAGGGAAAATTGACACTACACTTTTTATAAAATCTTTTAAAGACACTATTCTATTAATTCAAATTTATGTTGATGATATCATTTTTGGGTCTACTGATGAAACCCTCTGTCAAAAATTTGCCAAGTGTATGCAGTCAGAATTTGAGATGAGCATGATGGGAGAACTTAACTACTTTCTTGGTCTGCAAGTGAAACAAATGGCTAATGGAACTTTCATCTGTCAGTCGAAGTATACAAAGGACATACTGAAAAAGTTCGATCTTGACAACGTCAAACCAATCAGCACTCCAATGGCTACTTCAACCAAACTCGAACCAGATGAGAGCGGCAAACCCGTTGATCAACGTAAGTATCGAGGTATGATAGGCAGCTTACTTTATTTAACTGCTAGTCGCCCCGATATCATGTTTAGTGTTTGCCTATGTGCTAGATATCAAGCAAATCCTAAGGAATCACACTTGACCGCTGTTAAGCGTATCTTTCGATACCTTAAGGGTACGGTTACAGTGGGCCTATGGTATCCAAGTCAACATTATTTGACCTCATTGGTTACTCTGATGCTGACTTTGCTGGATGCAAGGTCGACCGTAAAAGTACAAGCGGCACGTGTCATTTATTAGGAAAGGCTTTAGTCTCTTGGTTTAGCAAGAAACAGAATTCTGTCGCACTATCCACAACAGAAGCTGAATACATAGCAGCTGGGCGTTGTTGTGCACAGATTCTGTGGATGAAGCAAACCCTTAAAGACTATAATTTATCTTTCATGCACATTCCTATATTCTGTGACAATACTAGTGCTATTAACTTGACTAAGAACCCTATCTGTCACTCACGCACAAAACACATTAAAATTAGACACCACTTTTTGCGTGATCATCAGCAAAATGGTACGATTAACTTAGAGTTTATTGACACTGATCATCAGCTAGCAGACTTCTTTACTAAGCCATTATCCGAAGAGCGCTTCAATTTCCTTTGTCGTGAACTTGGAATTTTAGATAAAGCTATCATAAATTAAAATTCACCTGCGTAAATATCGATTATATTATGATTCTCTTACGATGAACTTGCTATGGGTACAAGCCGAAAGGGCCCTTCTGACAACAAGGCGTAAAAGCCTAAGCGACACGGTGCACTAGTCCACAGGACTACCGCTAGCTGGGATCCGGCCCCTGCAGCTAACCCATGGCAACTTCAAACTATTGAATTATGATATATTTCCTTATTTATTATATGGTTCGTTTTGATTTCTTACTGCTGATTCACTATTTTTTCAATTTCATTCTGCTATTATTCTATTTGATTGAATCTTTCAAGCTATTGTTTTTACCTAACTTGATTTTCCATACTTAACTTTTTTTTAGCCTGTTTTCAGTTCTGGAACAAGGACCCAAAACTCGGGCCGAACTCTGTCCCCAACAGAGTTCGGGCTGAATTCGGTTCCCCTATTCCAGAATCGGGGACAGTTTCAGCCGTTTGATCAAATGAGATCCTACGGTCCAGATTTACTCCGACCAAAGAAAACCCTCCTCTTATATTCGGGTTTTTCCTTCCTCTCCTTCATTCTTACCATCACTTTCACCTCTCCAAACATATTTTCACAAACCCTAACCCTAGTTTTCTCTCCAAAGTGCTCCATTTCTCATCAAAATCAAGGAGAAGGGCTATTTTCTCATTCTCTTTCACTGTTCATTGTTGATTTGAGGTATACTCCTTCTCCCTCTCTATTTCAAATTCTTTATTTTTTTAAATGGCTCCTCGCTTGCCCAATCGTGGGAAAAGAATTCGAACCGAGGGTGCTTCCTCTTCGAATCCTCCTCCTCCTATTGAGCAACCCCTTGAACAACAACAACCCCTTCATTCGTTGTTCAACCCACCTCGTCCCCGTGACCTTAATACGTATGACGACCGATTGTTTGTATCGCTAGACGCATCCAACGAGTGGTTTAGCGACTTTCGGACTCGTCCGGTATTCGGGGGACATCCTATTAATTTTACCATCTTTTCTCAATATGAATCAATGTTTCAAGATCTTTGCTTAAATGAGTTAGTTGCTTCAAACTTTGTTATTTATCGTAGCGCCATACAAATGTTCTATTGCAACTTGACTCACGATGCCACTCACATCTATTCCCGGGTTGCCGGTATTGATATTGCTTTTGATGCTTCTGAGTTGGGCGAGTATCTTGAACTTCAAGATCTCGATATTTGGGATAAGCTTGTGGAAGCCCGCCAATTCTAATTTGTTGGTGAAACTTCCCTTGAGAGCTTTAAGGAGGAACTATGTGCTCCTAACATATGTCCTCGCAAGCTTATGGCCAAACACCTCAACCCGTATTTCTATGAAGTTCATCGAATTATTTTCAATACTATTCTGCCAAAAGCTGGCTCCACCGATGAAGTAACCTATTTTGAGATCTCTGCTTTGTATCATCTTCATTATCGCATCTCGTTCAATCTTCCACGTTCCATGATGGACTGGATGATTAACTGTAGGAAGAAACCACGAGCCCTGGTTTATCCTTTGTATCTTCCTATGGTCTTTCGTGCGTTCCATGTACCTCTCCATGATTGTCCTTTCTTGCCTGCTCCTGCATTCCTTTCCAAGGCACGACGTCTTCAGGCAGTCGTCGCCTCTCCTGAGACTTCTGAGCATTCTAATGATGAGGAGCCTGACGCCCCTCTACTTGGACAGGATGCGCCACCTCCTCCTGCTACTCTTGACTCCATCCAGACCATGCTCAGAGATCGTTTTGCATTGGAGGACGATCGCTGGACTCAGATGGACTACCGGACTACCCTGCAGATGAGTGCCCTCAGTAACTCGCTGCACGATATTCGGTATTCTATGTCTCGGCACCCTTCTATGCCCATTCCCATGGAGCGGGATCCTGGTCACGCTGGATATCGCATTGACGACCCCTGGGTCATGAGCTACCTGGATCCGGATGCTGCTATTGTGGACCCCAGCCGTTCATTCACTGATCATTCAGATTCCGCTGGGCCTTCTCGTGCTCCATGATGGAGATGGCGTTTACCATCTGCTGCTACTGCTGATGATTCTAGTTTATGTTTTCTGATTTCCAGTTATTTAGTTTTATTTGTCTTTATGTACTTGGGTTGTACTAAAACTCTGGCAGTTTGATGACTCTGGTTTTGTGTGATAACATTTTATGCTTATCGTAGTTTCTTATTCTATGCTAGTTGCTCGTTTTGATCATTCATATATAGTTTCTTCTCTATTTGGTGTGGTTGCATCATTATTATTCATATGCAGTTTATATTGCTAATGCCAAAAGGGGGAGAAATATGTATATTCTTATTCTTGTCATACTATTTTTATATTTTTAGTATATATGTGCTATTTGGTGCTCTTGGGAGATATTATTTATCAGGCCAACAGGTTCAATGCATTATTTATGGGGGAGCTATTGGTTCTAGCTCGGCACCGTTCACCGGTTACGGGGGAGCTATTATTTCTGCTTGGCATTGATTATGGGAGAGCTATGTTTTTGTGATCAACTGTGTCCAGGTATGAATATTGAATATACATATATTATTTTGTCAATTATCAATATGGGGGAGATTGTTGACACAAAGTCACAGTCAACCAAATATTGATAACATTGACTAAATAATATTTATAAAAGTTCAATACGACACACGACGTCTACATTAAGCTCAAGTCAGACGACAGCTCAGTCTCAGCTTCTCAGTTATATTTGAGTCTGTATTTTACACTTTTGTTGAGTCTAGACTGATGTAAACTGTGTCATGCTGAGCTCTTGAGACTTGACCTATAGCCTACCCAATAATCCTCAAAACTCCACCATCCAGAAAAATACCTACTGGCCACTTAGAACCATTCTGTGCTCTGGAGACAGAGTTCGGGCCGAACTCTGCCTCCACACAGAGTTCGGGCCGAACTCTGTCCCCTAGAAATCAGCATCCCTAATTTTTGGGTTAGCTGGTTGCTAGTTGTCCAACGGCCAAATATTTGAAATTTTCTACCCGAATTCTGGCCGAATTCTGCCTACAAAAATACTATAAATAGGCCATGAATTTTCTCATTTCAAATCATCCAATCTTCTCTTCTCTTCTCTCTTATAGCTCAAATAAGCCATACCCTTCCCATCTGCTAGCCACAAGCCTCCTAAGTCTCGAGTGCTCAGCATCTCTCAGTTAGGATTCTTGTGCAAGAGTTGAAGAAGTCGCTTGGACAATTCCAAGCAAATCGTCACTGCGATCCTCTGTAAGAAGGTGACGTGCTCTTCTGAAGTAAAGGCACGGGTTGTAAACTACTATTTCACAAATAGTGGATTTAATCTTGAGCTAGAGTTCTCAGGCCTGGACTAGTCCTCCACGAGGGAAACCAGGTTAAAATCAGCTGTGTCTGCGTATGCTCTCTTGATTCTCTCTTTATTTTCCGCATTTACTCTGATTGGTTTTATTTGTGATAGAGTTAATTTTTAATTGGTTATTTTCTATATAAACTCTATTCACCCCCCTCTAGAGTTGCCACCTGTTCTTCAATACCGTGGCCGGCCTAGGCGGAATCAGACATGGGGCTTACGGGCTGCTTTGAGTGGGGGCTCGGCCACTCAAAGAGACGTAATGCCAGGCATTTCAAGAGACTATCAAGGTGTACCAGCCATCACGCTTCGATAGGTGAGAATGGCCACGTGATATGTCCAAAATGGCTTGTGATGCCAGCGACCCATGCCTGTAGATTAAGTGGACTATGCTGGTGGCAATCCACGTGCAAGTCCTTGCATTGAAACAAGTAACCTAAGTTAACTAAATGAAGTGCCTCCTGAACATGCTTAAAATGTAACACTCTGAACATGCCTGAAATGTAACACTCTGAACATGCCTACGACGTGCTAGAACATGCCTACGATGTGCTAGAACATGCCTACGACGTGCTAGAACCTGAGGCAGGGACACGCCCCTAACATTGAATGTTTACATGAATCACGTTAAGTTACTACTTGTGAATTGTTGACTAACTTGGTTTACTCTGGACAGGGATGGCCAGACGATAAGTATGGGTAAGTCATGCATGTATTTCCATACGACACTTGTATTCGGCAACACGAGATAGTTATGGAATATGCCATGAAACTGATCCTAAGGCAAGATTAGAAAGACAATGAATGATAGACGGTGCACAAAAGTAAATGGAACGTGTTTGGTAATGATAGCATTGTGGGCGAGCTAGCCTCCCCACCAGTGCATAACAATATACTGATAACCCCACAGTCTGCTTGCAGGATGAAGGAGACGTCATCGGGTGTGGAGCTTCCCTCGAACGTGCTAAGGCACGGAGCTATCTCTGGAGCCTTGGAGCGTTGCAAGGAGGTGAAGCACCATATACAGGACATAATGTATCAAAACATCGCCATGAATCATTCCATCTTGTAAGCCACTTGGCACGCCTTTTATGTTTCAGAGAGAGAGCTTGAGAGACTTGTAAACTCGGCCTAGCGCCGCTTGTAAACTTCTTGAATATCAATAAAGAGTTTGAATTCGCTACAACTTGTGTTCATTTACTTTCCGCTGCAATGGGGACACTCTGTGCGACTCCGTGGCCTAGCTCAAATCGGCCGTTTCTGGACTTGGCCTTGCACGGGCGCAACCTAGGCCCGTGCGGCATCACGCCTTAGCGAGGACGATCGCTCCTACGGGAGCGGGGCATGACAGATTGGTATCAAAGTACGGCTTTATGTCCTTGGACTTCACGTCGATTTCTCAGTTTTGAAAGCTCGTCGTTGGAAAAAGAAGTGTACGCTCTCTCTCATTGTGCCTTGGGATGTTCCATACAATAAGTCTAATATTTTTAAAAGCTCGTTCAGGCGTTCAATCGAACGCATTGGTAGGCTATCGTCGAATGCATCGGTAGGCCTTTGTGCCGAACGGTGTCAACTTGTCTTGAATGAAGACACGTGCTAAAGTTAACATGTCGCGTGCATGCCTAACTAGTCCTACGATGACCCTAGCAATTGAGCGTGCAAACTCGGAATATAGTCCGCACGAGATGGTTATGCGACACAACTTAGTCCGCGTGTTGTGCACCTCGACTTTTTGGTACAATCGAGTTGCGAGCGATATCAAGTATCGCTCGTTCGGGAACGAAGCTACACTTAGAGTGTATATCGATAGGAACGCTATCGAGTTCACGCTTAGGCGTGCACGGAAGATTGATTTAGACTGTGAGGAACGGGCAAACGCACGATTGAACATGTCGATTGGGAATCGAATGATCTTTTAAGGATTGATAGAATGACTTGAACCCTAGTGGTGTATGTGATAGGTTCGAAGAAGAATAAGAGTGAGTGTCGACGACTAGTCGAGTGGCTCGAACCCTGAGTTGTGTATGGACGTTATAGAAAATTGTTCGAGCAAGACTAAAGGATTTACGGATAGAACGAGTATGTCGGCAAGCGATGGTATCGCACAAAGCCTTAGAACGCGTCACGCTTAGTTTGGTCGTGACTTCGAATGTCCCGAACGAGATGTCGTTCTGACAACTTGTCAATGGGCAACGCATGTTAGAAAATGATTCGGAACGATGAATAAAAATAAATGGTCTTGATCGAGGAAACTTAGAGGATCGCACGTACGACTTCGGATTGATTCGAATAAAATGTGACTTGAGTTTTGAACAACGATCTTGAAACGAGCTTGAGGAATAGCGATCGAACTTGATCATGGATTGAATCGAAGGAAATTGTGGTATATCCAGTTCGGACAATAGCATCAGTCGTACGACTCGAAATTGGTTGCAAAGGAAGATCGTCAGGTTACGCATATCGTCAATGGTATTGAGGCGTATCAAAGATCGATATACGATAACTCGGGGGTACTCTGACTCGGCGAATGACGATCGTGCAAATGTCATTGCTCCGACGGATGCTATACCCGGGATATTAAAATGTGTCGAGGAAATGATAGACATGGCTCGAGGATTTTCTAGTTGAATGAATAACAGTTAGACTATCAAATTGAAATCTTGACTTGGATGAAAACGAAATGTTTGGATTTGCTTCGTCGATAACCACAACTTCGACATTCTTGTCTTATACGAGCGTAACTCCAGTCTCGCACATGCGTCACACCGATTAGGGCGATCACTCCGCGTGAGCGCTGGTATGGTGATTCATACCGCGGGAGTGATTGAACTAGCATGGCATGGCAAATTGTGTGCTTCGACTTGTGGTTTGACGCGAAGGTGAACTTGAGAATGACTTGGTGTGCTTGATGATTGTGCTTGAGGATTGCGTAGGTCCAATCCGCGTATCGAGAATGAATTAGTCTAGACGCAAACAAAAGTTACGCCCCGATGAGAATGATTATTCTGCGGGAGCGTTGCATGGTGATTCATGAACCACCGTAGATAATCGGACTCGCGTGAGATTGGGGCACAACATATTGTCAATCTAGACGACCTCGTGATCGAATACATGAATTGGTTAGAATTGGTGAATTGAATGAAATCGAATATGTGCAATGATGTCTTGATGCGAATTAGGTGATCGTGCTCGATGTTTAGAAATCTGAGTGACGCGAGCTTGGGTAGAAAATCCCGTACTGTAACCACCACTTTTCTAAAATGAGGGTAATTTTGAACTTTTGTAAAATTGATTATTTAATAATAGGTTTAAATCATGTTATTAATTTATTGGTGATTTTGATTATTTTAATTTAATTTAATTAGTGTTTTACGATTTTGTTCTTTGGCTAGTGTAACCTTAGAGCTGCTTAGCCTAGAGACTAACCATGACCATGGAGGCCTAACCCATGTGATTAGATTAGCTAATTACCACTTTTTAGACTAAGGGTATTTTGGTCATTTTGTGACTTTTGAATTATTTAGGATTTTGATTAATTGGTAAATTTTATATTATTTTAATAATATTTAAATTGATGTATTATAATTTTGGTCATTTTTCATATTTTAATATTTGAGAATTTTTATATTTTAATATTGTATTTTCGGGTTTAGTTTGATCGGGTTTGAGTTTTGGCTCATTTCGACTTGTGGTTAGTGACCCGCGTAGCTTAGACTCTAGTTGGAACCCAGAGTTTAGCTAGACATGGCCCATAAATTTCACTAATTAGTATAGTGCATTTAGACTAATCCTACATGACTTAATTGGTCCATTTGGTCATTTAAACTTGACCCTTTTAGCCCCAAACTTTCACATAAGACAAAATTGACTCAAAGGGGCCTTGGAGGGCATTTTGGACATTTGCCAAATGCCCCCAAACCCCATAAATCTGGACAGCAGCAAGAGACCCCCTCTCCACTTCATTTTCTTCACATCTTGTTCTTCTTCTTCTCCTTTGAGAGTTCCTTCCCAAACCAAGCCAAAATCCTTTGATTTCAAGCTCCAAAGTAAGTCAAATCTCTTCTAATTCTCTTCCATATTCTAGATCCCTCTCTAATCTTGGTGCTAGCTCTTGTTTATCTTTTATTTATGATTTTTATCTACGTAGAACCTAGCATGGAGGGGTTGGAAGCATAGAATTGGCTCTTGACCCAAAAGGAACCAATTTTGGGACTTTTCTTGGGATTCCAACTCCCAAGAGGTAAACCCTAACTCTAACTCTTGTAATTACTTCTAATTAGTGTTATTTGCATATTAGAGGATGCCCGAGGCGTAGGACAACCCATTAGAAGAGGTTTGGAATCCATTGGACTCAATTCTGGACTTTCGGGCTAGATTTAGTGCCAATTTTGGGGAAAATCCTAAATTGACATGTTTGGGTATTACCCCCAACCTAATTAGACCTAATTAGGTTAGTTTGTGTGAGATGAGGCTAGGTACGTGTCTATATTTGGATATGTGGGGTTGTTTTGAGAGAAATCATAAAAATAGGCTTTTTCGAGGTTTTCGGGTTCCAACACACGGGTGACTTTTTGCACCGACAGTAGAATCGGCAAGTTAGTACTTAGAATAGGTTTTAATTATTATTTAGAACTCGTGGGTAGAGTTTGGGTCGAATCCGGATAGGTTTGGTGTCCGTATCACGCGGTATCGCGAATCGGACACCCCGGAGTCGCCAGAATGGCCATTTGGCCATTCGGACCTCGTTTCTCGTTTCCGCTCGCGTGCGCGAGTTAGATTTCTTGTGTGGGGCACGTGTCTAGGCCCTAGAGGGTAGAATTGCAAGGATTGGGTATTCAGATAAGGTTTTGGATCGTTTAGGAGTATGTGTATATATATGTAGGTGTGTGTGTCTCTCTCTCTCTCTCTCTCTCTCTCTCTCTCTCTCTCTCTATATATATATATATATATATATATATATATATATATATATATATATATATATATATATATATATATATATGTGTGTGTGTGTGTGTGGATATGTATATATATATATATATATATATATATATATATATATATATGTATATATATAAAATATATATATATATATATATATATATATATATATATATATATATATATATATATATATGTGTTTGTGTGTGTGTGCATATGTATGTAAATATGTAAGTGTGGGTGTGTGGAGCTTTGAGAGAGTGGTAGAGGGAATAAGATATAGTGTGTGTGTGTGTTTGTGTATAGAGTTAGAGAGAGTGAGATAGGTGGAGAATAGAGGGGGGGACAGCCCAAACAGCCCCCCCCCCCCCCAAACCAGCATATAGGCAGCCAAATGGCAGCAGCCATTAGCCCCAAATCCAGGTCCCAAACCACACTCAAATCAGCCTCAATTCAGCCATATATGGTAGCCTACAAAGCTGTCCTAAACCTGTCCTAAACAGCCCCAAAACAGCCCCCTTTTGACACACAATTCAGCCCCATTTGAACCCCCATTTCAGCCATGTATTAGCCTATGTTCAGCCACATATAAGCCCCATGTATGCATATGTATTCAGTCATATATTAGCCCAAAACAGCCCCTATATCACCATACATTCAGCCCCAAATTTCATTCATCCATACTCATCCATCTATTTATTCATGTTCTCTTTCATTCACATATCCATGCCATCCATTTCTTCCATTCACTTGTGCATTTCATTCATCCACTCATTCCTTTATATTTCAGTCCCCCATTCAATATCCATCCGTCAATTCATTCCATCTATTCAGTCTTCCATCCACAAGCATTCACTTAAACCATTCACTCTTTCATTCATTCAATATTTCACTCTATATCCATTCCCATTTCCCCATTTTCTTACATTCAAAATCAGTCCCTTGGTCCTATAGGTCTTGAGTTTGTGTTGTGATGTGAGGATTATTAGAGGGTAAGGTATTGTGGTAGGCTTGTTAGATTTAATATTAGATATTAGTTAGTGTTGGTGTTAGCTTGATGTTGTGTTAGTATTAGTAGCAAGTTGGTTAAGTTAGTGTCCTAACTAGGTTAGTATCCTATTGGACTAGTAGAGAGGACTAACCTAGACACTAGGAGAGTATGGGAGAGTGAACTAGGAAGGTTGGTAGAGAGTAGGGTGAGGTATCTCACAATACCATAGCGTATCATGACGATACCCTAAGGTAATGTTGGGATGACCAACATGGACTATAAGATGGACTAGATGTCCTAGAACCCTAGATTTCTTAGTTGGTAAACCTTAGATAGGATAGTATCTAGCTATCCTAAGAAGCCTAGGCTAGTATCCTGAGATCTAGAGGGGTTTTCTTTGTAATGGGCAAGGTATTGGTAAGTAATGGGGTATTGTTAAGATATTGAGTTTGACTTCTAAGATGGGCTTAGAAATAGGTTGACTTGGTAGGTAATGATAGTGTAGGCTAGTATCCTACTACGCTAGGAAGCCGGGAGTGGAACTCCTAAGAAAAAGCTACTTGGCCTTAGTAATTGGGGTAGAGAGGGTAAACGGGATAAGTAGGGATAATACCCATTTCACAACATATGGGTTTAATACCTTAAGATATAGCTAAAATTAGGTTATTATGGTTGGTAATGGTTAGGAATAGTGGACTTGGACTAGTTTTGACCTTGGTTGACCACGGTTGACTATTTTGACCAAAAGTCAACCGAAAGTCAACCGTAGCCTAAAATTTACTAGAACTTGACCAAACTTGACCAGTTGACCGAAAGTCAACTGTTAGTCAACGTTAGTCAAGTTTGACCTAAAGTGATCTAGAGTTGACCTAGGGTTGACAAGAGTTGACCAGTTGACCAAAAGTCAACTGTAAGTCAACCTTTGACTTAAATCGACCTAGTTTAATTCTGTTTGACTTGCATTGACCCAGTATGACTTTGTTAGGCCTAATATGACTTAGATTGACCCTGTACAATCTAGTTTGATCTTGTTTGACCTAGATTGACTTAGTTTGACGTATCTTGACCTAGTTTGACTCAGTATGACTTAATTTCACTTCCAAACCATTATATTGATACAGTATTCCATCTATAGGTCCTCGAGGTACTGTTCTTGGACTCAGTCGACTTATCCATCACATCACAGGCGAGTACATTCTCTGATAATATTTCTGTTTTATGATATCGTCTTTGTTTCTAGTATTTAGTGTAGATATCCTTGTTCTCTTGACACATTGTTCACACGGATTGGTATTTGTCTGGATCCCGTCATAAGATGTTATTCCTCTTATATATGGTATGCCTTGTGCAAGTCTTCCTAGTTTCTTGTACATTGTATAGACAGGATTCCTGCGAAGGCTAGCTACCTTTTCAGAGAATCACGTGTCATGACGTGTCATGACTGGATCCACTATATTAGTCAGGGATGGGGGTGTTAGCGTAGATATGTGATCAATATCCCACAGTATTATTGTATCATTATTGTATAGTATTAATCATATACGCACGTATAATTAGCCAGGCCAAACATTGTATCAAGTTCTAAGCCGATCACATGTTGAAACTAATACTAAACTCACATAGATATAGTTCCAGATTTTTGTACATGATATATACTGTTTTCTTGTTCTTACATTCAGTTACAGTCTTGACATGCCTTACCATGATTCATGTACACATTATTTTACCTCGTATATTCTCTTTATTTACTTCTACATTTTCAATATCGTCTAACTAGAACTGTTATTTGAGATTTGTGCTCGTTCCATCCTGACTGGATATGTTGACAAAATTTTACAGATTATGGCGAGGAGGATTGTCCTACCTACTACGGTCCTCATGACGTTGTCGGCCTAGAATTGGAGACCCTAGTTCAGCAAGGGTTAGCTCCAGCCGATGGGGCTTTAGAGTAGCTTAGCTAGTTTAGTTTGGTACTGGACTTTGTCTCCAGATTAGATTTTGGCTTGTTATTATTTTAGTATTGTATTGAGATTGTTGACTCTGTAACTGGACTTGTATTATTCTGTGTTGGATTTATATGATGATATTTCATATCTTGTTGTCTTTATCTTTCGGTATCATCTATATTTCTTAGAGTTTGTGATTGAGTATATTATATTGTCATTGTTTGTCCTTTATTCGGAGTTGACCGTTCTCGACAGGTTTTGATATTATAATTGTTGTTAGATAGTAGACCTAGATAGCTTTCTACGCCGTTCCTGCGGCGTAGGCTGGGACGCTGTCACGTACTCATGCCCTTACTCCGGGTGCGGGTCGTGACACGTACTACCGACTTTGGTTTGACCCTAGGATTGGGGTCAGTGTTGGCATTATTGTTGGGGAACTATGATTCCAATCCTGACATTGACTTAGCCTTGAGAAATGGCCTAGCGGTTAGGCGAGACACCCTGTTTCAAGTGTTTGCAATCAAAAGATTGATCTTGAGGATTGACATGGATGGATTGAATGATGCAAGAATAGGAAACCCTGCTCACGAGATTCGGCTGACATGCATATATTTTAGGGACGCCTGAGTATGTGTACGATGCGACTCGAATGAGAATGATGAATTCTCTATCATGCGGCTTGGCTGAATGCATGTATTTTAGGGACGCCTGGAATGCGTGCACGATCCAGTCAAGTGATACGTTGAGTTCAAGCATGACTTGAGGAATGGAAGAGTGTTGAGAACTTGAAATCGTGTTAAAAGAAAGGAATGATACTAGTACGAGCGTGGCTCGGAATCAAAGAAACGTGTAGGCAGAGTGTGCGTGAACGACGACGAGATTAGCCCTAAACAAGTGAATGGTATGGAATCGATATCGTGCAAGTAAAAGTTGGTATAACGAATTAGACCATTGATAGGAAGATATACTCGATGATAGTGCAATACTTGGTCTTGAATCGGACGAAAATTACTTAGACTTGGTCGACCCCGCTAAGAAGAAATCATACTGATTTCGTGGACGAGAACGCTTGAGAAGTGAATCGGGTCATCTTGATAACCGAGATAAACGAAGTGAGTTTGCCTCAGCCTACGACCCTCGTATTTGACGAATTACAACGCACCTCGTGCGACCATTTCAGTCCCATGATACGTCGAAATAGCAACTAAGTCGAAGAAACGCTTGAATTGATTAAGTACCATCAACTCTAAAATGAATGAAAAGTTATTCAATAAAAAATCGACCAAACGTATGCGACACGGAACTTAAAAAGGTATCGAGTATAGTTTGGTGCCATCGAGTGGTAAAGCCATTCGATAGGGATTGTCTAAGAAACGCGACGACACGAGTTAAGGAATGGTAGGATGACCTGCACTCAGGAAGTCTCGAGGACGAGACTTATTTTGAGTGGTGTATTATGTAACGACCCGTTCTGCCCTAGCGGAATGCCGATTCAAACGGCAAGTGTAACGACTCAAATGAGCCATCGACCCGAAGAGTTGTCATCGACCTGATGAAGAATCGATGCAAGGCTTACATTGGCCCGTCAAGATGAATCCAGACTTAGACTTTCAAAGGCGCGCTCGGAGTATCGCTTGGCTGATGCGAACATCGCTAAGGTAGGTGGCTCCGATGAACCCGTCTTTGCTTAGCCTGGACACATAACAATACGGACACTATGGCTTGAATCGCTAGACGATAATACCGCACATGCTAATAAATGAATGACTCAACGCACCTAGCTAAGGGAATAATTCCATCTTGCATGCTTGTTTAGAACATAGAAAAGAACTCGACAAATATAGAAACCCTCGTACCGCGCTCCACGCTCGTGCTAAGGCACAAGCTTACGTTCAAGTCCCTTACGCGTTCAACAATAAAATAATAAACGGTTTACAACAAAGAAATGGAAGACTATCGACATAGTCGTTCCGAGTAGAGTATAGCAACATTGAAAGTCTTCGGGACCGATGGGTCGCCAAGGCAACTCCCACACGGGGAGTTGCATAATGAATGAATAAATGAACGAATAAGTGAATGAATGAATCCACGAATGAATGACATGAATACGTGAAGAATGAATGAATGAACGAACAAGTGAAAGAAAGAAATAAAAGAGTGAATACAAGATAAGACATGAAAGACGTTAGCGACATGTATGACGGGCACGTGCAACGGGGCTCGCTACCCGCGCTGCACGGACGCCAACCTGGTCGATAACGCATTATGGCTCAAAGACAGCCGATATGTTAAATGACAAGTCAATACGAAATGGTCGTGGACAAACGGCACGGGCGATGAGGGGGAATACCGTGGCCGTCATGAGGAAGGATTCTGCGGCACGGGCGATGGGGGAGAATACCGTGGCCGGTCTAGGCAGAATCAGACATGGGGCTTACGGGCTGCTTTGAGTGGGGGTTCGGCCACTCAAAGAGACGTAATGCCAGGCATTTCAAGAGACTATCAAGGTGTACCAACCATCACGCTTCGATAGGTGAGAATGCCCACGTGATATGTCCAAAATGGCTTGTGATGCCAGCGATCCATGCATGTAGATTAAGTAGACTATGCTGGTGGCAATCCATGTGCAAGTCCTTGCATTGAAATAAGTAATCTAAGTTAACTAAATGAAGTGCATCCTGAACATGCTTGAAATGTAATACTCTGAACATGCCTGAAATGTAACACTCTGAACATGCCTGCGACGTGCTAGAACATGCCTACGACGTGCTAGAACATGCCTACGACGTACTAGAACCTGAGGCAGGGACACGCCCCTAACATTGAATGTTTACATGAATCACGTTACGTTACTACTTGTGAATTGTTGACTAACTTGGTTTACTCTGGACAGGGAAGGCCGGACGATAAGTACGGGTAAGTCGTGCATGCATTTCCATGCGACACTTGTATTCGGCAACACGAGATAGGTTATAGAATATGCCATGAAACTGATCCTAAGGCAAGATTAGAAAGACAATGAATGATAGACGGTGCACAAAAGTAAATGGAACGTGTTTGGTAATGATAGCATTGTGGGCGAGCTAGCCTCTCCACTAGTGCATAACAATGTACTGATAACCCCACAGTCTGCTTGTAGGATGAAGGAGACGTCATCGGGTGCGGAGCTTTCCTCGAACGTGCTAAGGCGCGGAACTATCTCTGGAGCCTTAGAGCGTTGCAAGGAGCTGAAGCACCATATACAGGACATAATGTATTGGAACATCGCCATGAATCATTCCATGTTGTAAGCCACTTGGCACGCCTTTTATGTTTCAGAGAGAGAGCTTGAGAGACTTGTAAACTCGGCCTAGCGCCGCTTGTAAACTTCTTGAATATCAATAAAGAGTTTGAATTCGCTATAACTTGTGTTCATTTACTTTCCGCTGCAATGGGGACACTCTGTGCGACTCCGTGGCCTAGCTCAAATCGGTCGTTTTTGGACTTGGCCTTGCACGGGCGCAACCTAGGCCCGTGCGGCATCACGCCTTAGCGAGGACGATCGCTCCTACGGGAGCGGGACATGACAATAGGACTGCCAGACTTTCTGGCAGTCTATAAAACACGATGGACTGCCAGAATGTCTGGCAGTCCTATTGTACAGTCGTGAAGGAAGCGCAATTTTCTTTGACAGTCTTGAAGTTGTTGATTTTGTAATTTTGGTTGTAATTGTGATTGACAATTTTTTTTTGAAATTAAATGTAGGGCCTACCACCTCCTATTTCCATTGACTTGAGTAATATATTCTCAACGGATGTCGCATTTGAATCTTATGAAGAAGCATTAGAATGGTGCAGACAAGTTGGAAGGCAAGTAAACACAGTCCTTGTCATTTCAAGGTCATTACGAGGCCCGTCGTGTCGTAAAACTGCTGATCTTGGATGCGAAAGAGGTGGGACATTTAGGCTTCATCGAAGGAAAGAAGAATGTGTCCGAAAAAAGTCCCGGAGAAGGCGGTAAGGTCCAGAAAGTGCGGTTGTCCTTTCAAGATTGTGCTTGTCTCAAGAAATGATGGAAAGTGGACAGTTGATGTCAGAAATGGGATGCACAATCATGCGGTGGCGGAGACACTTACCGGTCATCCCTATGCCGGAAGGTTGAACGAACAGGAGAAGAAGTTAGTTGAAGAATTGTCCTGCTCCGGTGTCGGCCCGAAGCAAATTTATTCCGCGGTACGCCAGAAGAATGAACAGAATAAGTCAACAATGAGGACAATCTACAATGCACTCTCGAGATCGAGGATAAATACCCTAAGTGGAAGAATGGCGATGCAACAAGTTTTGAAGTTACTTGCCGACAATCACTATGTAGAGTACCATAGAAGACATCCGTCGTCCAATGAAATTACCTCTATGTTTTGGGCGCATCCGGAGTGTACGCATTTGGCACGGTCCTTTGCCGATGTCATGGTGGCTGATTGCACGTACAAGACTAACAAATTCAAGATGCCACTCTTCCACATTGTCGGCTTCACGTCAACAGGTAAATCATTTTCAGTTGCATTTTGTTTCTTGAAGAATGAAACAGTAGATGACTATACATGGGCATTGAACAAATTGAAGACACTTTACACTGGACACAAAGAGCCGTCTATTTTTGTCACCGATCGAGAATATGCATTGATGAATGCTATAGATATCGTATTTCCTTATGCTCGTAGACTACTATGTACATGGCATATTAATCGAAATATTCAAGCACAATACAAGAGCCGGTTTATAAAAGTAGACGACAAACTTGATATTGACCGCTTCACAGAATTCTACGACGATTGGGGCCTTATTTGGCGAGCAAGTACTGTGGACGCTTTTGACAAAGCGTGGTTGGAGTTCAAAGAGAAGTGGGAAAGTAGCAACAAGCCATGTATATCTTATATCAAAGACACATGGGTTGATCCATTTAAAGAAGATTTCGTCTTAGCATGGACGAATAAGGTGAAGCATTACGGCACGACCACTACAAACCATGCCGAAGGTTCACACTCAAAACTGAAGAAATATATACGTTCATCGGTCGACGATTTTGTGTCAGTTTGGCAGTCGATTAATCTAATGACCAACTCGACGGTGAACGAGATCAAGGCTTCATTTCAGATGAGCCTGAATATTGTAAAGCACGAACATAGGAAAGAGAAGCTTTTGTCTGATTTAATCCATGTATTGTCTCACTATGCTTTGGGGTTTATATTTGAAGAGATTGCTCAGGCAAATTCAGTTGGTGTTGATACCAAAGAATGTGGTTGTACACATCGACATTCTCTCGGCCTTTCTTGTGCTCATGAGATCAACGAATATCGACGTCAAGGCAGACCTATTCCAGTAGTGGTCGTTGATCAACGTTGGAGACAATTGTCAGTTATGCCTATGGTGGAGAGTCACGACGATTTCTTTTCCTTGCCAGAAGTTAAACTTTTTCATGCAAGATGGTGTGCTGCCCTAGAACCTGAGAGGAAGTCTATTGAACGTAAAATTCAAGAACTTGTCCACCCGACAAGCAGTCATGTGCAGGAGCCATCTGTTGTCGTTACCCCGAAGGGTAGACCACCAAGAAGACTTACAAGAACACAGAAGAAGAAGCTCGAGTCTACTAGAAGAGAACTATCATTATTTGAGCATATTGAAAGAAGCATGGAAAGGTTCGTTTGTCCAAAGAGGAATGAGAAGCTTTCTATTCAACGAAAGAAACAGAAAACAAGCGTTGGTGTCACCTTCGACATGTACATTCATATATTTAATCCTGCAATACGGGAGTACATTTGGTCTATTGAAGATGTGCCTAAAGATGGACATTGTAGGTACCATGCCCTTGCAAGACATCTAGGCTACTCCGTTAAAGATGGATGGAGGCAGGTTAGAGCAGAGCTGTACGAGGAGTTGGAGTCTCATCTTCCCTTCTACAGCAAATTACTAAGCCCAGATACAGTTGGAGAATTATTGACAAGCATTCCGTGCGCCGATCAGACTACTGGAGAGGAACATTACATGGATATTCCTTCTGCTGCATATCTATTCGCTAACAGGTACAATATACCTACACATTCTTACTAACGTAAAAAGTTTGATAAATATTTATACTCCATTTGTATTCGCTTACAGGTACAAGATCCCAATTATCGTTTTGTCGAAGAGAAGTAACAACACTTTCTTCCCAATGACCGCTCCTCCGGCAGACTACACTATGTCCACTCTACATGCCATTGGACTTGATTATAATCACTTCGTCATCCCGCGGTTTATCGGGCACAGTCCTATTCCCTCCCCCCCCCGATCCAGTCTGGTATAAACATGCTCCGGAAGAATCGATCGCTTGGACGACGCTGTACACCGATGTGATCAATGCCTACAAGGAGAAAACAAACTACGTGCAACCTAAACCAATACCGAAAGACCACTACGATGTATTGATTGACTGATAGTGGGGAGCATCACCGATAGTTTTGTCACATTTTGTAACTTGAAAGAAGGATAAACATTTCTTCCGTCCTACACCGATAGTTTTGTCACATTTGTAACTAAAAACAAGGATAAACATTTATGTCTATACCGAAGAATGTGGTTGTCAAAAGAAATATAAATATTTGGTCCTACGCCGATGTAAAGAAGAAGAAGGAAGTTTATTTTGGTATGACATTTGAGTATCACATTTACAGTTGAGTATCACATTTACCAGGACTGTCCAGAACACTGGCAGTCCTTCGTGAATGAAAGACTGCCAGGGAACTGGGCAGTCCAAGATAGAATGTAACACCCAGTTTTTTGAAATTGGGATATGTTGAAATTTTATTATTTTTATTAATTATTAATGGTATTTTAGTCATGATATGATTTTGGTGATTTTTAGATAGTTTAAAACTATTTTTTAAGTCATGGCTTATGACTTTATGATTTTACTAGTATAACCCTAGTATAAACCCTAGAAATTTCATAACCTAGAGACTAACCATGATCATGTAAGCCTAATCATGTGATTAGGATATCAAATTACCACTTTTTAGTCAAAAGGGTATTTTGGTAATTTATTAGAATTTATTTGGAATTATTTGGATTTATGTGATTTATTATTATTTAATTAGTTATTAAGTGTCATGTTAGCTCCTAACCTAGTTTAGCACTAATCTAGAGGTTAGCAACTAACCTAGAAGACTAATGTTAGATGTTAACTTATGTGTAAATATCTTAGGTTGGAAATATCTTAGATATTACTTTCTTAGATATTTAGAAAACCTAGAAATATCTATCTACCTAGTCAAAGACTTAGAGACTAAGCTTGCTAGGTGGAAAGGAACCCTAAATATCTACCCTACCCCCCCATGGTAGCCCAACCCTACCCCCATCCTATATAATCACACCCCCCCCTTCATTCAAGCTTCTTTTATTACTCTTAAAAACCTAGTTTTTCCTACAATTTCAACCTTCCACAACTTAGCCATTTTAGCTCCAAATTGAGCCAAACTTCTTGCATTGGAACCCCCTACCATTGAGGATGCTAAGGGGAGCTAGCTAGCTAGGTTGCATAGCATTTTGGGCACCATCAAGTGAAGAGGACACCCCCTCCCCCAAAACCTTATTTTCATTGAGTTTTGCACTCATAGGTAAATATCCCTAAACCTAGTTAAGATTGTGTTTTCTCTTCATAATTGCATGCATATAGGTAAACCCTAACTATGGGTCAAGTTTGGTAGAAAATAGGTTTGGTTTTGTGTCCGTATCGGACACGTATCTATGTTTAAATTTCAGTGTTTGGTGAAATGCCACTTAGGAGTAAAAGTTATTATTTTCCAAAACAAATTACACATTTGGGTAGCCCTTAGCATGCTGATCACAAAATACTAGGACTGAGCACGTTATCGTGTCGTGTTCGTGTCCAAAATAGACACAAACACGCTGTGCACATACTGTGCACTGTCCCTGAAACCCGATACTGTTTTCTCTACGAATTGGACACGTGGACACGTGCCACTTGGCACAGAGGTGGGGGCACCCTCTGACAAGCCTCCCCTCGATTTTCGTGACACTTCGTGTCGTGTCGAGTAAGAAATCCGACACACACTGGTTTAGTTTACACTGCATACAGTATTAAAACACACACTGACACGGCCTTCGTGTCGTGTCTAGACACGACGTGGACACAAAGTATCAGGACTAAGCACTAGACCTAGACCTAGGCTACACCCTGACACGAGCACGACACGTATTGATGCGTGTGTCGTGTCCACGAGGCTCTGTCCTCGCTGCACGAGACCGCGCCACGCGCGTGTTCAGTCCCCTGCTATTCGGGACTCACGTAGGACACGACACGACACGACACGTGGAGGGGTGACACTTGGTGGACACGAGGGGGCAATGTTTGCGAACATGCCCCCCAAGTTTCGTGTCTTCTAGTGTAGTGTAGGACACGAATTCGTGTGTGCATTGAATTTGTACTGACAGCACACACGTGGAAATTGAGCTCTGATACGGGCTCGGACACGACACTTGGACACGTTTCAGGGTGCTGGACACTTAGAGTAACCCTAGGCGAATCTACCCACGTGATCACGAGACTTCTAGACCCTTGTGTCGTGTCCACGAGACACATGAACTCGTGCACGACGCTGTGACACTGTGGTGTCTGGAAATTTACCCGATTTGGGTTTTTGACCACTGGACACGCCGTGTCGTGTCATGGTGGACTCCCATGGACACACGACACGTACACGTGTGGGGGCACGATTACCAACCACTGTATGGGCATCTTAGTTAGGTTTTGGGCTTTGAAATCGGGTTTCCCCCCAAATATCCTCACTGTGTTCAGTATTCCCAATTCAGTGTATTTCTCAGGTATTATATTTGAATTTCAATTCAATTTTTGAGTATATATATATATGTATTTGTGTATTTATACATTGTATATGTGAGTGTATGTGTATATGAGTGTGTGTGTCTATGTATAGTGTATGTGAGTGTCTATATATGTAGATATGGGTGTGTATATAAATGGGTATATATATGTGTATGTGTGTGTGTTGTGTTGGTTCTCAGATTTCTGAGATCAACCCCCCCTTGCTGTCATGACCCCCATCACCCAGACTCTCACTCTCCTTCCCTCTCTCTCTATATATTATATAGTGTACCATATATATAGGGTATTTATATAGTGTATCATATATATACATAGAGTATATATACATAGAGTATTATATATATATACATAGAGTATATATACATAGAGTATTATATATATAGTTGGGTATACATGTAGATTATATATATATATATATATATAGGTATTGTATATATAGAGGGGCTATATGTGGGTATCATGTAGGTTGGCTATATAGGGTTGTATAGATGTGTATGGGTACACACACACATATATATATATATATATATATATATTATGGTATTATATATATATAGTTGACTATATATTAGATATGTAAACATATATGTTATAGACTTGATGTCTTAGACTATGGCCTATGTATATAGGTAATGTATATATGTCATAGTGCCCTAGGATTACTAGCCTATGGTTAGTAGCAAGTTAGAATTGACCAATAGGCTTAGTAGACCTAGTTTGACTAGATTGTTGACCATTGTTGACCATTGTTGACCAAAGTCAACTATAGGTCAACCTTGACCTAGAATTGACTTAGATGGATTTTAGATGACTATTTGACTTAAGTTTGACTAAACCCTAACTAGATGATTAGGTTAACCATATGGATTATGAGGGTAATCCTATATAATTTAAGATATGTATGGGGTTAAGTGGAATACTTAGGAGTTGTGTCATGATTTGTGTTAGCCTTAGAAATTGACTAGAAGTTGACCATTAGTCAAGATTGACCTAATTACCTTATTGACTAGTCTATGTTTAACCAAAACCTTAGTTAGTCTAAATTTGACCTAAACTTGACCTAGATTGATCATGTTGACTAGTATTTGACTAGTTTGATTAGAATGTTGACCAAGAGTTGACTTTGACCTAGATTTAACTAACCTTGACTTGTTTGACCTTGTATGACTTAGTTTAACTTCTTGTGACGTAGTATGACTTGATTTGACTTAGTTTGACTGTAGTGTTGACCTAGTTTGACTTTGACCTAGATTGGCTTAGAAATCATGTAGATTGCATTGTAGATTTCATTTACCTTCATATTAGACATGTCATAACTGTATTGCTCTATTTTAGGATATTATGACCCTGGTACAGACATCTGATATTACACTACTCTTTGCAGAGTATCAGGCGAGTACATTCTCTGATAGTTCTCTCATTTATTTGTCGATTACTGTATTTCAGTTCTAGTTAGTTCTATGTGATTCTCTGTATCAACACGTATGGATATTTCTGGATTCATGTATCGACACATACCTTACTTGCTGGCCTCTATTACTGGAGTCATTGGTATCATTCCGGAATCATTTCTGGAATCATCGTGTATTGGCCAGACTCATCTCGATTCTTTTGTCGATTTTGGATTCACTTACTGGGCGGGGAAATATTGAGTAAGACATGTAGACATACCCCAAATCCGGAATCTTCTACTGGAATCTACCGGAAGCATAGCCATCTCTTGCCCGATCAGTGAGAGATGTGCCTGATACCTACAGCCGTTTACATGTCGACCTCGGTATTTTAAAACACACTGTTAGATCATAATTGGACTCACCCTGGATTCATTGATCACTGTTGGACTCGTCTTGTACTGGAAATCATCTGGTATCAGATTATATGGACTGGACTCACACTGGGATTACATTAGACTTATATCGTATTGTCTGGACTCGTACATATTATTCTAGTTCAGTTAGCTTTTATTACAGTCTCCATTGCCATGATTCTTCTCTTGTTTTAGTTACCTTTCTTTTCTTGTATCTTACTGTTTCTCTATGCCATCATTACCTGTATAAAACTGCCATGTTCATCAATAAAACTGTCTATAACTGCTTTATAGTTCTTTGTCATTTACTTGGGTTTTTCAAGATGAGTTGTACTCGTTCCCGTCCTGATTGGACCTGTTGAAAATATTACAGATGATAATCCTGAGGACACATGTCCTACTTACCATGGACCTGGCGAGGGATTAGCTACCTTTGGTTCCGACTCTCAGGAGTGATTCAGGAGATTAGCTAGTAGACTACTTTAGCTTTCATGTTTCGACTTGTTGTATTAAAGTTAAGAGATTGTGTTGTATTAAGTTTGTTTGAGACATTGTTGTATTATTTTAGTAGTTAGTTGTTGTTGTCTTTAATTCCTTAGGTATAACTTCTGTGTTTTCTTATCGTGTTTTAGACTGTGATTGAGTATATCCTACCCTTTACTTGTCCTCCATTCGGAGCTGATATCTGGACAAGTACTTTTTATACACTGCATGAGATTAGTTAGCAACCTAGGACAGCTTACTACCGCCGATACTGCGGCGTAGGCTGGACGTAACCACTTCTCGTGCCCCTATACAGGGTGCGGGTCGTGACATAGAACTTGCTGTGAAGAAGGACTGCCCAGTTTCCTGGGCAGTCCTTGTTCACAGCAAGTTCTAAATTGGACTGCCCAGTTTCCTGGCAGTCCATCGTGAATGAACGACTGCCAGGGAACTGGGCAGTCCAATTTAGAACTTGCTGTGAACAAGGACTGCCCAGTTTTCTGGGTAGTCCTTCTTCACAGCAAGTTCTATCTTGGACTGTCCAGTTCCCTGGCAGTCCATCGTGAATGAACGACTGCCAGGGAACTGGGCAGTCCAATTTAGAACTTACTGTGAACAAGGACTGCCCAGTTTCCTGGACAGTCCTTCTTCACAGCAAGTTCTATATTGGACTGCCCAGTTCCCTGGCAGTCCTTCATTCACGATGGACTGCCAGATTTTTTGGCAGTCCTACTTAGAACAAAAGCATATTACAATAAAATGATACGGGAGTTCGACATGAAGTATTCAAAACCTATTACAAAGAAAGCATAATACAACAAAATGATACCGGAGTTCGACATTAAGTCTTCAAAACATATTACAACCAAGACGTCAACAAGTATTCGAAACACAGTTCAACAAAAGCGGCACACAAATTGTTCAAACAAGTACAAGCAAGTCATTTTTTCTCATGACGCATCTTAGTCCGTCGCTCGTTTTCGAGAAACGGATAGTCCAATACGATGTTATGCATCTGGTTAGCAACGTCGACGTAGTTCTCTCCCTTGCACAGCACGAGACTTTTCCCCAAGTTTCTTACTTTCGAAGCCTGAAGGAAAAAATTAAGGGTCCAAATTAGCCAGGTTACTATACTGGTAAACATTAATTCGAAAAAATACTACTTGCCATCTTTTGCAGTGCGTCAAGCAGGCCTGCCCTGTTTGGTAGAGGAGCAGCTACCGGCACTTCATTCCCTCGCGTATCTGGATTCAACATCATACCATGTCCGGCCTCTACATAATAATTCATATATTCATCAGTACAATCCCACATCTGCTCCACCGGACGTCGTAAAGTTTCACCAACTACATGACGTTGCCACTCAGTGAAGAAGTAAGAGCCCCAACGGTAGTCCGGCGGGACATAGGTTGATGCTTTGTTCCCTTTTGAAGAAGTCCTCAAATTCAAAGTGCCCGGTATAGTTTGCACGTAGCCAAACTGACGAAGCACTCTGTCTGGCATATGAGGCTCCTCAATTTCTTGACAGGATATCAGAACTTGAAATAGTGAAACTCCTTGCAACGGACGAGAACTATTTCGAAGATCCTTGTATGGATGCCAAATAATCTACATCATAGTATATGTAATCAAGACCAAAGAAGTTACTATTTTACACTATAATGAAATCCTAAGTAAATAAAAATTTAAGTTAGCATTGTCTCACCTCCTTTTCGTTCATATCTTCAAGTGCGATACGCAGGAAAGCTAAAGTATGCGGATGTCTGCTATCTATCTTAACTGGATTCCACTTGCACATCCTAGGTAGCTGCTCATCATAGTCTTTGTTAAGAGTAGCCCTCTTTAGCGTCGGGAAATGTTCGTATATCCATGCCTGTACATGAAATATAGATGACACACATATTAATCGACCTAATTTTATTTAAACTAGAAACAAAGTACGATTTACTTGACTCACATGGAGCAGAGTTTGACAACCAGCTATAGTCTTCGATCCGACTCTAGATGCAGCGCCAAGTTCGCGGTAGAGATAAGCTAGTATACCGCTTCCAAATGATATTTGATCCACAGTGCCTAAGTTCATAAAATTGTTAACATATTTGGAGTGAATCGAGGTTCCGGACTTGTCCGGAATGCAGACGGCTCCCAAGATGAAATACATGTATGCCCGGGCCACTACATCGTCGTTGGCGTCGTCCTTATTGCCATCTTCATCGTCTTTATCGTCATCATCATCAATGTGTGCATTCCTAAGAAAACTCAAAGGAACTCCGTACAACTTCTTAAACTCGGGGAGACTAACAAAATTCTCTGCCTCAATACCGAGTGCATTGGCGACCAATTCCACCATCTCGTTATACATCTCAAAGTCGCCCGTATCATAATTCATCAGCATTGGACCACCATCAACTCTAAGTCCCAAAATATGGTGGACGTCGTCGAGGGTGATCGTCAACTCTCCGGAAGAGAAATGGAAACTGTTTGTTTCGGGATGCCACCGCTCCACAAACGCAGAGATCAGTGCGTGATCCAAGATCTTATACGAGTGTTTCGCAATATGCTGCAACCCAGTGGGAATGATTTTGGCCTTCACACCTTCTTTCAAATTGTCAAAATTTCATGTACTGCACATCTTAGCGTGGTTAATGACCCGCAAGATACGCGAGCTTTTCTGAAAATAAAACAATATAAAGAAAATATAAATATAAAATGTAACTACTATTTTCAAAAGTCAATTTATATCTAAGGTAATGAACTTGCCAGATCCTTCCAAATTTGGTAAGATATGTGGCTAGGCAGGGACGTCAATAGTGAGCAACCGATTGGCCTCACTTCCGGATCAGCTCTATCAGAAGCGGCCTTCGCGTGAGAAGGTCCGGAACCATCGTCCCCCCTCTATGAACAATGGGCAAATCATCATCGGAGGAGGGAGAATCAGGACGAGTCTTCTGTTGCTTCGATTTACTTGCAACGTGTTTGGTTCGACGTGGTGCAGTCTGAGAGGGTGTCGCCGGTTCACTTATCGTTATTGGTTTTTCGCGAACCCGCTCAGCTTCACGTGCCTTCCGCTCCGATGCGGTAGGACGTTTTCTTTCACCCTCGACGTCAACGTCCTTCGTCTTCGGAGTCGGGTCGTGACAACAAATATTTAATATCAATCGATTAATACTTAGCAAAAATCAAACAAGACTCCCAATTCAGGACTGTTGCTCTTTCTGGCAGTCCTATGTACTGTTAGGACTGCCAGAAAGAGAGGCAGTCCACTTGTACAACAAGTATTACACAGGACTGTCGCACTTTGTGGCAGTCCTTTATGCATAAAGGACTGCCACTAAGTGCGGCAGTCCTGTGTTATACTTGCTGTACAAGTGGACTGCCTCTCTTTCTGGCAGTCCTATGTACTGTTAGGACTTCCAGAAAGAGAGGCAGTCCACTTGTACAGCAAGTATAACACAGGACTGCCGCACTTAGTGGCAGTCCTTTATGCATAAAGGACTGCCACAAAGTGCGACAGTCCTGTGTAATACTTGCTGTACAAGTGGACTGCTTCTCTTTCTGGCAGTCCTAACAGTACATAGGACTGCCAGAAACATGGGCAGTCGTCGTCGACTCGAGAGGTCTAACTATCATTCCATACTTGGGTTTTTCGAACTAAATTAATAGGATTTTTTTTTGGGGGGGGGGAATTGACAACTTTAAGTATTAGATTTCTTACCTTGATTGAGAGGAACGTTTGCGTGCCATCGTAGGGAGAGATCGTTGGAAAATGGTGAAGACAAAGGAAATGGTGAAGATGAGGATCGAAATCCTTACCCTGACAATTGCGTAAAACAAATGGAGAGAGAGGAGTGGGAAATCGTGGCGAAGAAGAAGAAGAAGAGGAGGAGGGAAAATAGGGTTTGTGAAGAGAGAGAGGAAAAATTTGAAATGAGAGTGATTTTCCGGGTTTGGAGGGGCTGTGGGGTTTGGACAGCCCCCTGAATGAAAACTTTGGACAGTCCGAGTAAAAATTTCTCAAAGCCTGGCTAGCCCTAATCCTGGCTAGCCCCGAGTAAAAAAGGTTGTGCCCTTATAATTAGCCATATATAAGGAACATGAACCTGCAAGTTTTCAAAAGAGGGGGATGAGATTTTTTTTTTTAAACATATTTTTATGATGAGATTTATGTATGATTTGTCCACTTATATGGAACATGAACCGGACTTAGGTAATGAAATAATAAAATAAATTAGGAAGAAACAAAAATATTATTTTCATGCGTCTGCCGGGAGTCGAACCCGGGTCTATTGCTTGGAAGGCAATTATCCTAACCGTTGGACTACAAACGCTTTTATGATTCAAGTTTAAAAGGCATTAATTGATTCTATAATATTAGATCTCAAGCAATGTTTTTTTTATTTTTTATAGAAAAACTGTGTTTTGGCTCCAAAACAACTGATTTACCAGCCATATATTTTGTTGAGAATCCTCATGTAGTTATATAGATTTAAATACAAGATATGAGATTTTAAGCAAATTTGAAAAAAAATCTGGTTAATATTAATGTTACTGTTAATTTTAAATAAAAACTTCTATTTATTTGTTGAATAGTTAGATTGGCCGAAAAAACGAAAAATAGTTCAATCAAGAAAGTAAGTTTCAGAAAAATAATATAATTAACAATATAAAAGACGCAATCCCAACATTTATGCATGTATCTACCACGTACTAATGAAGTTTGATTGTTTGTATCAAAGCTATTCAATTAACTCATGAAGATTGAAAGGAGAGAAAAAAAAAAGAAGAACAATTTATAATACAAGGACTAACTAATTTACTGATCGCAGGGCCGTCGCAGGACGTCCGAGGGCGGCGAGGTCCGAGACGACGGCGGTCCAGGAGACGACGTTCCTGTGCGACATTCGTCGAACACCAGCAAGACGTGGTCGGCGGAGCCGCGTCGGGAGTAGGCGGTGAGCATGACGGTCTGCACGAAGGGGTCAGACCAGAATCCGAGGAGGAGGGCGTGTGCGTGGAGCGACCTGGTGGCGGCGGCGGCAGTGGTGGTGTTGAGCAAGGAAGAGAAGGTATGGGAGTCGGAAGGGACGCTGTGGCAGAGCATTTGGGAGTAGATGGAGAGTGGGTCAGCGGAGATGGCGATGGCGGTGTTGAAGGAGAAGGGGTTGAGGTTGATCATGGCAGAGAAGAGGGAGACGGCGAAGGAAGGGTCGGTGTCGGCGGCACGGTGAAGGAGGCTGCTTGCGACGAAGGGGTTGCGGACGAGGCCGACGACGACGGCGTGGGCAAGGATGGAGCGGAGGCGGCGGAGGAAGGGGCGGTGCAAGAAGAATTGAAGGCGCTTGTGCCGTTGGAACAACCGGTTGCTCCGCACCCAACATGGGACCTCCTCCTCTCTTATAGAGAGATGAGTAATTTAGTCCTTTCATCATCGTTGAACCAAAGCACATGGGTCGGACCAAAAACCTACTGTGCTTTATTATAGATGGCGCTGCTACTTGGTCCGTCACGTGGCACTTCCCCATTGGCAGGTCAACTGACATAAGACCCATGCCAATAGGAGGGCAATGGGGAAGTGCCACGCAGACGAACGGACCATCTTCATTGAAGAGGACTCATTAACTGTCCATAGAATCCTCAAGGGAGAGGTCAAACTCAAACCTTGGAGACTATATGATCTGTTCCATATCATTCAGGAAGAAGTCCGTCTGTCACGGAAGCACATCGAATTCAGATTCACTTATAAAGAAGGTAATATGGCAGCCCATCTCATGGCGAAACATTCTTTGATCAACTCCTATAGTTGTGATGTAGATCATATACGTTAATGTAGCTGATCTTAAATGAGGATGAATCTTTGTTCCAAACAATTCCTAGATGAAGTAATAAAGTATTTTTTTCCCTAAAAAAATGAGGGGGATGAGATTTTTTAATAAAGATATTTTTATGATGAGATTTATGTATAATTTGGCCACTTATAAGGAACATGAACCAGACTTAGGTAAAAATAATAAAATAAATTAGGAAGAAACCAAAAAAAAATCATGCGTCTGCCGGGAGTCGACCCCGGGTCTATTGCTTGGAAGGCAATTATCCTAACCGTTAGACTAAACGCGTTTGTTATTCCAGTTTAAACGTTACTAATTACTACACAATTAGAATAGATGTCAAACAACACTTATTATCAAAAACTGTGTTTTGACTCCAAAACAACTGATATACCAGCCATATTTTAGGGAAGATTTATGAAATGCCCAAAAACTAAAAAAGTTTTATGTAAAACCCACCGCTAAAAAAACTTTCATCGCGTGCCCAGAATTAGAGAAACTTATCCAAAGCGGGTTCCAAATGACCCTTTTGCCCTTCTTTTTAATTTATTGGAAACACCCACAAAACTGCTCTTAAAAAAATGTTTCAATACTCCATCTTCTTCCATACGCTGCTCACTTTCGAATCTAGGTTTTCTCCTCAAAAATCTTCAAAAACTCATCGAAAAATTTTCGAAAGACCGGGACGAACGACAAAGTGCTAAAACGGAGGTCCAAACATCATTTTTTTGCGAATCTAAAATTTCGTAAGGCCGTCAAACGAAGAAGCTGTTACTTTCAGTCTCCTCGACGATACGCTCATTTTGTGACAAACGGGACCTCGTTTCGACCTCCCAGTCAAAAGTTATGGCCCTCCAAAGTTTCAGCTAACCATAAAATGCAGGAGAATGGCATTCTCCGTCTTAATTTACACGGAGAATGGTCATTCCAGTGTTAAAACGCAGGAGAATGACCATTCTCCGTGTTAGAAACACGGAGAATGCCATTCTCCGTGTTAAATGAAACGGAGAATGTCATTCTCCGTGTTAAATAAAACGGAGAATGGCATTCTCCGTCCTAATTAAGACGGAGAATGGCCATTCTCCGTGCTAAATTAAACGAAGAATGACCATTCTTCGTCTTAATTAGGACGGAGAATGCCATTCTCCGTGTAATTTATCACGAAGAATGGTCATTCTAGTGTTAAAACGCAGGAGAATGACCATTCTCCGTGTTAGAAATACGGAGAATGCCATTCTCCGTGTTAATTAGGACGGAGAATGCCATTCTCCGTCTTAAATAAAACGGAGAATGCCATTCTCCGTCCTAATTAAGACGGAGAATGACATTCTCGGTCCTAATTAAGACGGAAACGGAGAATGTCATTCTCCGTGTTAATTAGGACGGAGAATGGCATTCTCCGTCTGAAATAAAACGGAGAATGGCATTCTCCGTCCTAATTAAGACGGAGAATGCCATTCTCCGTCCTAATTAAGACGGAGAATGGTCATTTCCAGTATTAAAACGTGTAATTTAGTTTTTTCAGGAATAAAGAGTTTCGTTCTTCTTTCAAAGCGATGATAATTCTTATGGAAAAGAAGAAGAAAGATCTTCTCTCCACAATTGAAGATCTGAGTTCAAATGTCTCCACGATGAAGATGATGATGATGGTGATGATGACGAGCGATGATCTGAGTTCGACTGAAGAAAAACACACCGAACTACGAACGATCTTTGCGATCTCTGCTGAATATGAGAGCAATAGAATTCAGATTTCCCGTGAAGAAGAAGAAGACGAAAATCGCAATCCAGATCTGAGTTTTTTGAATTCAAATACATATAGATGACCAATTCGCACGGAGGGGTAGTTTTGGTATTATAAAAATAGCAGTTTCTAGCGGGTGGCATCTAAAAGGGAATCTTGGAATATTTAACGTGAAAATACTTAATTCTGGGTATTAAATAAAACTTATCCAGCGGGTGGGCATTTCATAAAAGCCCACCCCGAAATTGGGTTTCTCAGCAATTTCCAGTATATTTTATTGGGAATGCTCATGTAGGTTAAATGCACAAAGCAGGATACATAATTTAACCCTTTATTCTAATTGTGCTTGAGAGTTGGATGCAAAGGATCGCATCTCACCTAAAGCTGATACAAGTTTTGGTTGATTTATGAAGAGTGCCCGATTAAATTTTATGAAGGAAACATCTTGCATCCTCTTGAAACTAAAGCTAATACAAGCTTTGGTTGACTTATGAAGAGTATGGCAATGATTGACTACTGCATACTTGAAAACAAATTGTGGTATTACAGATATTTAAATTAGTTGATTACGTTATAATAAGCACCATCTTGAAATATTTAATAGATATCAATAAGAGATTTTTTTTCTCCAAAATACTTGAAAAAGAGTAGGAGAGTAGGTAGGGATCGAGAATGATTGTAGGAAAGTGATGATAAAAATAACTTCCCCGTGTAGAAAAATACTAGAAAGTGATGATAAAAATAACAAATTGTGGTCTCGGGCCCTTCCTATAAGTATCAAATTCGACAGTTTCAAGGATTTTTAGTGGTTTTGAATAGGTCATTTTTGGTGGTTTTCTGCTATCTTATGATCCTTAAAAGCTAAAACCTCATCTTGAATTGAGAATATGTACATGTTATTTAACTACTACCATGTTTAGAAACCTATCGCTGTTAATTTGATGTCTAAAATCGCTACTGAAAGGTCCTTAACAGTGTTGAATGGAAGAAAAAAGATTCAAACAGCCTACCCCAAAAATTAGGTATAAAGGCTTTGTTGTTGTTGTAAAATCAATGCTAAAACTTCACCAGAAACAGTGTTCTGGTCCAACCAATATTTGCTTCTAATTCTTCAAAAAAAGTCTCAAAGTAAATATGTTACCAATCCTAATTATGCTATAAGCACAGATCAGCCAAACAAAACATTGACTTGTAACTTTTTGCATTCACAAGATAACAAAGTTTTGATAAGTGAATGATTTTTGGATCCTATCAGTAGTAACTTTGGGAGGTAGGAACTATCAGAAATGTTTCACGAGTTAAGTGAACGTCTACACTAAGAAGAGAGCCAAAACATCAAAAAATTAAAGGACAAACTAGGAAGTATGGACACTCCAAATAATCGGTGTTGTATGCTTGTCATGTTGTATTGGACACGTATTGGATGCGACAAAAGCATTACAGAATACACTAAGATCACCAAAACATGCGTTGTGTCCATGTCGATTTGATGTGTGTGTTGTATCCTGTCCTGTTCTTGTCTAATGCACATACAGGACAAGGATGTCGATTTATTCCTTAATACTTGAGACACCATAAACTGTTAGACACAGAGAATGAAAGTTATTCTTCTTCAGGAGATCTAGTATAATACAAAATTTGTTGAGTACAACTAGAAATTGCAAGGGACTTGTGATCAAAATAATAGACCTATCTTAGGTGGAATTACAAGTCCAACTATATGTACAAAAAGGATTACAAGAGGGATGGATCTCCCTCTTGTAGTAGGCCTAGTTGTTCTAGTATAATGCTAAAATTTAGGACCACAACACGTTTTTAAGGTTTATGTCTAGCATTTTTGCTTTAATTTTGTTTGTTAGTACTTGTCCTACCTTTTGCTATCATATTATCTTGAGCTCTATGCTTCAGTTGTTTAGGAACCTTGGAAGTGGCACATATGCTCAAGGTGTCGAGGTCACGATTTTATGTGACTGCATCTCAAAGAAGTAAGAGCTTGATGATATGTTCATGGAAACCATTGGCATTACCAGTATTTCCAGTATTCCTCCATTGATTCTTTTACTGAAAGCCCGTGGCAAGATGGTCGTGGTAGGAATATCGGAGAAGCCGTTGGCATTACTTTTATTTCCTTTGCTCACGGATAAGTGGCTGAGCTAAAACTAAAAGATTTGAGTTTTTTAACATGACCCCAGCACTTGATACTTGATGTACGTACTGGTGGTTTAATTGAATGCGTGGACCCAACATGTCTACAGATTGCATGCCTAGGATGAAGGACAGAAATGCGATATGTAACCAATCACATATCATCTAACCCACATGAATCACTTACAAATATCATACACATTGTGTCGTCTATGCAACACATGGCTAATCACCCCAACCGGACATAAGGAGATTATTAGACATGCCTAGGTTGAAGGATAGAAATGTGACATATAACCAGTCACATATCATCTAACCCACATGAATCACTTACAAATATCAGACACATTGTGTCGTCTATGCAGCACATGGCTAATCACCCCAACCGGACATAAGGAGGTTGTTAGACATGCTAGGATGAAGGACAGAAATGCATAACCAGTCACATATCATCTAACCCACATGAATCACTTACAAATATCAGACACATTGTGTCGTCTGTGCAGCACATGACAAATATAAGACCTATCTTGGAAGATTGTTAGACATGTTGGTGTTTTTTCTATGAGTTGTGTGTTCACAACACTCTATTGTTAAAAGATAGTCCCACATCGAAAAATCACACCAATATGTATCTCTATATACTTATGAAGGAATAGAGAGATGCACATGGGTTGAGGCCCAATGGAGGGAGCCATGTGGGAGGATTTTACATAGAGGTGAGAATAAGAAACCAACTTTTGGCCAAATGAAAATAGATTTAAATCTATTGGAGCTAAGCCCCGAAGGGGCTTAGCGACTCGGACTCGGACTCGGGCTCGGACTCGGGCTTGGGCTTGGGCTAATGGGCTTTTGAGGCTTATTGTGGCTTTTTGATGGCACTTTGCACTTAGCACGACAGCTCGTCGCAAGGCGCATTGTGCGCTTTAGTTGCGCTCGTGCGCGAGCCTCTGCGCGGCCCTGTGTGGCGTGCGAGGCGTACGGAGCGTACGGAGCGTACGGGTCGAGCGGGTTGAGCGGGTCGAGTGGGCCGTTCAAATTATGTAACGTCCGCGGATCTTGTGGGCTCAGATCCGGAAATGGCTCAGATCCAGAAAATCCGGATCTGGCATTAATCCAGGGCGTGCGTTCAGAATTTGAAAAGCCCACCTCGTGCCTATAATATCAGCAGCATCTTCTCTCTCCAGGGTTACAGAAAATAATCAGAGAATTTCCAGAGAGAGAGAAGTGATGCTGCTATTCCGAGGAGTCGTTGACATTTTTGGCCAGCGTTCTAAAGTTCTCTTCGAACTTGCTGGTTCCTGGAGGCTTGTCCGTAAGGCGGATATAGCTTTTAGCGCCGGTGATCTTTCACCCCAGCAGGCTTTCTTCATCCTCTGTTGCCTTCGAGAATACCGTCGCTTCTCTTTAGAAGTTATACGGTTCTGTTGCCTTCGAGAAATATTACGAAATAATCTTTTTAGATTCTCGTAATACAACATCACCTTCTTTAGGGTGTTGTTGCTGGAAACATTGTCTTTACAATAGTTTCTGAAATCGTGTTTTTCCATCGATTGTTCACCAAGGGACTAACAATCTCAAACCTATATCGAAAAGATGGATAACTCACGTGCATCGCTCGTCAATACCGACTTTAACAAGTTGGAGAAATTTAACGGCGAACATTTCCAAATCTGGAAACGGAAAGTAACATTAAACATTCAACTCGTGGAAGTTGATCACGTGCTGAATGAGGAAGAACCGGTCGTTCCAACAACCGGAACCGCAGAAGTTATTGCCGCTGCTAAGTCCAAGCAGGCAAAATGGATTAGAGAAAATAGTATCTGTAAACTGTTGATTCTCAATAGCATGGAAGACTCTCTGGCAGAGTCTTATTCCAAGAAGAATTCTGCCAAAGAGATTTGGGACTCCTTGGAGAAATTGTACGAAGATGACGAGAATCGGTCCAAGATCTTCTTGGTTGAAAGATACCACAAGTGGACCTTCGAAGATGAGAAGGCTATGCTGCCCCAAGTAAAGGAGTTTCTGAAGCTGCGCCAAAAATTAGATGACGAGAAGATGCCTCTTGTCGACAAGTTTGTCGTTGGAGGAATCGTCTCTAAACTTCCTGTGGGGTGGAGCAACTTCTATGCAAGGATGCACCGCAAGAAGCTGGACATATGTATGGAAGATCTCCTGCAAGAGATCCATGTTGAGGACGAGATGCGCTCTCAACAGAAGATGGATTCTCTGTCCAAACAACTGGCGAAAGCAAATCTGGTCCAAATCAGAGAGTACAAGGGGAAGCAGGCGGCTTCTCCTCATAAGAAGAAGAAGGACTTCACTAATCTGAAAGTGAAGAGTCCTTCATTCAAGAATCAGAAATCCAAGTCCCATGTGACTTGTTTCAAATGTGGCAAGAAGGGCCACTACAAAAGTGACTGCAAGGAACCAGAAAAAGGTGAGCCTAGTAAGGTATCACGCCCCAGAACCAGAATACTGGAGAGCGGGGGAGTGACTCAGCCAGCTACGTATTACGGGTAGATGAATACCGTATAATACGATCAATGCTGTCTAACCAGACGAGGGGGTGCATACTACATAAAAGTCTTACTATGGTCATTTCACATCTATTGTCTCAATCATTCAAACAAGAAACAGAAATATAGAACATGTAAGGTAAAGCAGTAAGGCGTCCCAAACGCTCAGTCAAAATGTTCTTGAGATTTGGCTTTACAAAATATAGCCAGATTGATGTAGCAAAAGTATACACAATTGTTATCAGCTGCAGTCTGACTTAATTACAATTATGCAAAAGTAAGTACAAGACAATCCGACTAACATGTCGGTGCCAAACGGCAAGGTATAAAGTAGATAACAAAACGAGTGGTGAAGTTAAGGAACCCACTCGAGGCCTCCTGTGATCATTCCTCTAGTATTGACCATCCTGGAGGTGGAAGTACGCTGAGTCCTCGAGAACTGGCTCTAAATCTGGCCATACAAAACCAGAGAGGTTAGACCTCTAATAGCAAGTACCACAAGGGAGCACGACATGAGAACTAAAACCAGTAAGTAAGAGAATATAATAATAGATCTCTGCTTGCTACTAGGACTCACATCACATCAAGACACTTCGAACCAACCTCCCAACCAAATAAGGACAGAAGTTGGCCCGTCATGTCCTGACATTCTGATCATCCCAGTTAGGTAACAGAGTACAGTGCACAAACAAATTATCTTGAACGGCCAATCAACTCCTACGGCTTGCTATTATGAGTCCCAAGTTATCCTGGAATAATGCAATTAGGGATTCCTCAGTTCTTACTATGTGCAAGCAAGGCTAGTCTATCCAGTCGATCAATTGGCCCATGCATGAATTAGACGAGTCCTAGCAGGACGCCCGTCAATATATAATATACAATAATAATAAAAGCAGATACTGTTCCCTGCCCGTGTGGCAGATTTACAGTATCTGTGGGAACCAGCCGGCCCGTCGGGTACTACTCGTCCCAAGGGGGCTGCCATGTAAGAATTCGGGAATCCATTCTCTCCATGCAATCATTATTTTATTTAACTTAATAGTCTCTATGTTGAGTGAAATCCCATGCCGTGGATCATGGTCATTCAAATGAGTACTTTCGTACGGGGTACGATATGCACAACTCTACAACGATACCAGTGCGGTTAGGTTGCAGGTCTTACATAGCGTAATGCAACAATCAAATCTATCCACGGTAATCATGCCTTGACCATAAAGTACACATACTTCTTTTGTAGAAAATAAATAAGTAGATAAATTAATAAATAAATAGATTGAAGCCTGCATGTGCATGTATGTCAATGTTCGGGATCAGCCAGTCGAGTACAATAGTTCATAACATGAACGTGTCTCATTCATTCATTTCAATAAGACGACTAGCCAGTCTCTTAGTTCCAACTAGGAACGCATGATCAATTATTAGTCAAAGTCACAATCATTATCAATGGTGACAAGGCATGAAAGTTAACTAATATTCAGTGGGGTCGAGTCTACAACTCTCAGGGTTTAATTCCAGTCAATCGGGGTATCTATACTCAATTCACGGCACATGGTACAGCTCATGTAACAATCTATATTTAACAGAAATATTAACATATCATGATTTTATCAAGTTTATGCGAAAAGGCGTAAGGATATAAAATGGACGTTAAACATCTAATAAGATATCAATGTACAGGGCTATAGAAGATCCAGGGTGAGCAGGCTACTCTCATGTCAGCCTACGCTCATGCCAGCGTACGCTCAGGTCAAGCTACGCTCAAGCCAAGCTAGCGTATGGGAGTCATACGCTTCCAAAAGGCAGCGTATGAGCTCCATACGACTCCTTACTATCCAAGTGAGCGTATGCAAGTCATACGCTCCCCAAAGGCAGCGTATGGACTCCATACGACTCCTGACCATTCAAGTCAGCGTATGCAAGCTCCCCAAAGGCAGCGTATGAACTCCATACGACACACGCTTCCAAAAGGTAGCGTATGCAAGACACACGCTTCCTAAAAAGGCAGCGTATGGACTCCATACTGCGCTGCGCTAAAGAGCGCGCACAGCTCAGTGACGCAGCTAAAAAGCTAGCATACACTGCTCACTGTCTTCTCCAAACAGCAAGAACTCCATGGTTGCACCCCAAAGCTTCAACAGTCCATAACTTGGTCAAAATAAGTCCGAATCCAACTTTCCAAAGGTCAAAATTGGATAGGATGAACTGCTCTACGACATGGAACCATCAAATCTTGAGAACAAAGGAGTTTGCTAGATCAAAACCCATAGACAACCGAAAATACAATAACTTAGATCTACAAGAAATGAACCAATGAAATCAAAAATACTAAGCACTAAACTCTCTTAGAATCATGAGAGGACGAATATTGAACCATAAAATATGGTCCTCATGTAGAGCAAGATGTACTTGCCTAGTTGGTAGGTGGAGAGAGTAATGAAAGGAAGAAGAAGAAGTAATGGTAAAGAAGGAGTGAATGAGGAGAGAGAAGGGAGAGGGTGGTTTTAAATAAAAGGTGGTGGTAGGTGGGAGTTGGGCCGGGTCCTTAATGGGTCGGGTTGCACGGGTCCAACAAGGGTAACCCGAAAGTAAAACTAAAGCAGGAATTAAAATGCAGGAAATAAAATTACAGAAAGAAATGCAGAAATAAATTGCAGGAATTAATTAGCGTGAAAATTAAAGAGCAGCTAATTAATTAATATAAAAATTTAAAGAGCAGATAATAGAATTACAGAAAAATAAAGTGCAGAAAATAAAATGCAGATAATTAATTAACATGAAGTTATAGGAATTTAAATACAGGATACTACATGATAAATACTAAATAAATACATTCAGGCAATATACGTATTAGAATACGCATTCCGGAAACGGGGAGTGACATCTCTACCCTCCTTGAAAAAAATTCCGTCCTCGGAATTTCAAATTCAAGCAAGATAGAAATATCGGGGCTAAACTAATCTAAGTACAAGCAATTCAATAAAGCAATCATTTTACAATGTCCATAGCAAGTAACATATCCATATTTAACAATCTACGTTATCTAGCAATTCTACCCATAAGGGGTTAAGCATGAGGAATCAAGACAATCAAGGCACACAGAAAAAGATATACCTTGTGAGTCAAACAGATATGGATACCGTGATCGGATATCATCCTCACGTTCCCACGTTGACTCTCCCAAAGAGTGACCCCAAGCAACCCGGACAAGGTTAATTGTTCGGTTCTTGAGTACCTTCTCTCTTCGGTCCAAGATGGACACAAGCTGCTCCTCGTAAGACAGGTTGGTACCAACAACCAGTTCTGAATGATCGAGGATATGGCTTGGGTTCGATACATACCTCCGTAATTGAGATACATGAAACACGTCATGCACCTCTCGTAACGAAGGTGGAAGGGACAAACGATAAGCAACATCGCCTATCCGATCAAGGATAACAAATGGGCCCACGTACCGCGGACTCAGTTTCCCGCGAACGCCAAATCTAATGACCCCACGGGTAGGTGAGATCCGCAAAAACATGTGGTCCCCAACAGAAAACTCTAGCGACCTACGATGCTGGTCCGCCCAATGACGATGCCGATCCTGCGCAACACGAAGTCGTTCTCTAATTCCCTTAATCACTTCAACCGTCTGGATAATCATTTCTGGGCCTAGCATCTTCCTTTCCCCGATATCATCCCATGCTAGTGGCGATCTACACTTCTTACCATATAGTGCTTCAAATGGCGCCATCTGGATACTGGCTTGATAACTGTTGTTGTATGAGAACTCGACCAAGTGAAGGTGACTCTCCCAAGACCCTCTAAAATCTAGAGTGCAAGCTCGCAACATGTCTTCTAAAGTTTGGATCGTCCTTTCTGATTGCCCGTCCGTCTGTGGATGGTAAGCCGTGCTAAATCTTAACTTGGTACCCAGACTATGATGCAAGCTCTTCCAGAAATGTGATATGAAACGGGTATCTCGATCTGACACAATACTGACAGGGACTCCATGCTGCCTGACTATCTATTGCATATACAACTCTGCCAACTTTTCTGTAGATTGCCCTACTCTGAAAGGAAGAAAATGTGCCACCTTCGTAAGACGATCTACTATCACCCAAATGGCATCCTTACCACTTGGTGATCTCGGTAAACCGGTCACAAAGTCCATTGTAATATGCTCCCATTTCCATTCCGGGATAGGAAGCGGTTGCAATAATCCAGCTGGCCTCTGCTGTTCTACCTTCACTTGCTGACATACCAAGCAACGGAAAACGAATCTAGCTATCCTCTCTTCATTCCGTTCCACCAGAAGTGCTGCTTGATATCCTGGTACATCTTGGTCCCTCCAGGATGTATAGAATACTGGGAACTGTGAGCTTCTGCCATAACTTTATGTCTGATATCTCCACTAGGTACACATAGACGTGATCCAAACCTAAGCGTACCATCTTCATGAATTTGTATCTCCTTTCTGAGTCCTGACTCACATTCTGCCCTAAGCTTCTGAATCCTTGGGTCTTGTGCCTGAGCTGCCTTGATCCTATCTACCAAGTCAGATTGGACTTGTAGACTAGCCAGAACTCCTACATCACTAGGAAGTATAACTTCTATGCCTATCTCCTGAAGGTCTTCTAAGATATGTCTCTGCGTTGTCAACATAAATGCGTCGCCTCTTCTGCTAAGAGCGTCTGCTACCACATTAGCTTTGCCTGGATGATACTGAAGCTCCACGTCATAATCCTTGATCAACTCCAACCATCTTCTCTGCCTCATGTTCAGCTCCTTCTGAGTAAAGATATACTTCAGACTTTTGTGGTCTGTGTACATTTCCACTCGGTCACCATATAAGTAATGTCTCCAAAGCTTCAAAGCAAACACTACTGCTGCTAACTCCAAATCATGAGTTGGGTAATTCTTCTCGTGGTCCCGAAGCTGCCTAGATGCATATGCTATCACCTTCCCATGTTGCATAAGGATACATCCAAGTCCTTTACCTGACGCATCACAATATACTGTAAAACCTCCGGGTCCAACTGGCAATGTAAGAATGGGCACTGATATCAACTTCTGCTTCAGATTCTCGAATGATGCCTGACATTCTGCCGACCAAACGAATGGCACATCCTTCCGTGTTAAGCGGGTCATGGGTGCTGAAAGCCTTGCAAAGTCTGACACAAACCTTCTGTAATATCCTGCCAATCCCAAGAAACTCCGTACATCAGCTACGGTCTTGGGTACTGGCCAACTCTCTACTGCTTCTACCTTCTTGGGATCCACTGCTACTCACTCCAGCTCCTGATACAATATGACCCAAAAATGAAATGTGATCCGTCCAGAACTCACACTTGCTGAGCTTGGCATATAACTGGTTCTCCCTCAAAACCTGCAATACCTTCCTGAGGTGGTCTTCATGCTCCTCTTCACTAGCAGAGTATACAAGAATGTCGTCGAGAAATACTACGACAAACTGATCTAAATACGGCATAAAGATGCGGTTCATCAAATCCATGAATATTGCTGGAGCATTGGTCAAACCAAACGGTATTACTAAGAACTCATAATGCCCATACTTCGACCTGAATGTTGTCTTGGGAATATCCTCCTTCCGAACCCTCACCTGATGATACCCTGAACGAAGATCTATCTTGGAGAAAACTCTAGCCTTGCTCAACTGATCAAATAAGTCATCGATCCTGGGTAATGGGTACTTGTTCTTTACTGTTGTCGCGTTAAGCTTCCTGTAATCGATGCATAATCTGGATGACCCATCCTTCTTCCCTACAAGTACCACTGGCGCTGCCCATGGTGATATGCTAGCTTGGATAAACTTCTTCTCCTTCAATTCCTCTATGTGCTGATACACCTTGGCCTGCTCTGAATCCGCCATTCTGTAAACCCGATCTAATATTGGTTTAGTTCCAGGTGCCAATTCTATGCTGAACTCAATATCTCTAACGGGTGGTAGACCTGGAAGTTCTTCGAGAAATACGTCTAGAAATTCTTCACTACCTTCGGAATCTGAACTTCTTTCATTGCTGTTACTACTCCCTGCTCTTGCTGAGTTGCCTCTGATCTGACCAAGGTGAATCTCTCTATGCCTGGAATATCAAAAGATACACTTCCACTACGACAATCTATTGTCGCATGACTGTCTTTCAGCCAGTCCATGCCTAAGATAACGTCGAAATTTCCAACAGGAAATTCTATCAACCGGGCGGGTAAAGGATGCCCGCACACTACAACGCTACATGCTAAACTAACTCTACTAACTCCCACGAGCCCATTACCAGTGAGTATATTCAACCTCCCTGGCAATGCCTCGAACTCCACTCCTAGTCGTGTCACAAATCGTGCAGATATAAATGAATGCAATGCTCCCGAATCAAACAATGCTACTGCGGGATATGAGGCGACGAGAATGTTACCTGCCACAACATCTTCCGATGCCAATGCCTCTTCCAAGGACAGAGTGAATGCCTGTCCTCGACCTCCTTGCTGGTTCCCATGTTGCGGCCTAGCCTGGTGCTGCTGCTGGCCCCTGCCTTGATGATGCTGGGGTGGTCTATGCTGGTGTTGCTGCATCGGCGGCCCCTGCTGCCGAAACATCTGAGCCTGTGATACTAACGGACGCTGTGCCAACGGCCTCACTGCCAATGCTGGTCCTCGATACTGCCCTGCCCCTGGTGCTGGCAGAGCAGGAAACTGCTGCCCTGGTCCTCCTGACCTCGAATTCATGGGACATGTGGTAACCCGATGATCTGGGTTTCCATATATAAGCACAGTCTATTCAATGTCCGACACACATCTCTAGTGTGTCCCATCTTCCTACAATAAGTGCAGCCCGCTGGGGGTTGCTGGTTCTTCCTCTGTTGCTGTTACTGCTGCCTGGGTGGTGGTGCTGGCCCTCGCATCGCCACATCGTGGATACGAATGCCAGGGGATGGTTCTGTTGTTCGGGGCGCTGCTCTCCCTCCTCCTTCAATCTGACTGTAGGATCTCTTCTGACCCCCAGTCCTTGCCGCAAGCCTCTGAATGGTGATCTCATGCCTTCGAGTCGCCGTCAATATCTCATCAAAAGTCTGGTAATTGTGCCCCTCTATCAATTGCAAGAGCTCAAGATGAAACCCTTGCTGGAACCTCATCGCCCTCTGGCGTTCCGTTGCTACCATCTCTGGGGCAAACCTACTCAATCTGCAGAACTCCGCTGCATAAGCATCTACCGTCTTGCCAGCCTGCCTGAGGCTGATAAACTTCTGTTGTAGCTCAAACTGTGCCACAACTCCATAGTACTTCATCTTGAACCTTGCAGTAAAATCGTCCCAAGCAACAGGACGTCTGATGCCCACTTCCTCTGATTCCCACCAATCACGTGCGAGATCCTGAAGTAACAACTTCACTAGATCCACACGTTCTTCTGCCGGCACCTTAGCTACTGTCAGAATAGCCTCAATATCCTTAAGCCATGCATCTGCTGAGATGGCATCCTCCGTGCCCTCGAAACGGCGGGGGTTGTACTTGCAAAACCTGGCTGATGCTCCTGAATCAGTCCTCACTCCTCTTTCCAAAGTCGTCTGCAATCCTTGGTTGAGCAACACATTCTGCTCTTGTAGCTGAGTGTGCATGCGCTGCTGGGCCAACATCTGATGTTGCTGAGTAGCCATCATTCCTCTCATGATCTCCAGAAGGGCTGGTGTGTCCACTTGGGTAGGTGGAACTGTTGGTGGGGTGGAACATCCGGATACTGCGATCCAGCTGCTGCTTCCACGATCACTTCTTCCTGAGTAGCCTCCTGAGTTAGTACCGGCTCTTGTTGCTGACCAACAGGGTCAGGTTGTCCATGCTGTCCATGTTGTTGCTGTCCAGCTCTGACAGATGCGGACGAGGTGCCCCTAAGAAAAGGGACAAGAGAACAATCAAATGACCGGACATGAAGGATCAATGAAGCCAAAGGATATGAGAAGGTCAAGCTATGATTGAGAACAACGATGAGATCAAGGGGGAACATGTGTGATTGAGACATCCTAAAATCAAAACACCCCACAAGTCTGAAATCAGACCTGCATGGGCCACCACTAAAACCTTGTCACGCCCCAGAACCAGAATACTGGAGAGCGGAGGAGTGACTCAGCCAGCTACGTATTACGGGTAGATAAATACCGTATAATACGATCAATGCTGTCTAACCAGACGAGGGGGTGCATACTACATAAAAGTCTTACTATGGTCATTTCACATCTATTGTCTCAATCATTT
>JANAVB010014607.1:0-18995 GCA_029216955.1 Iris pallida
AACTACAAGGGGGCTTGCACAAGACATACCAAGACAACAAGGAATAACACCTCATGTCGGGATCCATGAATACCAACCCGTGTGACCAATGTGTCGAAAACAAGCATATCTACACTAATTACATGGATTATATCAATCAACATAAATTGAAAAAGTGTCAGAGAATGTACTCGCCTGAAATATGATATGGTACGTCAACCGGAGCAAATACAGCATCTCGAGGACCTATAGAGAACAAGACGTATCAATACTATGTTTAGGAAGTAAAATCTAATCAATTTGAATCCTATTAAGTCATTCTAGGTCAAGACACGTCAAACTAGGTTGTACGAGGTCAACCTAAGTCATATTAGGTCTAACTGGGTCAAACTGGGTCAATACAAATCAAACGGAATCAATCGGGATCCATTTGAGTCAATAGTTGACTTTTTGGTCAACCGGTCAACTCTGGTCAACCGTGGTCAACTATGGTCAACCCTAGGTCAACTCTAGGTCACTGGTGACTAATAGTTGACTTTTGGTCAACTGCACAAGTCTAATAGAATTTGGGACTAAATTGGGTAAAGTGTTGACCCATAGTTGACTTTTGGCCTAAAAGGTCAACCGGGGTCAAGACTAGGTCTAGACGGCTAATTCTACTCATTACCAACCTATACAACCCATATCCAAGTCCATCTTGGACTTAGAAACTCAAATCTCGGCCGTAGGCCAATTCCCTATTTTATCCTTTTTAAGGGTAAAATTCCACCCTCGGCGATTATCTAAATAGCCTACCTACGCTTGATATTTTGACCCGTGCTCCCTAAGGTAGTAGGGTACTATCCTATAGGTTCATTATCTACCAAAATACCTAGATAAATTGGACGTCTAGTCCACCTTACGGCCCATTGGCGATATCTTGAATATTTCAAGATACGCACTGATACGGCGCGATACCGGCGCCCTACGACTCCGATTTCCACTCGGGAGCCTACCCGCAAAATCTAAATCACGTATTTGAACTCCATGCCAAGTTTCAACTCAATCCGATACTCCGAGCTCCGTTTCACCCTTTCATCCAAAATCCGATTCATTCTCTATTCCTATTTTTCTCCTTCTCCTTCTAATTTCTATTCTTCTAACTCCCTTCTCCTAATTCTTCCTATTCTTCTTATTCTAATCCCTCTTCTCATTCTTTTTCCTATCCTTTTCTAATTCCTAATTTCCTATTCTTCTTTCCCTCCTTCTCTTCTAGTCTTCTTTTCCTACTTCTTCTAAACTTCTTCTTATTCTCTTCTTCTCTTCCTCACTTCTTCTATTTCTTCTAAACTTGTTCTTAATTCCTAGCCATATAACTATCTATCTATATATATATACATACAAACATATATATATATCTATTCAAGGGGTTTAAGGGGGCTTATGGCTAAGGGGGGAACCATTGTGCTACTGCTGCTGCTACTGCTTGGCCTGCTAGTGCTGCTGCTGCCTGCTGCTATTGCTGCTGCTGCTGCTCCTGCAGCGGCTGCTGCTGCCACTGCAGGCTACTGCTGCTGCTGTCCATTCTTCTTCTTCATCTCCCTCTTCTACCTCCTTCTCCTCTCTACTTCTATCTCTCTCTCTCTCTCTCTCTCTCTATATATATATATATATATATATATATATATATATATATATATATATATATACACAAATATATATATATAATCTATCATCCATTTAACTCCACAAACACACACTCCTCTACACATATCTATACATACACACACACACACACACATCTCCATATACATATATATATATATCCACACACACATATATATATATATATATATATATATATATATATATATATATATATATATATAAACACTCATACACACACACACACACACACACACATATATATATATATATATATATATATATATATATATATATATATATATATATATATATATATATATATATATATATAAACACACACACACACTCTCACAAACACACACAACCACACACACTCTCACACCCTCACATGACACAAACACTACCACCACCATTTCCATTACCCACACAATACACATTAATATATACATACACACACACACACACACACACACACACACACTATATATATATATATATATATATATATATATATATATATATATATATATATATTAAAACCTGTCACGACCCGATTCCCAAATTGTTGGGCCGGGCCGAGCCATGTCCAGCCTACGCTTGATTAGAGCGTAGTAAGCTGTTCTAGACAGTCAGGTAATAATGATAAATGTGCTAATAATTAAGATAGTTTAAGAATGATCACAACACAGCTTCTATATAGATAGAAAAACCACTAAGTTTGATAATAAATAGTACACAACCAAAAGTAGTACTGGAGACAAAGTCCAGTTTAAAAGGTACAAAACAGCGTCTGTGATAATAACCCAACACTAAGTCAAACTAAGCAGCTAAGCAGAATTCCCTGCAGGAATAACTTCAACTGGAGCTCCATAGTACGGGTCACAAAGCATTTCTTCCTCGGTCAAAATACCTACAACGTTATCCTGTCAGGACGGGAGCAAGTACAACCTCTACTACTAAAGTACTGAATGTATAATGCAAGAGATGTACAACAGGAACATGGTAAGATAAGACTGAAAAATAGACATACTGGAATCAGGGTAAATCATATAAAGCGGAAAATCATGGTATATCTTGATTATCATTTTAAGACACTCTTGTCAATTGTGGCATATGTACATTATGTATTAAAACTGGAGCAGGTATGAGATCGGTCAATAGGTGCTATGCTAGTTTACTGCAATGTACGTATGTACATTCCACAAGTCCAGAAACTACATTCTTAGTTTACTGCAATGTACGTAAGTACATTCCACAAGTCCAGAAACCGCACTGCTAGTTTACTGCAATGTACGGGAGTACATTCCACAAGTCCAGAAACTACACAATTAGCATACTGCAATGTAAGTGAGTACATTCTACGAGTCCAGTAACTATACTATCAACTCTCTCATAACCCAGTAATCATCATGTAAAAGATACGGGAAATAGTGTAAAGCATGGTGGGAACTGGCAATAGTATGAAACATGTTATGATTGGACTTGCTACCCCAAGGATCAGCATTCACATGGGTTAATTAACATTCTTTTATCAAATAACAGTGTTTTAACATGTACAATTAACAAAAGACCTGCAACTGGATTAATGGTAATTCACAAGGTTGTCACATGTGCTTAACATTAAAAGACAGTAAATGAGTTTATAGATGTACTTGCCTGGAGCAAAGCAATGCAATAACAATAAAGCTAAGATGTAGAGTGTCCTGGCACTGAAAACATATATATACTCAGACTCTAAGTTACAAGACAATATAAATACACTAGTGATGTGAGAAGGCCAAATTGGACATTGGCTAGGTGAACTTAGCCTAGGGGTTCAAATTGAAGTGATTTGGCATCTAAACTAACACATGGGTCTCCCATATTAAGGCTGGTTAGCAATCCAAATACTAGAAATACACAAAAATCACAAGTCATGACTTAGTCATAATTATTGGTAAAATAAACATTCTGTGCACTGTGTTCTAACAATTTTAGAAAATACTAGAAATCTCCGATAAATGCAAAATAATATACTGACAGAAACCTTGTTAATTATAGAAATTTATTATAATTTTTCTGGGATTTATTACCCAACAGAAGTATTTTATAAAAATCAGTTTTCATAAATATATAGAAAATGAGTTCTGGTTTCATATGCCAAACTAGGGGCAAAACAGTAAATTAAATACTACAAAAATTATACTAAATTAGCCAACTTAATAAAGTATCTAAAAACTATTTTTCCATAATTTTAGCAATACTCTAAGTATTTTTAGAAAATCAAAAACAGTAATGCACACAATAATTAATTATCTGCGTATTTTGTCCATGTATATAATTTGAACCAAAGTTCAAATACAGGACCCAAGGCCATGAATCAAGTCCAATATGACTTGTACAGGTCTTGAATATATGAAAATACATTTGAGCCCAAATACCCATGCTAGGCTTGGACATCAAATGGTTGCAATAATTTAAATATACAAAAATACAAATTGATAAAAGTGCAAAGTAAATATTATTATTTTAATAGGGCAAAATTATACATAGTGGTTACAAAAGTATGACAACTTATTTTATAAAGATATTTTACACTAAGTAAAGTAAAACATATATATAAAAGTACATCTACAATATTTATATTTATACATAAATATATAGATATTTTTATCAAGGATATATATATATCCATATATTAAAAGTTACATATATATATGTAAGGAAAACACTTAATTTTATAAAGTATATATATATATAAATATATATACATATAAGGAAACATTTAATTTTAAAGTGTATAATAATGTATATATACATATGAAAATATATACATAATTTACTAACTATAAAAATATATACAAGAAAATATATACCTATATACATATATGTACATAAATACATATAAATATATATATAAAAGTTTACTAATTATAAAAATTATATATACATATAATATACTGTCAAAATACAGTATATAAAATATATATATATATACACATATATATATAAATATATATATAGAAAATGGAAAAAGGAAAAAGGAAAACAAAAAGAAAAACAAAAACAAACATAGCAGGGGGGCTCGAACTCAGGCCAGCGGGGGGGGGGGGGGTTTAAACACTGCGCGCTGGCCAGTGGGCCAGCGGCCCGCTTTGTTAGGAATAGGGTTTCAGTCCATTTTATTTAGTACAGAAATTAAATGGGTTTTTACCCGTTAAGCAAAGCCCAAACCCGTTAGTTCATGTTATGAGTCCTGTGTCCATACAGTCAAGGACACGAAGGACAGCCGAGTCTTGTGTCGGGGCTATGCACGACACGCACGAGTCCTAACTCGCGTGTCCGAGCACGGGGCTGGGGTCATCGTGTCCTGGCGAACAACATACTCGAAAACGAGACACGTACGATACGAAATGGAGACTGCTACGTACGTGTCCGGCGAACTCGAGCGTGGAAGAGTGGGCGATCGGCGGCTGGGGGCGTCGGCGTCGTGGCGGAGCGGTGGCGCTGAGTTCGCCTCGTCGAGACGAAGGTGATGGTGGTGGTGGATGACGACGACTGTGGCTGTGGAGGCTAGACTGGGGCTCGCCGGAGTTAGGTGATGGTGGATCTGGGAGTGGGAAATTACGGCGGAGCTGGGGCTGTGGTCAGTCGAGGTGGTGGTGGTCTGGTCGGGGAAGGAGTGGGGGTCTTTTATAGGGGTGAGAGGTCGGTCGAAGGGGCTAGGTCGGCCGGAAATGGCGGGGGGGCAGCTGGCTGGTCGTCGGTCGTCGGGGGTGGGTAGATTTAGGGTTTTGCAATTTAAACCCTAGAGTTTTAGGAATTACCAACAAGTCCCTGTCCTAATGTTTGTGCAAAATCGAATTTGCAAAACGAGGCCCGCAGTTTAAGTTTGCAAATAAAATTTGCAAACAGAGTTTGGGAAATTACATAAAGGGTTTAAACAATTCAAAAAATTACAAAACATGTTTAAAACAATTCTTTTAATTGCAAAGAGGCATTTTAGGTATTTAAAACCATTTTAAAATTATTTAAAAATTCAGGAAAAATTCCTAAAATTATAATAAAATATTTTAATGCCAAAATAATCATTAATGGCCAATTATTACTAATTAACAAAAATTTTGAAAAACTGGGGTTGACAAGTCTTCCCTCCTTGAAAAATTTCGTCCTCGAAATTTACAAGAACTGAAGACATGCGAGGCAACTAACGTTTTTAAAAATAATTACAGCGATGACTAAGGCTATCTCCTAATGATGGAACGTCTATGAAACAGGTCTACTGGTCAATGGCTTGGTCTCATGGGTGCAGTTTACTAAATGATGGTTTGGCATGAGTCTAGTGATAGGTAACTTAATGAGGCATTAGAATCAAACAGTCATATGCAAATAAATCCAACCTGTGGCACCGTCTGTCAAGTATTCTGGCTCTGGCTCTGGGCCCTGCACTGGTACTGCTGCCTGGATGGCTAAAGGGTATGCTCTCCCTGAAGGTCCTCTGGTAAATGGCTTCGCCTTCGGGCACTCCCGAATCATATGGGTGGAAGACCCGCAAGCAAGACACTGGCTCAATTTCTTCCTACAGATGGAGACATCGTGCCCTGGCTTTTTGCAGAAGGCACAAGAGACCCACTTCTGCTGCTGTTGCCCCGGAACTCGGGCAAATGATAACTGATGCTGAGGATGAGCTGGTGGAGAATAGGCCTGCTGGTGCTGGGTAGTCGTCCTCTGCTGGAAAGTCTGGCGCTTGGACGGCCCGTCATGATGTGTGGTAGCTGGCCTCTTGCAAGACAAAAGACGCTCCTCGATACCTCGGGCTCTCTCCAGTAGCTGGTAGTAGTCTGTGATCCCGTTGGCCACTAGTAAGATGCTAATGTCCGGGACAAGACCATGGCAGAATCTGCGAGCCATCTCCTCCGGGTCGGCTACTAAGCTCGGGGCAAAACGACTGAGTCTGCTAAACTCACCTGCGTACTCATCGACTGTACGGCTCCCCTGTTGCAGGTTCTAGAATTGCAATCCCATGGCAACTCTAGCGGTGGTGGAGAAGAACTTCCTCTTGAACTGGATCTTGAATTGCTCCCAGTTTCCTCTGCCGCCAATGAACATCGTCTTATTTCTGAACCAGACCCCTGCCAGGTCTGCTAACAAAAATCCTGCTGCCTCGACCCAAAGATCGTCAGGTAATCTAGCCCCTATGAGCTTCCTCTCTACGGAATCTAACCAGTCATCAGCTACAACTATGCCTTCCGTCCCAAGAAACTCCTTCGATTTTAGGTTCATAAAACTCTTGATACTACCTAGCCTCAATTGATGTTCTATAGGTTGCGAGACGGGGGTATGCTGAGTATTCAGGAGCCCCTGGATCAAAGCCAGTAATTGGGTTCCATCAAGGGAAACAATAGTCTGGGGAGGTATGATAGGAGGTGGGGGGTGGAGGCATCTGGGTCTGCGGGGTAGGAGGTGGTGGAGGTATACCGTCACCTGAGGTGGCGGAATCGGGAGAGTGTGTAGGGTCCATCTATTTATAAAAGACAAAGGAATTATAAGAATAAAGCAAGCAGTCATAAGCAAACAATTTAGTTACACTACCGGTCCTACGCTGTGATGAGTTTTCCTATGTTGCAATCCTAAAATTCCTCTAGGTGTTCTAGATGTTGTCCTAGTGTTATCTAGTTATCCTTAATTTCTGCAGGCGTGCTTGGTACAGTAACGTAACCAAACAACTTTAGTCAGGACCTGCATGGGCCGCCAAAAAAACATGTCACGACCCGATTCCCAAATTGTTGGGCCGGGCCGAGCCATGTCCAGCCTACGCTTGATTAGAGCGTAGTAAGCTGTTCTAGACAGTCAGGTAATAATGATAAATGTGCTAATAATTAAGATAGTTTAAGAATGATCACAACACAGCTTCTATATAGATAGAAAAACCACTAAGTTTGATAATAAATAGTACACAACCAAAAGTAGTACTGGAGACAAGTCCAGTTTAAAGGTACAAAACAGCGTCTGTGATAATAACCCAACACTAAGTCAAACTAAGCAGCTAAGCAGGATTCCCTGCTGGAATATCCTCAACTGGAGCTCCATAGTACGGGTCACAAAGCATTTCTTCCTCGGTCAAAATACCTACAACGTTATCCTGTCAGGACGGGAGCAAGTACAACCTCTACTACTAAAGTACTGAATGTATAATGCAAGAGATGTACAACAGGAACATGGTATGATAAGACTGAAAAATAGACATACTGGAATCAGGGTAATCATATAAAGCGGAAATCATGGTATATCTTGATTATCATTTTAAGACACTCTTGTCAATTGTGGCATATGTACATTATGTATTAAAACTGGAGCAGGTATGAGATCGGTCAATAGGTGCTATGCTAGTTTACTGCAATGTACGTATGTACATTCCACAAGTCCAGAAACTACATTCTAGTTTACTGCAATGTACGTAAGTACATTCCACAAGTCCAGAAACCGCACTGCTAGTTTACTGCAATGTACGAGTACATTCCACAAGTCCAGAAACTACACAATTAGCATACTGCAATGTAAGTGAGTACATTCCACGAGTCCAGTAACTATACTATCAACTCTCTCATAACCCAGTAATCATCATGTAAAAGATACGGGAAATAGTGTAAAGCATGGTGGGAACTGGCAATAGTATGAAACATGTTATGATTTGACTTGCTACTCCAAGGATCAGCATTCACATGGGTTGATTAACATTCTTTTATCAATAACAGTGTTTTAACATGTACAATTAACAAAAGACTTGCAACTGGATTAATGGTAATTCACAAGGTTGTCACATGTACTTAACATTAAAAGACAGTAAATGAGTTTGTAGATGTACTTGCCTGGAGCAAAGCAATGCAATGACAATAAAGCTAAGATGTAGAGTGTCCTGGCACTGAAAACATATATATACTCAGACTCTAAGTTACAAGACAATATAAATACACTAGTGATGTGAGAAGGCCAAATTGGACATTGGCTAGGTGAACTTAGCCTAGGGGTTCAAATTGAAGTGATTTGGCATCTAAACTAACACATGGGTCTCCCATATTAAGGCTGGTTAGCAATCCAAATACTAGAAATACACAAAAATCACAAGTCATGACTTAGTCATAATTATTGGTAAAATAAACATTCTGTGCACTGTGTTCTAACAATTTTAGAAAATACTAGAAATCTCCAATAAATGCAAATAATATACTGACAGAAACCTTGTTAATTATAGAAATTTATTATAATTTTTCTGGGATTTATTACCCAACAGAAGTATTTTATAAAAATCAGTTTTCATAAATATAGAAATGAGTTCTGGTTTCATATGCCAAACTAGGGGCAAAACAAATTAAATACTACAAAAATTATACTAAATTAGCCAACTTAACAAAGTATCTAAAAACTATTTTTCCATAATTTTAGCAATACTCTAAGTTTTTAGAAAATCAAAAACAGTAATGCACACTAATTAATTATCTGCGTATTTTGTCCATGTATATAATTTGAACCAAAGTTCAAATACAGGACCCAAGGCCATGAATCAAGTCCAATATGACTTGTACAGGTCTTGAATATGTGAAAACACATTTGAGCCCAAATACCCATGCTAGGCTTGGACATCAAATGGTTGCAGTAATTTAAATATACAAAAATACAATTGATAAAAGTGCAAAGTAAATATTATTATTTTAATAGGGCAAAATTATACATAGTGGTTACAAAAGTATGACAACTTATTTTATAAAGATTTTACACTAAGTAAAGTAAAACATATATATAAAGTACATCTACAATATTTATTTATACATAATATATAGATTTTTATCAAGGATATATATATATCCATATATTAAAAGTTACATATATATGTAAGGAAAACACTTAATTTTATAAAGTATATATATAAAATATATAATATAAGGAAACATTTAATTTTAAAGTGTATAATAATGTATATACATATGAAAATATATACATAATTTACTAACTATAAAATATATACAAGAAATATATACCTATACATATGTACATAAATACATATAAATATATATAAAAGTTTACTAATTATAAAATTATATATACATATAATATACTGTCAAAATACAGTATATAAAAATATATATATATACTAATATATATATATATATACATATATATATAAATATATATAGAAAATAGAAAAAGGAAAAAGGAAAAGAAAAAAAAAACAAAAACAAAAAAACACAGCAGGGGGGCTCGAACTCAGGCCAGCGGGGGGGGGGGGTTTAAACTGCGCGCTGGCCAGTAGGCCAGCGGCCCGATTGTTAGGATAGGGCTTCAGTTCATTTTATTTAGTACAGAAATTAAATGGGTTTTTACCCGTTAAGCAAAGCCCAAACCCGTTAGTTCATGTTATGAGTCCTGTGTCCATACAGTCAAGGACACGAAGGACAGCCGAGTCTTGTGTCGGGGCTATGCACGACACGCACGAGTCCTAACTCGCGTGTCCGAGCACGGGGCTGGGGTCGTCGTGTCCTGGCGAACAACATACTCGAAAACGAGACACGTACGATACGAAATGGAGACTGCTACGTACGTGTCCGGCGAACTCGAGCGTGGAAGAGTGGGCGATCGGCGGCTGGGGGCGTCGGCGTCGTGGCGGAGCGGTGGCGCTGAGTTCGCCTCGTCGAGACGAAGGTGATGGTGGTGGTGGATGACGACGACTGTGGCTGTGGAGGCTAGACTGGGGCTCGCCGGAGTTAGGTGATGGTGGATCTGGGAGTGGGAAATTACGGCGGAGCTGGGGCTGTGGTCAGTCGAGGTGGTGGTGGTCTGGTCGGGGAAGGAGTGGGGGTCTTTTATAGGGGTGAGAGGTCGGTCGAAGGGGCTAGGTCGGCCGGAAATGGCGGGGGGCAGCTGGCCGGTCGTCGGTCGTCGGGGGTGGGTAGATTTAGGGTTTTGCAATTTAAACCCTAGAGTTTTAGGAATTACCAACAAGTCCCTGTCCTAATGTTTGTGCAAAATCGAATTTGCAAAACGAGGCCCGCAGTTTAAGTTTGCAAATAAAATTTGCAAACAGAGTTTGGGAAATTACATAAAGGGTTTAAACAATTCAAAAAATTACAAAACATGTTTAAAACAATTCTTTTAATTGCAAAGAGGCATTTTAGGTATTTAAAACCATTTTAAAATTATTTAAAAATTCAGGAAAAATTCCTAAAATTATAAAATATTTTAATACTAAAATAATCATTAATGGCCAATTTAATACTGATTAACAAAAATTTTGAAAAACTGGGGTTGACAAAACCCCTATTAATTCCTTAACCTAGATTTTAGGAAAAACCTATAAATTGGTGGGCAAAGTGTGGAGAATGTCATTCCCTACATTATTGGTGAAGGAAATAAATGAAAAAAGGATTTAAATAGGAATTATAAACATACCTAGGTTCTTGGAGAGGGAGAGAGAAAGCTTGGAAGAAAAGAATTTGTGAGAGAGAGAGTTCCTTAGAGGAGAAGCAAAGGGGGGGGGGGGTTATGAGCTTACCTAGGTGTAGGTCTTCTTGAAGAAGAAAGAGTTGTGAAAGATGAAATGAAGAGAGAGAGGGAGTTTGCTTTGTGGAGAAGAAAGGGGGGTGGTCTTATGGCCGGCCATGTGGGGGGGAAGGGTTTGTGGATTTTGGGTAGGATCCAATAACACTCCAAACCCATTAGACTTAGGTTTAATTGGTTCGGGTTTGGTTCGGTCTAATTTAATCAACTAATTAAGCTCTAAAATGACTAATTAAGCCATGAAAAATTGGGTTTAAGATTTCTAACCTAATTAGGATGGTATGTAGGCCAAGTCCAGCTAGTATGTGGGTTCCACTAGGATCCAGGCTACCCGGGTCTCCAATTTGAGTCCGAATTGGATAAAATCCAAACCAACCCAATAAATCCCAAAAAATCACATAAAATCAAATAAAATTCCTAAAAATTATAAAACTTGAAAAATGACGAAAATATCCCTAATTTGAAAACTGGGGGTGACAAACGGCTTTCGCACTTAACCTTCTATAACCTTCCTTCCTAAACCCCCACCCCAAACCAAGCATTATTTATTTTTCCATCACTTAACTTTTTCTCACTTAACTCTCTTAACCCTCAGTCCAAGCAAACCCTGAAAGTATTTTCAAACTCTCTTATTTTCAGAATTGTACGTCATACCTATCTAGAAGAGCAACAACTTCTAGAATAAATTAACTCTTCATTAATTTAGATTCTAAATATTTTAAACAATAGATTAAAATTTAATTATCTTAAAACAAATTAACTTTTAATTTGAATTAAACTTTTATTAGATTAACTTAACTTTTAAATTATATTAATTTTTTTATTACACTTGATTAAGGATATAGATTACATAAAGTTTCATCACATCCGATATAACTTATATCAGTAGTAAAAAAATTCTTAAAGTTGCATTCAGATTTAAAATATTTTCGTTAATAAAGATTAAATTTTAGTTATATTAGCAAATTTTAAATGAGATTAAATTCTCATTAGATTAGATTAACATCTACATGAAATTATATTTATGTTGAGTAAGTTTGTTTTAATGTTTTCTTTGTTAAATAAGATGGTATTAACATTTCTAAAATAAAAATATTACATTTAAAAAAAATTAGTTTGGCTGTATGTTAACTTTGCTACATAAAATGATATCAATATTTATAAAACGTATTGTACACACATCGCATATGCCATGACACTAGTATCATGTAACCAAATATTAAAAGTAGAATTTTCAGACAAAAACTAACATAAAAATCAAATAAATATATAAGTCACTTTTCCACTTCCTGCATGGGCCTTCTAACATTCCTTCCATTAGTAAACAAATACGTTTGGAGGCATCTCCGAGTCTCTCTCTCTACAACATTTGATGCTCCGCCAGTCGATGTGTTCGAGAGGGTTTTGGTAGAAAGACAACATATGCTCTCGGTAAAGTTAGGAAAAGACAAGCCCATCTCTTCTTTGCTTCTGCCTTCCAAAACTCTTCTTCTGATCGTGACATGTTAGTGGATCTTCCTCAACTGTGTACCACTACCAAAAAGCATAAGCTTCACAAGGTTGTCAGTTGTCAAAAGAGGTATCATGGTCCAAAAATTTGAACTAACAACAAATCCAGGAATCAATTTGAACAACAACAAAAACAATACTAGCAACAATTTTGCAAAATTGTATCAGTTACCAATTTGAACTAACAACAAATCCATGTATCAATTTGAACTACAACAAATTAACAATACTAGCAACAATTTTGCAAAATTGTATCAGTTACCAATTTGAACTAACAACAAATCCAAGAATCAATTTGAACTAACAAGTAAATTTGAACTAACATCAAATCCAGGAATCAGTTACCACTGTATCAATTTGAACTAACAACAAATCCAGGAATCAATTTCCCAAGTATCAGTTACCAATTTCACAAGTAAACTACTATCAGTGCTCAATTTCATAAACTTAACAATTAACAATACTAGCAACAATTTTGCTAAAAAAGAAAAGTGTTAGACATTCAGAGAATAGACATAACAATTTGACTGAAAAATATCAGACATCATATTTATTATTTGAAGTATCAGTATCAGACTATCAGTCTCATATACATGTATTTGAAGTATCAGTAATAATTAACAAATTGACATATTAAGCAATTACTTAGGGAAAAAAATATATTAAGCAATTAATTCCTTGAAGAAACAAAAATACCTGTGCTGTGACTGGTCTGCTGGCTGATGCCCTGCCTCCCTTGGTCCCGGACGCTGCAAAGCACTCAGCCGGCCAATAAATCGACGATCCTTTGTTAAAATTAAATGATTAAATTCAATTCTGATATATGAATAATGGATTTTAACATCCTTATATAGGCGGAGAACTTAACTCCAGAGGACCAGAGAATCAGAGATGGCCGAAGGAACTCGCTTGCGACGCGAGACGATACTGGTGACAGGCGCGAGGAGTCACATCCGTGCGTCTGCCGCTATGCGACGCGACGAGACGATATCGGTGACAGTCGCTGTAGTGACCCGCTCCGCCCTAGCGGAACGCCGATTCTAAACGGCGTGTGCAACGACTCAAAACGAGCCGTCGACCCGAAGAGTTGCCTCGACCCGATGAAGTATCGATGCAAATCGATGCCAGACTTGCCTTGGCCCGTCAAGATGAATCCAGACTTAGACTTCCAAAGGCGCGCTCGGAGTATCGCTCGGCCAATGCAAACATCGCTAAGGTGGGTGGCTCCGATGAACCCGTCTGTGCTTAGCCTAGAACATAACAATGCGGACACATTCACGAGAATCGCTAGGCGATAACATCTTGCATGCTAATAAATGACTCAACGCACCTAGCTAAGGGAATAATCCCATCTTGCATGCTTGTTTAGAACATGGAAAAGAACTCGACAATTATAGAAACGCTTGCACCGCGCTCTACGCTCGTGCTAAGGCACAAGCCCACGTTCATGGTCCCTTATACGTTCAAACATAAAACAATGAATGGTTTACAACAATGAAACGGGAAGGCTATCAACATAGTCGCTCGAGTAGAGTTTAGCAACATTGAAAGGCTATGGGACCGATGGGTCGCCAAGGCGACTCCCACACTGGGAGTTGCGTAATGCGTGAATGAATGGATCAACAAATGAATGAATGAATGAATGAATGAATGAATACATGAATGAATCGATGAATCAATGAACAAGTGAAAGAAAGAAAGAAAAGATTGGCCTAGCGGTTAGGCAAAATGCCCCTGTTGCAAGTGTTATCAATCAAAGGATTGATCTTGAGGATTGGTTTGAATGGATAGTGTGAATATAGGAAACCCTGCTCACGAGACTTGGCTGACATGCATATATTTCAGGGACGCCTGAGTATGTGCACGATGCGACTCGAGTGAGAATGACAACTCTCTATCATGCGGCTTGGTTGAATGCATGTATTTTGGGGACGCTTGGAATACGTGCACGATCCAGCCAAGTGATACGTTGAGTTCAAGCACGACTGGGGAAACGAGAGTATCGAGATCTTGAAGATCATGTTAACGGAAAGATTGATAGTCATGCGAGCATGGCTCGGAATCGAGGAACGCGTAGGCGAGATGCGTACGAATAAGTCTTGGCCATAGAAATGGTAGGATGGCTTGCCCTCAGGAAAGTCTCGAGGACGAGACTTGTTCTGAGTGGTGTATGTTGTAGTGTCCCGTCCCGCAAAGTCAATCGGAGGAATCGAAACGCCGACGGCATTGGAACTATGTCTTACAACGGCTCGCCCGGAGACATCGTTCAGGTGGGGGAGTTTCGGTGAACTTACTCCATCTTAGCTTGCACATAATAAATCGTGTTTTCAACTCGCACAAGTAGGCTAATATAAAAGCTACGCACCAACATAGCTAAGGGAGTAATCCCGTCGGGTCGGAAGTGTCCTAGAATATGGAGATGGTCCAACGATCAACATAGAAGTCAGCAGCGTGCTTTCAAATGACACTCGATCCTTCGATCCCGTGGCTTGGGAGAAGGAAGTTGGCCTAAGTTGCTAAATTACCCCGACACTCATATTAGCCTAAGTCTTAGGCGTCGCCTACGTAAATGCTTACTAAAGCAGGCACGGTCCCGTTGCGCAAGGCTTGGCAGAGCCTTCGCATGTCCCGTTGGTCCCGTCGATTTAGTCCCAACACTCAAATAAGCCTAAGTCATAGGCGTCGCCCGCGTGAATGCTTAACCAAGCATGCATTGTCCCGTCGACTTGTCTCGATACCTGAATAAGCCTAAGTCATAGGCGTCACCGCACGAATGCTTAACAAAGCATGCACGGTCCGGTCCGCAAGGCTTGGCATAGCCTTTGCACGTCCCGCAAGTTAAGTCATCTTTGTACGGCTTGTTGGCTCAAGTCTAGGCACCCAAGACTTGGTTGTTAAGTCGACCCCGTGCCTAGCACGTTCCCTCGATGCGTAGCTCGGCGTAGCCTTTGCTCGTCGAGTCATTGCCCGTATAAGTCAACAAGAGTTGCTCCAGGCTAACGAAGCCATTCCTAGCGCTATTCCGCTCTAGCTGCGGTTGTCAAGTCAAGTAGTCCCTTGAGAACAAGGCTCGTCATATAAGTATATGACTTGAGCGTTAGCGTCGCCTAGAGAACCATGCCTATTTAAGGCACGAGCCACGGCCGAACTTTTAAGCATGCCGGTCCCGTCCGGTCATGTCCTGCTTGAATACTTTAAGCATGCCGGTCCTGCCCGGTCAGGTGCCTGAATACTTGATAAGTCCCGCACACGAGATTGGTCCCGCGGCTTGGGAGTCTCGATAGAATAAAGGAATGCATGGTCATGTTAAGGAAAGACTGGATAGATTGGATAGATCGAGTCTTGCATGGTCATGGACAACTTGTCGACAAGGTGTAGTCTTCTCGGGTGATCTCCTCCGGGGCACGGGATCATCCGCCGGGAGAAGCGAGTGTGGCTCAAAGTAGGATGCTGGATGACCGCATGGGAGTATCGGCGCTTCCGGGGCTAGCTACCCTTAGAAGGGGGACCGATACCCCCGCCGAGCCATGTCCAAGATAGCTTGAAATTGCTAGTGACCACTCATGTAGATGTGTCGGCAATAGCGGCACACCGCGTGTATGCCTTTGGATTTGGGTCTAGTGCTTGAATGCAGGTCCTGTTGGGAACACAATGTTGGGCCTAAGACTGGGCTGCAGCATAGGCACCGTGCTTGGCACGATAGATGGCGTCGGAATGTAAATGGAAAGTGATACTATGGTTCACAAGTCTTGTCTAAAGTTGGTTCATGAGTCGAACAGGAAGGCCGCAAGGCGGTAGCACGATAAGTTGATAACTTGCGAGGCGCGGCCTCAATCTTGAAGCACGAGCAAAGTCTAAGTAAAGTCTAAGGCACGACCTGCACGAGTCGTCCCGTTGCCGTCCTTGGCACTTGAATCGATAGCACAAGTATTAGTCTAGTGGCGCTTGAGTTTAATCAAAGGTCCTGGCACGGCCGAGTTCACGTGAATTGCCCCTCGACAAAGCACAGTCTTGAACAAGTCTAAGTTTGGAATAGAATGTGGCACGACCCTACCGTCCCGTCTTGAAGTTTGGTCAAGTACCTAAGCGATGAGGCACTGCCTCGATCAAAACACACGTTGGCAAGATAGCGTGACCCTGTCGTTGCACGACCTTGTCGTTGCATCGCTAGTTATCAACTGAGACGTCCTTGTCCTAAAATGAATCCTAAGGCAAGACTAGAAAGACAATTGAAAGGGTTTAAGCTGCACAAAGTAAATGAAACGTGTCGGTTATGTATGGGTGGGCGAGAAGCTCACTCCACCAGTACAGTGGTACTGACACCCACATAGTGTTTCATGTGCAGGCACAGGTAGAAGCTCGTGGCGCGGAGCTCGCTTGGATGCGTCGAGGTATGGAGTTCCTTGGCGAGTCGAAGCGTGCGGCCGCGTGACCCGAAGACTTATACAGGACATAATGTATGGACATCGCCTTCCGAAGCTTCCGCTGGAGTCAAGCATTGTATCGAGAGATGAGAGAGAGCAGAGTGACTTGTAAATGAGTGAAAAGTGAGCTTGAGAGACTTGTAATTGGCCTTGCGCCATAAATGTAATCCTGTATTCAATATCAATAAAGAGATTCTTTTGAGTTACTTGTTTCCATGTGTTCTTCTTTAAATTTGCTGCAATGTTTTCAATGTTTCTGCTTGGGACTTCTGTGCGACGACCCCGTCGCCGCCGATGTAATCGGCCGTTATGGAATTGCCTTGCACGAGCGCAATCTAGGCTCGTGCGGCATCACGCCTTAGCGAGGACGATCGCTCCTACGGGAGCGGGGCGTGACAGTCGCGGGGAGTCCCATCCGTGCGTCTGCCGCTAGGCGACGAGACGAGACCGCTCAGCGCGCGGCCGCACAGAGAGGGCTGACATGCCATAATAAATTTGGTCCCATCCAATTTAACGGGTTGTGCCTCTTTGCTGGGTTGGAATTGGATTACTTGCATTTAACATAGTTTATGGCCTTCTGGTGGACTTAGGCTTAGGCTTGGCGGACTTGATGTATAAAAAAAAAAAGGGCTGGGGTGGGCTGAAGCCTACCACAGCCAACCAATGCTTCCGCCCTTGCCCATACTTGCAAAGAAATTACTTCCTACCTAAATTTATTCAACAAAACACAAATTAAGAAGTTTCTTCTTTCGAGTTTTAATTTGGAACTCCAAAATTTAAATGATGGAACAAACCTAACACGATTGTAGCAAACTTAGCCCCTAGATAGGCGAGTTTGGTAACGATAACCCGCTAGTCCATAGGACTTCTAGTATTAAAACACGTGTTTGGATGAAAAAAATGAAACCTAAATCAGGTCGAGTTCGCTCGGGTTCGATAAAATTGGAGGCCAACTAGTTTCAATAAAACTGTTCTAATCCCCTTCGCCCTCTGCAAATTGAAGTGCCACTCTCCTCTCTTCTGCCTCATTTGCACAACTCACATATTTATATAATAAACGAAGCAATACTTTCCGTCAAAACATGAAAAATAAACAAAATTACAATTAAAAGAGAATATCAAATAGCTATGAATAGGACACGTGAATATGTTCATACAAAACCTTAACACTAATAGAGAAAATTTGAGTGGCACCCCACTTTTTTTTACGCTTATTTAAGGTGCACCCACAGCTTACATGAATGTATGACACCCCCACTTTTGACGGTTTCTGTCCAAAACGAACTTTTTGGACGAAAATACCCCTATCTGTTGTCCTCTTCCCCGCGACAACTATCCGTCTCCCGTCGTGCTCGGCCCCTCCACGGCGTCGCCGCACCCCCCCCCCCCCACCCCCCCCCACCCCCCCCCCCTTCCCCGATCTCGCCGTACCCCGGAGCATCACCACCACCACCACATCATCACCATCATCATCATCACCACCACCATCAACCATCATCACCACCACCGACACCCTCCCCCCCCCCTCCGCTCCGCCCCCATCGCCACCGCCGCCGTCGCCGCCACAGCAGCGCAGCAGGTAGCAGCAGCAGCATCATCACCACCCCCAGAAAGAATTACATGCTCTATCTACTTAATTCTATAAATTAAAAAAATTACAAACATAAAAATCTTAGTTCACAGACGGATATATGAATCAAGTAGCTGCTTACCTCCCAAGAACCATGGAATCTAGCTTCCGCACCTCTGATGGATCCCAATCCAGAGTAGAATTGTAGATCGCGGAGAGGGTCATGAGCACGTCGGTCATCGACGGGCGCGAACCGGCCTCGCGTGCCACGCATCGCATCGCAAGCTCCGCCATGGCGAGTGCCAGGTCGAACGGGTAGTCGTTCCTAAGCTGGG